>JAADJZ010000018.1:600000-1007293 GCA_011032825.1 Massariosphaeria phaeospora
GAGGCGACGGATGCGGCGGGTTGCCTCGAAGCCATTCATGATGGGCATGGAAAGATCTATAGTCCTGGTTAGTACTTATCTTTTGCGCAGGAATGCCAGCGAGGGAAGCTAAATACCCATAAAGATTATGTCGAAACCCGGCGCATGCTTCTGAAACGCCCCGACTGCTTCCGCCCCGTCGTGAGCCTGTTGGATGTCGAGATATCCACTCTTCTTGAGAAAAGCTTCGAGTAGTTTGAGATTGAGAACATTATCGTCTACTAGGAGCACGTGAAGGTCGGATGGTGCTTTGGCGACATGTCTATCAAATGGTTGTTTGGAAGCGGATACCGACAGCGCTTCCGGTGGTGCCGTCGGCGGCGGTGCCTTCGATGGTTCTGCTTCCGTCGTACGAGTACGTGGTGTATCGGCGTTCTTAGTAGATTCTGCGGACAGTTGCGACTCTTTCTTGGGTGGTGTACATGACTTCTCCGATGCATCTGTGTCGACACGCGACTCTTGCTGGTTATCTGGTTCATTCTCAACACTCTGTCTTCCATCGTGTGTGGAGGACCCGAACTTGTCTCCACCCCCTTCAATTTTGTCCAGCTCTGCCAGACAAGCCAACATACCTTTGGCCATACTGACAGGCCCCATAGGGCGTGGGACTCTCTTCCATTTCTTGTACCCACTAATGAGGCGCATGGGCGTACCCAACTGACCCGCCGCTCTGGTTATACTCAAGAGCACACCATGACGACCATAGGAGTGGGCTGTTTTACGAACGGCTTCCAAAACCTTCTCGTTGCCTTCGTCCACTAGTACCACGTCGGGATTGGCATCGTCTGTAGCCTCGAGAATCGTGCATTTGAACCAGTCGCGGAGATAGGATACAAGCGCAGTGTGAATCGGCGCTGGGAAGCTAAAGAGAACCACTGCTAGATGGCGGTTGCGTAGTATTTGTATGTTTTGATCCATTTCTGGAATTGAGACGGCCCCCTCGTCAGGTTCGGAGCGCGCCATCGGAATCTTGACACACATCTCTGTTCCTTTGCCGACTTCGCTCTGCACATCTATCTCACCGCCGAGCAAGGAAACGAGACTCTTCACGATAGACATCCCGAGTCCCACACCGTGTGATGTTGCGGTGTTCTCCTGGGTGAAAGGAACAAATAGCTGATTCTCCATGAAGTCTTTCGATATACCTTTGCCGGTATCCTTGACAGTTAAGATGACTGTGCGACCAGATCCAAGATCGTTGCGGACAACATCTTTGTCGTTGAGGATTTGGCACGCTGTCAGGGTGACTGTGACTGAGCCTCTATATGTGTACTTCAAGGCATTGCCAAGTAGATTGGCTGCGACACGCCGTAGGGCGCCAGGTTCTGTGTTGAAAAACCAATTCTCGTTGTATTGCACAGTAAACGTGACAATGAGTTTCTCACTATCGTGAGATTTGTTGAATAATTGCCCTGCATCCAGCACACCGATAATCTCCTCGCAGAGCATGGCGATATTGGTGCGTATGTATAGGCCCTCAAAGTCCCGATCGGGGCCCTCGATAAGACCACGCTTGCCGGCGAGGCCCCATATGGAGCCCGGTGGACGCTGATGGCGGTATTTGTGCTGTCGGCGTTCAAGCTGATTGATCTTCGCGTAAGACAAGACACTGATCAGTGTTTCGTGTAGAGTTGAGCCGCAAGAGGAGATTGTGTCAACAAGAGAACTATGCAAAGGATTCAGGTCAGCGCTGTCAAAGAGTTGTACAGCTCCCAGGATACCATGAAGCGGAGTTCCTGGACAATTAGCTTAGAAGTCAGAAGGAAGCGCAGGTCAGCGTACTTAGCTCGTGGCTTACGGAAGAGACAAATCTCTCTTGCTGCTTGACAGCTGCCGCTGCATCGAATCTAGCAATCTCGGATTCTACGACGTGGAGAAACCCCTTCACAGATGACAGATCGACCCTGTCTGTGAAAAGTGGAAGCGTTTCGTTCCTCCACGCAAAGCATCCAGCAAGGCGCTTCGAAGATGTAGGATCAGAGAGTGGCTGAAAGAGGAGCTGTTTGGAGCCAGGAATGGCTTTTCTCAGTCGCTCCAGTTCTTCCCGGTGATTACTTTCTTCTAGCGTCTCACCCTCCACTTGCGTGGCTAAGTCACCATCAAAATACCACACAGCGCCAGCGGGGTGGCGATCCATGAGCCGCTGGAGAAAGCCCTCGTCCACTCCAACTAACCCAACGGTGGATTGAGTTACGAGCTTGGTTCTTAGCTGGCTGATTCGAGGAGAAACACCAAGCACTTCCGCAGGGCGCTCGAGGTAATATCCTTTCTGGTACTCTGCACTCGTGTATTGTCTCGCAGTCTTCTCCTGTGGCGGAGGCGCTTCCCCAGGACCTGTATAGGCATTCTCCCAGGAGGGTGAAGCGACAATCTCGCGCTCCAACTCTTGCTCAGTTTCTGCCGCAGGCTGGTCCCCTCCATGGAAGGCGACAAGACCATCAACGAAGAGCACACCGTCGACTTTCATGCCTTCCTGCAAACATTGCGCAGCCCTCCGAAAGACTTTATGATACACTGTCTCCCCGCCCGACGAGGAGCGCTTCTCGTCTTCGGTAGCTTCCGCGGTTAACGTCCCTGCGTCCGCATCTTTGTCTTCCTCAACGATGCGTCTGTCGCGTTCTAGTTCAGCTTGTAGCACCCGCTTTGACTCCTGACCCTCCACTTTTAGACCTACCACCGCTTCAAGCGAATCTGCAGCAATTTCGTCGGGTTCTTCGCGTTCCGGTTTACGTTGTGAGTGTGTCTCCGTGGCCACCTTTTGTATCATGCCGGACGGTTCTTCAAGCATCTGAGTGACGAGGGAGCGTGACTGGATGAATACATCAAGCTGCACCTGTATATTCGCCCACCTTTCGTGAAATTGGCGTTCCCGTGCAAACTCGAGCAGTGCCTTGCATTTATCGGCTGTCCTGACCAAGTAACCTGTTTCTGATGCTGACAACTGATTTCGCCCTGAATTATCAAGTACAAATAGAGTGCCGATGTTTTGACCGATTGCTGAAACCATTGGAGTACCGGCAAAAAAAGTTAGATGTGGAAACTCTTTGACGCATCCAAGCGTCGAGGTGGGGTCCACATCTCTTAGGTCTGGTACGACAAAGGTTCTCTGAGTTGTCGATGTGGTCGATGAGTCAATAGCGAGGGTTTTTTGTAAGAGCCAATACCGGGCCGGTCGATCTTCCTCGGACACTCGTAACCAAGCTGTATCGAATTCGAATTCGACATCCGAACAGCTCTGGGACCTGTGTCTATGACCGCCTGCGAGAAGCATTTCGGTATCACCATCGCTCAGTACGACACAGGAAGCGAACACACCTGCATGAACCCATTAGCACGCAGTTCGACGGTCCTTCGGCTCACATACATACCGAGACGGACAATTGCAAGCTCCACCAAGTTGCTGAGGGCATCGCGCAGAGGCGAGGCCTCGGCCAGAATATCAGAGCCACTGCCCGCGAAGAGTTGGAGATACCTGGGTGGAAGATGAGTATGTTGTCAGATCTGAAAGGCCTCCATACTGCTACTCACTTGTTGTATTCGTACTCGGAGCAAAGCTGCTGCAGCGATGTCATTTCGGAGGCTGCGCTCGGAGCATGGGCCTGATTGTGGAATTTCGGTGATGTTTGGCGACCTTCATCGTCACTTCGCGCTCTTTGCCAGATGACGTTAGAATGCGTATAGCAGCTTCTCGTTACGATGCCTCGCGACTGCTGTCTTGGCAACGCCGTTTCCTGCCGCCGGGTGCAACTATGTCCATGTTGTTCGCGGGGGGCAAGAACGTGATTGTTGACGCAGTCAGAAATCCATCAGCTATTGACCGAGAGAGAATCGAGTCTTAGAACAGGAGTAACGAGGGCTACTAACTCCCGCACCTACAAATTAATTACCCGATGCAGATCAAATTGCTCCACAGAGACCTAGCCCGCAGCCCATTGGCGCTGCCCCATCCTCCATATCACCGCGGATAGTGATCAAGCCTATCTTTTCCTTACAAGCGCTTGGTTCTGTCGAGGTTAGAAGTCGAAAAGGACTGCGTATAAGACAACAGGCCCGCCGCCCATCTAAACACTCGTGCAAACCTTCCGCATCACCCACTCATCCAAACATGAAGCCCCTCCGCACAGCCCTCCCAACACTCCTGCTCGCCAACCTCTCCCTCGCCGCCCCCCACATGCGCCGCCAAACCCCTTCCGCCGTCATCTTCACAGTGACCAACTTCGCCGCCTTCTTCGCGGACACGACCCTCGAGGACGCGCAGTCGAACCTAACCTTCCACGTCGCCGACACGCGCCCAGGCCTCGAAGCCGAAGCCGACTGCGTGATCCCGAACACGTATTTCAACCTGTATGCCATCAGCGCGCTGTTCGACTACTGTGGGGCGCGGGCGCTGGATGTCAGTTATCGGTTCACGGAGACGGGGTTGACGGTCAGGAGGGGGTGGAGTGTGAATGGGTGAGTGGGATTTTTCTGCCGGTTGCGGCGGTTGCGAGGGCGGCCCGGGTTATGTTTGAGTATATGCTAATTGCGAGGTAGGACGACGTATATGACGGGATCCGGGACCCAGGACACGTACTGGACGGAGGAAGGGCCGGGCGCCAATGTAACGGTGCATCCGAATGGGAAACTGTATGCGCGAAAGGAGGAGTGGTTGTTTCCAGTGACTAGACTGCAGCCCGGCACTCCGCCATGAGGAAGGGGACCGACTGTGGTATGTTGCGCAGAGTAACAGGGTACACAGATACTGTTACAATACATATCTCTTTATCAGCCGTTGCATTCTACAGTTTAGCCTTGGGCACAGCCTGCGCCTTCTTCAGAATGGGCTCCATCTTGGTAGCCTTCATGACATCCCCCTTGATCTTCAGCTTGCCGCCCATGTACAGCTTCTGCGCGTTTGCCTTGCCAGCCACCAGCTGGCCGAAGTCCTTGTCGCTCAGTATCAGCGTGACGGGTGTGGCAGATCCCTTGATCTCTTCAGGTACGTCGCCCTGGCCAACGGTGCCGGTCTTTTTCAGGTCAATGTACCATGACTGCTGCTTGCTGTTGTTCTTGAGCGTGAAGGCGAAGATGGCGCCGGCCTTCTTTACAGCGTCTTTGCGGTCGGCGTCGTTGGATGCGAGGGACTGGGCGATCGTGTCGAAGGCGACTGACGAGGGGAAGTCGGCTGTGGAAAGACGTGTGTAAGCGATGCGACTGCTCTGAAGCTTCCTTGGGGTTGCTCATGAGACTGACCGTGTGCAAGAGACATGGTGGCTGCAGCTGTCTCCTGTCTTCTATTGTAGTATGGATGGGTGGATGGAGTTGAATATGTAAACAGGGCAAGAGGATGCCTATTTGGAGGTTGTCGACGCTGATGGTGGCCGTGTCAACCAGACGAATCCGGGGAACATGTGAATGCAGGTGGAGCAGCCGTGCCAAATGCGCTAACGAGATGCCGAGGCAGTGTCAAAGACGGCACGTGCCGTTACGCTACACTTGAAGCCAGACCATTGTTCATCAGCTGCACGAGCAAGCAAAGAGAATCGGGCATGCCTCAAAATCCGCACGTGAGAGATGTTACAATGACTAGAAAATGACATAATGATCGTGGCTATGCTGTTCATCGCATCGTATCTACAAGTGATCGTTTCGTTGCAATCAACATGAGTCGTAACACCATCTGCCGGCCGTAATGCTACAAATAGAAAGACAGACAAGAAGAAAGGAAATACCCAGACCGAACCCGTACCATGGCCTCGACTCTGAGCAACATCGCCAGAGGAAGCCGGCACTTGCGCCATCCACCCTACCCTCCCTTTTCCATGGCCACCCAATGCATGATGCACTCCCCCGAACCCATGTTTGATTTTCTGATGTCGCCAAAACTCCGTGACATGGGTATACCGTCCTGCCGAAGCGTGCGTGATATTGACAAAGCGACCGTACTCCGAACAACTCCTGACCTGGAACCCGAGACGCTCGACTTTATTTCCATGTCGAGAACATGGAGCCGCGCAGGAAGCGCTTCATATGGTCGCCTCCGCCCCAGAAACTGTCTTTTGCTCCTGGGCTCTTCTTCTGCATTCCCTTTGGCTTGCTCAACCATCTCGACAGCGTATGTGAGCTCCTTTCTTTTCCGCTGACTTGGTCAATGGCTTCGTCGACTTCCTCCAGCAGCGGGCCCATGATTCTTGGTTCCATGTCAACAGGCGACAATATGATTGGGACATCCATGACCTCTTCCTGCTTCTTCTTCCAGCTGTCGTTGCCAGCGATCTTGGTCAGAGGCTCCAATGCGTCATCCCAGTTTCCTTGCCGCAGTTTCACGTCTTCGAAGACAAACTCTACAAGTGTGCGCCGGTGCTTGTATATAAACTCGGAGATCTGGGCTGAGTCCATGACAGCATTCTCCAACTCCATATGGCGCATACGTGTGAACTTCAAGGGCCTAGGGCCTCTGACCTCACCGCGCATGGAAGGGTGCATGCACTCTTCTTCGATAGGCAGCATGCAGGGTTCTCTATGTAGACTTAGAGGTGAGGGGCCGCGTTCTCCTTTCCAGCGGAAGAACAAACGCGTCAGACCGCGGGAGAGAGTGCGAAGGTAAGCGTGCAATATGCGGAGGTGCTCGAGGGATTGTTGCTGAGCTTGGGCTGAGGTAGGATGGAAGGGGATAGACTCCATGCAGATGGCTAGTTGTCGGATCTGACCCCAGCGCTTTGCTGACGAAGGTGTGCTACCGAATCCAAGCATGGGATGGAGGTAGAGTAGTCCACCAGGGTGTATTGGAAGGAGAGAGAGTGAGTGTAAGCTGTATGTGGGTGCGCGCTCAACCGCGATCCGAAGAGAAATGAGGGCATAGTCTACAGCGCTGTGACGATGTCGGGGGGCGCTGTCAAAGCCGGGACAGGAGATCTTTAGATGTACCAGGTTGATCAACTCAGTGAAGGCGGAGACAAATGCAGGCACGTTGGTAGCAGCATGGAAAAGCGGGGGGTACTGCTTGACTAGGAGATCGGTCATCTCCCAAGAACCATACTTGGGCGCCTTCTCTTTGCCCACGACGTTTTGCGGAACCTGAACCTGGGGTTCGTAGATGAACGGCTTCTCCTGGCCGGTTTGAGGGTCTATGATGGGTGGTAGGAAGGTGTCCCGGCTGTGGGGCATGTGGAATGTGAATGTCTTGACATGTTTACCTATCCTGGAGAGGGCCTCAAGTCGAGCTGGCTTTGTGAAGGTCGAAGGCTTGAAGGTGACGGTCATGGACTCGAACAGATATGGCGCAGCGCGGGTGGCGAAGTCATGGCACACCAGACGGGCATTTGGCAAGTCCTCCTGGTCGAAGTGGGCTAGGAGATTCTCGCGACAATTGTCGTTCAGCCAGAAGCGCAGAAAAGCCGAGCTGGTCGACAGGACCAGATTGCAGATGGAGCTGTTTGAGCGGATGGCTAGCTGTAGTCAATATCGAGGATGCCAGGCGACGCATGTGCAAAGGGTGTCTCACATCTTCCTTCCACCGTAGTCGCAGGCGTCAGTGGAATCTCACCAAACAAGAGCTTCGAGCTGGAGCGCGAGGCGGTGGTCGCCTGGCTCGCATGGCTGCTCTGACTCTCGCCGGACACGGTTCGCTTGAGCACGGGGGGTGGTGGTCGCTGTGAATACATGCGCAATTCTTTTCAGACAAAAGGTAGACAATGTGGACAATGTTTCAATCTCGATGGCAAGAGCGAAACGACGGAAACCTTAGGGGCATCAGGCATCGCGACTGGCTGGGGCATCGCTATGTACCGTAGCCGGGCAGATGTGGGGTTCGGGGACACGTGAGACGCAGGTGTGAGTCAAAGGACGGTCGTCTGGGCGTGTCTAGCTGTGCGTCTTTTGCGACTCTGCTGGATGCGGGCAGAGTATTGAGCGGAAAGGCAGAAAACACGACTATGTCGCGGTCGTGGGAGTCGCGTTGTTCTTGTATCCGTCATGATGACTGGGCCGACTGGAGGGCGAGCGGGAGCCTAGAGCCGGCGCTGAAACGTTTCGACGGCAGTGGCCTATCGGGTGAATGTCTGCGGTGCTCTTGTCGTCGTCTCGTGCATAGACTACTGCAGGCCGTGAGAAACATGGTGGCTGGGCGGGCGGCGATGGGTGGCCAGTGGAGCCAAGCCGCTGCAGCTCGCTGGATAGCGCATCCTCCGGTCGCGTGTCTGGACGGGGTGACGCGCCGGGGGTACACCGGCCCAAACGCGATTCGAGGACGCAAACAGATTTAAACAAAACAAGTCGCTATCGGTCTGTTTTGACGCAGGGCCTGGTCGATGTCGATGAAACAGGTGCGTGTTTATCGATGTCGCTTGTTGTTATCGTTATCGCGTATCGATAGCTGGCCGGTATCAGGCTCAACATCTATCGAGTATCAAACCCCCAGCGCCCACCAGCTTCCTGCGCCCTCTGGACGCCGATCACTCATCAGATGCTACTCTCGAGCTGCAATATCTCTTCTAGCTGTCGACCACAACGGAGTTTTTTGGGCAAAAGCGCTATCTCGTCGCGTCGTCGCATCGCCTCCAGCCCGTAGTAACACTATCTTCACCACGCACGCGCTCTGCTTACCCCTCACACAACAGTCCATCTCCTGGGTAACCAGCCAGCCCAGCCAGCCCAGCCCAGGAAACCGGCGCGAACTTCGCTCGCACCACGACCGCGTTAATGCCTCACCTGCAGACTCTCGCGACCTTTCTCGTGCTCCCGAGTCGCCACCCGAATGGACTCTCTTGGGGCCATGGATGGAGGAACAAACAGTTAAGAAACATGGTCATTATTGGTCTGCAGCTAGTCGCAGGCCGTATCTCGTTTCAAGCTCCTCCGCCAGTCGCAGAACACTATCAGGGTATACGTGTGGGTGGATACAAACTGTCCGTCCGCCTGCCTGCATCTTGCTCTCTGTGACCTGCACGACACACTTTTCGCCACGCTTCATCGAAGCCCAACCACCGCCCTTTCCCAGACTCTAGCCTCCCCGCCCATCACTCATCGCCGTTTCTCGTCGGAGAACCTGGGCGCGCCTTCGGGCACAGGCGGGGGCTGGTAACTGCCGCGATATCCGTTGATCGGTGGGAGATCCTGGCCGATCGCGTCCTCGTAGCTCGGTGGCGCCTCTTCGTACGATGGCGGCTGGGCGGATGCGGACGCGCCTTGTTGTGGCGGGAACGCGTTCGGACCCGGGAACCCATGCGCACCTGTTGGTGTTGTGGGCGTGTACGGCATTTGAGCCTGAGAAGGCGGCTGGAGCTTGCCCGAGTCCCCTCCCGTCAGCGTAGCCTCTAAGAGAGCTTGAGGAGGCTCGATGCCTGAATAGACTTTGACTGGTAGCCTGAGGGGAAGAACGACAAGCTGGTCTTCGCCGTGCTTGTAAGACCCGTAGCCGATGCCCACGCGGATCTCGAGCTCATAGGACCGTCCGAGGTTGCACGTCTGGAAAGACGGCGCAACAGTATTCGGGACGGGGTTGTCAGACCAGTACTCTGGGTTTATGGGCACCTCTGTTCCTACTGCGTCTGTTATGGCACCTATTGGGATGGCCATGTTGCTCATGCTGACCAACGGCCAACTGTTTGACTCTGTGCGATCAAACTCGTGCGCTCGAACTTTAGTGTAGCCGATCAACTCGATCTGCAGCATCTGTAGGTAGATGTTCTGCGTGCGTTCGCTCACATTTTTCACGAGTAGCCGCAACGGGATGTCCTTGTTGCACGTCAAAGTAGCGGGGTTTGGTAATCGAGCATCGACGGATACACGTGGAGGCGTGCCCGTGGCAGGTGTAGATGGTGAAGTGGGGATGACGGCGGGCGAATCCTTTCTGTCGAAGAAACTCTTCTTCTTGCTTGCCGATTTCTGCACATTCTCCAAGAACTGGTGTTGCCTCCTCGCATATGCTTCCCCATCGGCGTGTGTTCTGGGCGGCTCGATCGGAAGAAAGGTAAAGTTCGCAAGAGCGCGCGGGTTCTCTTTGAAAAACTGCGGCCGATTGACCGTGACCTTAACGAAGTATTTGACCTCCGCCTCCCCAGGGAAGCCGGTCAGCGAGGGAGGGAGCGGTCCCTTCAGGTGCTTAGTAGGAGTTTTCGCTACCTCGGGTACGAGGTTCGAGAAGGATACGTTCGTCGTCAGACTGTTGGATTGTTGGCAGGCCGTGTTCAAGGGAAGCTGGCCACTATTAGCGGACTACGGTTTTATAGCAAAGAAGTACAAACCTTGAATTGGAAAGGATATTCATACTGGCCCGTGTTCAAGGTGTGGCTTGCCTTCGGGTTTGCGAGAACGTCTTCCGGAGTCTGGTTTGGCGGCCACACCACCTGCGTCTTGTACAGAACCTGATTTCTGCGTTAGCACACGAGTTGTAAATCTAGAAAGTACTTCATGATGTAATGGTCCCGGGCGAACGACAGGTACCTCCTGCTAAGTAAAGAATAGCATATCCGTTTGTGTGTGACTAACCTTGTGCACTTCAAGAACTGGTCTCTGTCGGTCGGGCCTGTCTGGCCTTATCGCCGCAAGCAGTCGTGTTCTCGATTCGCCCTCGAGCTTCACCAAGATGCTGCTCACGTTGCCGGGGTTTGGAACGCGAAGCACCACCTTCCCTTGTATGAGATCGAGATTGGTATAGTGGCTGTGGGGATGTTCGAGGCTAAGTGAAACGAGCATCTTTGCTGCAGCGTCTCTGGCGCAGTCACTATTGTCAGCTGTTATTGTCGCTATTTCTTCCGTTGTCGTTGTCGTTGTTGTTGTTCTTGTCGCTCGAGTGGTAGCGTGAGAAAATGATGGTGGTTAGGTACAAAGGGTAGGAAATCAACGTGGCGGCGTCTCAGCGCACTTATTAACATGCCACGGACGCTCCTGCTTTCCGAATCGGCTTCCGCTTGGCCACGTTCGGTTTGCGCGCTGAACAGTGTCACTGTTGTTCAAAGTTGACACAGCCCGAGCCGCGTGTCCGTTATGTGCCTCTGGCGGGACTGTCAGAGAGAGTACCCGGTTGTCTACGGAGGGGCTCTTTTCGCTCCCCGCCAAACCAACGTCATAGTGCATCTTGCAACAACAACTTCATCGTGTCGCGCCACATTCCACTAGCATCTCACCCGAATTACCATCGTTTATTTATGTTTTAGTTGCCTGTGTCTACCTCTAGAACCCAGCGATTTCACAGATCCTAGGTTTAGGCATGACCAAGACTGCCACAGCCACAGCCACAGCCGGTTTAGTGCCCGTTTCCACCACCAATAGGCACCAACATTGTTCAGGTAAGGCTGAATCATACGAAGTGTTTGCGCGTTGTTTTACGTGTATTACAGGGGTGGAAGTATCCTTTTGAGATGATTGCATGCAATTAAAGACCCTCTTTAGCCAGCATGTCTAATTCCAACACCATTAGCAAAGGCAAGGATAAATGCGCATGCAGCAACTAGACGTACCTGTGATGTCGAGGTAGAATGCAATAGCGTTGAAGCTGTTTTGTCGTTAGTAAAAGCTCGGATGCAAGAGCAAAAGTGGATACCTACGTCCTCTTGCTTCCCGTAAGCTCCCAAAAGAACCACTTCAAACGGTTCGTCCAGTTGATTAAATCTAGGTGACTGACGCCAATCAGGGTACCTTTATAATCCCCCCATTGACTGGAGGACACACTGAGATCTCAGTAAGTATGATCCGGGTCGAAGTAATGGATTGTTTACCTGACTAGTCCGTCATTGGCGCCCCCTTCAATCCTTTTGATGATACTGTGGGATGCCGCAAAAACAGACCAAAACGACGGTTCGAGCGATGCACCGTAGGAGTAATATCTAGAGCAGATCAGAACGACTCATGCCGCATTGGTATATCCGGGCTGGACAAGCAGCCTCATGACCAGAAGATGACGCCGGACTCGGACCGAACGCCAACGGGTGTAACTCACCTTATCCCCTCAACATTGGGCGTTTTCGCGTTGAAGTTTTTGGTCATATAGTCACGGGTCAATTGGGAGAATGCTCCTGTCTCGAATCCAAAGTACTCCATAACTTTATATATCCTCTTGATTGCCCGGGCTGGACACCTGTTAACAGACCGTAACGTCGATGGCGGCTTTGACTTACGTCCTATGGACTCGAACATGTAATCTGCGAATGCAGAGCCTCGATGGGGGGAAGCTATTGTCGTAAGAGACAAGATAGTGAACTCTGTTGGCTTGATGCAGCTAATCATATAACGCGAATCAAGTCCACTGGAAACTTTAATCAGTGTTGCTGGATCCGAAGGTGTGGCTTACCCCTATCATCAAGTCAGTAAACATAAAACGTGAAACCCTCTGTGTAAATGCGACTGTACCATGCTATGCCTGCACGCGTGTTAGTGGCCGTTCTAGACATGCGAAAAGAATCATAGCGAATATGCTGAGCGATTATACGGTTGAGCTTGATCACCAAGTAGGAATGCAACTTACGCGATAATATTCACATTCTTTCCCTTGGCCTTTGCAGCGATACTTCCCGCTAGTTTCTCTGCCCTGGCCTCAATGCTTCCACTTGGCGGAACAGCCGCCACTATGACCTCGATACCCCTCTCACTCAATGCTTCCGTGATCCCTCGCCAGTAGTGTAAGCCTGGGAATTTGCTTCCCGCAAGCCGCAGTTCGTCAAAGCCTAGGAGTCCATGCGCGAGGATAATGGTATGTTTCTAGGTGTAGTCGTTAACACGGTATCGTAGGGATGGACGGGTGGCGCGTACTGGGACTTCTATATCATGATTAGTATCACAGATATATCCAATGCGAGCTCCAGAGAGGACTTACCATACTTCTCCCTCATCACGGCGAATTCATCTTTTATGACGCGCCCGAACCTATTCAGCCGGGGATCTTCCACTTCAGTAGAAGCCTTTCGATAGGTATAAGTTACGAGCGGAAATGGTCGATAGCAGGAGCGAGCAGTCGCTCGGGAGGAAAGGCGTATCATGAGTTGTGGCACATGGGTGAAGTTAGAGTGTTCATGTTGATGTTGAAGTTCGAGCTGCCGCGGAAATCATACCGCGTCGGGTCTGTGACGTAGACCCGGAGATGTGATAGGGTTCATGCCCGTCAACGAGAATACAACGACTCTGAAAAAGCATTTGATCTATATGATTATTTCATATCTCTGCAATTATAGCAAATGGTCAGAGCTTCTAAATGGCATTATGATGTTCTCTACCAAGAGATCTGGTTCTAGGCAGTGTAGACACAAGCACGATCATGATATTGCACAGTGAATTAAAGAGCACGTACAACAAGTATCATAAATTGTTAGACTGGTGGTATATTTGCAATCGGTATAGGTCTGTACACTGGTCGATTTCGAGAGTACAAGGTCTTGGGCCTCATGGAGCATATGACCCGTCGCCCTGAACAGTGAACTGCTCATCCCTAGACCATGCTCTCAAGCTCCGTCCTGCTCATAGTATACTTGGAAGCACCCTAGACCCTTCATCGTGGCGGTTCAGGCTTGGCGGTTGTGACGGCTGTAAGCAGCTGCTCGACGACCTTGCTGCCTGACTTGTCCCCTATAGCATCAATCTCCTTGACCTTCACGTCGGCCTCCTTGCCCGCATCTTCCTCCGATTTCTTGTTCCCGGAGCTGTGCTGTACCACAATTAATACGTGTGGAGGATTTCAGGCCACTGTGGCTTGCGACAACGCACCTCCGTCTCAAACTTCTTGAACTCGTCTTCCTTCTGCGTCCGGTACTCGTCAATTTCCTTTTGCGCTTCGTCTCGGGCAGCTTTTACGCGCTTGGTGCGGTCTTCGATAGTTAGAACAGGGTCGTTGCAGGATACTGGGACGGTATTTACATTCTCGTGCTACAAGGCCTGTTAATCAGTGTGTTTCATAACCTCGCTGCCAGACATACCTTGCTGGACAGTTTTCTGAGCTTCTCGCTCGGCCTGGAAAGGTGGATGAGTATGGCGGCCTCTGGAAGCGGGCTGTGTGTCTTACATCGAGCAGCGTTTGGATTCCCACGGAGTTCTGAGCGGACTTGACGAGTGTTAGCTACCGAATGCACAGCAAGCGCAGCGGCTGCTTCTGCAGATACATACCATCTTGGAGTCAGTGGAGGCTGTTGGTGCAGGTGGCTGTTGTCGCTGTGCAGAGGTGCGGGACGCTGGGGAGCTGCTGGAAGACGCCCGGGCATGACGGCGGCGGCAGCTTGGCATATGGCCCAAGCTCGATATCAAGTGCCCGGGCCCAGGCTGCGGGCAGCTGCAAAAGTCAACCAGCCGCCCGTGAACTGCTGGCAAGTGGCGCAAACACCAGTTTCCGGCGATTTCAGAGCTCCAGTGGTCGAAATGTCGCGCACATCCAAACTCACGCTCGCGGTGACTTCGCTAGGCGCCATTGGCATCGTTGTATTCGTGCATTCAGCACAGCGCGCAGAGAAAGCTGTGGGTCCTTCCCTTCCCCATCCACCCATCTACAACGGAGCTAACGAGCACAGGCGATGCACGCAGGCGTTATCCGCGACTTTGAGCAGCAGCGAGTGAAGAGAGAACGGCAAGCCGACTTTGAGATGCAAAAGGCACTAGAAGAGGAATACCGGAAGGTGCAAACCGTCTCAGATGGCGGAGGCCCAGCGCAACAACAGGACGGTCGCTAGCAAGAAGGGCAGGCCCGAGGCGACACTGGTCGTCGACGGAGGATCACAGGCTCACTTCACCATCACGATCTCGACGACGGGTTTACTGCCACGATACTCGGTGCCCCTTGCGGTCCGTCAGCCTTGCGCTGCACCGCTCAGCCTCGGCTCGTGTTGGCCATGTCGGCATCGAGATAGCCTTACTGTAGGCTTAGCGGGCTTACAATTCTCCGGTGAAACGGGGAATGTGCTAGGCAGATCGAACACCACATTTCATTCCATGGTGCGCGACCATTCCCATGAACACTTGGAGGACCAATGCCACCGGTATTTCATCCCAACTGGAGAAGACTGTCGGTTGCCTTCGCAGTGAACATGAGCACTAGTGGGGTCGCATTTGAGGAGCACTGCTGAGGAAGGACTTTGGCAGCCTCTGGGGTCACGTCGGGCAAGTCGACGGCGGGAAAAGGAAGGTACAATGAAGTATTTGGCAGTCTATGGGTATCGGAATCTAGTCTGTGGTTCCTCAACCCCCGGAATGTGCTGATGGAGGACCGTGGGTCCCACAGCCACGACCGATCCTCCGGTAGATAGCACATTCTCGCGGCGTTGCGTTTGGACGGCGCAGGCAACAAATGTCGATTAGGAGGTTCATATTTCTTTTACCACTGTATCTGCCACGTAGCGCGCAGCACTCCAAAGCAGTACTAGTTGGAGGTCGTACCAATCTCCCCACATCCATCCATCGCTCGCTACCCGGCCCCAATATCTAACTAACGTGCATACTTGAACCCACGGATACATGCATACAAACAAGTATGGTACACCTCGCAATCCAAGGCACAAACGAACACATCAGATGCCAAAAGCAGTAGTCAAGATAGAACTATTGCCACCACTACTAGCAAATTTGAGTTGATTACAAAGACCGCACTGCCTTCGTGGGCCGCGTTCGCCCGATCTGAAGGGCCATGTCGTCAGGATAGGGCATGCGGTTGGCCACCTCGCTCTTCTACAAGGACTGCACTGAAAGCCCTTTGTCGTGCAGATCCATGTCCCCCGCAGCGCCGGGCCGATGAGGTCATTACCTTGGTATTACGCCTTGACAATGCGCCGTTGAGGAGCGGGGCGGGTTATCCGCAAGCGTGAGCATGCCGCCGATTGACCATCGAGAGACAGAGAAGTTCGTCGAGAATGCGCAGTCTGCATGGCCTCAAATCTGGCATTCTCTAGCGTGGCAGTTGCCTCTGTGCTGGTGCTGTGGTTGTGTTTCCCGGCGAGGCGGAAATTGGGAACTGCAGGAACAACGGGATGGTGAACAGCCACAGCATGCCTCTCATTCCAGCGTCCCCATTGGGCAGGCACCCGCACCGATCTTTGTGGCGGAGGCTGGCAATCACACCGGTGCGGGTTCCGCCAAGCCAAGCCAGCCCAGGCATTCCGCCGGCTGTGTTTGGCCCGCAGTCGGGCGCGCATCATCATTCATTGTGAAGGCCTCTTTAAAGACCCGCTTGTCCTCCCCGCCACCGTTTCCCTCGCCACAAACACACAAACGCCCTACCCGCCCTATCACCTATCGCCCTATCCCGCAAGTTTTCCATCAAAGGCTGCTTGCAGCAAACTTGCCGGCTCGTAAAACCACACACAGTCCCATCCACATCCCATTCCATCCCATCCGGCGAGACCTACATTTCGCCTCGCGCTCTGCGCTACTTTCTCTGTTGCGGAACGTCATACACTATAGTCACAGTCCGAGCATGAGGGTGTCGCAGCTTTACGCGTGCCTGGTCGCCATCCATGCGGTGCATGCGGTGTCGCTGCCGAACACCAATGCGCTCGATCTTCTTGAGGAACACGCCGGCAGCGCGCCGCGCTCGGACGTCTTCTCTCCGGAGCACCCTCTAGAAAAGCGGAAAGGTGGAGGTGGAGGAGGAGGCAAAGGAGGCGGCGGAGGTGGAAGTTCAGGAGGTGGGTCACATCATGCCGACATCCAACGTGGAACGTGGATTTAGTTGTCGCGCGCATTTCTGTGAATCGTTGACTGACATTCTTGGCAGGTGGTGGAAGATCGAGTAGCGGCACCTCGTCCAGTGGAAGAACAAATCCCAGCAGCAACGTGGGCGGAGCAACAAGATCAGGATCTGGTCCAGCACGCTCATTTGGCGGTGGCGGTTTCTACGGCGGAGGTGCCTCAACTCCCTATGCGTCGGGACAGAACTCTCCCAGACGGGGCCTACCTGCAAGAGCATTGCTCGCACCAGCGTTAATGCTTGCCATCTTCCCCGGAATCTGGCTATGGAGCGTCTACCCATACTACCTCAATAACCAATATCGATTCGTCAACGAGACCGTTCGGAATGCAACCAATCCTAATGGTCTCAACACCACCCTCCCGGTCATTTGTCTTTGCCAGCAGTTCGCCGTCTGCGGGTGCGATGAGAACGACAACGACCAGTACTTCAAGGATCTCGTGGGAAATGGCGACTACAACAAGCTCAACAAATCACTTGTCACTGTTTCCGACGTCGAGGGCAAAAGAAGTCTAGTCATCAATGGCACGCTCCCCAACGGCACGACCGCCCCGGGGGGCACCGACGACGCGGGCGCCTCTCTCGCTCTCAGCAAATACACCGGTTGCTGGATGATGGGCATACTTGCCCTATACGCAGTTGTTCTCCTTTAAATTGCCGCAAAGTCGGCGAAAAGCTCGATTCCCGTCTGCGTCGGGCCTCAGGCTACGATGTTGGGAACAAGCGTCCAAACAGAAGTAAGGCAGCAGGCTCCATCTTTCGATCCTTCTCTAGGATGTAATTGTAACGATTGTATGACACGGGGTTTTTAGACTCGAGGCGCAATGCATCAACTGGCGTTTTGGTGGTAGCATATCTATGCTCACGGGTGGTGCACTTGGGCCGGTCTTTGGATTTGGTTATACCCAGTTCGACTCCCATCAGTCTTACATGCAACAATAGATCTCTTTCATGTGCCTGTACTTCCAGGTATCAACTGCTTGCAGACTAATCTCTTCTAATCCAGTCAGCTTCGCCACGTTGCTACGTTCATCACTGCCCTTTTACTCACCAGTAATCTCTACGTTTCGCCCTGCTCTTGCATAATGGCGGTCAGCGGGGTGAGGTTAGTCAGTCATTCCCCGGTTCGCGACAGGGGTCTGATCCATAACCAAGTTCGTTGCGCTCGAATGAGTGAATTGTGTCCTGGCTCGAAAGTGGATATTCAGCAAGTCCCTCTGACACCTTCAATCTGCACCAGTTCAATTGTGTGTGAGCAAGTAAATCCTCATTGTCCCCAACCCCCACGATCCAGGCCGAGATTGAACACTGTTTATAGACTCTCTTCATCTTGTCGGATGCAACATGGCATGGCCCAGTTCCGGCGGCTACCTAGAACCCAGTACGTGCCCGGGTGTCGAGTTATGTTATTGCAGATTGTCGGACACCGGGCGATCAAGAGTTTCTGAATTTCTGGTCGCATAGAAGGTCGGTTTGAGTCCGTCATGACTGATCGTGAGAGGCCATATCTGTTTTTTCAGCTAGGCCAGTGCTAAGTTCTGCCTTACCGATATATGTGTACCCATGGACTATTCAAGGAACATGAAGGTCATATATTTGTCCAAATCCAGTGTACGGAGTACAAGAAGAGGACATATCTGCCCCTGGGGGAGAAGGCACAGGGGCTCGGCTTCAAGTCGAGACGCCATGAAGTCTGCCTTAATCACTAAGGGGCCGAATTCTGACAGAGAGGCTGCTCTAGACGTGAGACAAGCATTTTCTGAAACGAGAAGTGAGGTGGTCATGGCCGTTGCTCTCGTCCGCCCCTGAAGTGTTCTAGTAAGCAGATTGATGTTTACTACACACACGTCACCGCTACATGAACCACAGCGCGGAGGATTCGAAAAGGGGAGTAAGACATGCGGACCGTCGCCACGTGGAGCTAGGCACGGGACGGTGCATAGGGCTGCATGGTGAGGTGTTCCCAAGTTCCCAACGGTGTCAAAGTAAGCTTACCGGCGCAACAAGTGCCAGCCTGGGGACCGTCAAACTCCCGGTACCCAGATGGTACGACGTGAAGTGGGGAAATCTGGCGATCCTGGCGATTCAAGAGAATCTCCGAGAGGAGTATGAGTCTGTGTGGTGGCGCGGAGGCTTCTAGTCATCGACCGTCGGTGCAGATGTGCGGTGAAGTGGGTAGAGACTTGAGAGCATGCTACGACGTCCGGATCGGAATGAGAAGGATTCCAGAACCGCAATTCGCGAGGACGAGCGTGGAGGTGCCGATGCCGTCGGGCGCACCAGCTTGCAGCGCCCAACGCTCAGCTCGTCAGCCCGGATGCGCCTCGAATGGGGGTGCAGACTTTGATCAGCGGAGCGGCAGCGACGAGGGGAGGATGACGGCGACGCGGATGATGAAGCAAGCTGCCGGCTACGAAGGGAGAACGGTGGGCAGCGCAGGCAGACGCCAGCAGCTGCATCATATTCCCGATTCTGCTGCAGCGCGTCTGTCTGCGGCGGCGAGGTCGAGCTGTCGCAGGGCGTCGTGCGGCGGTGGTTGACTGGTGGAGCTGGCGGGCTGGCTGGCGTCGCGATTCTGGGGGAAAAATGGGTGGTGCGTCCGGATCGGGGTAGATACGCGAAGCCGCTAGCGGATGGTGCCACCTGGGCATTTTCCATTCCCGGGACGGTTTGAGCAGCAACCAGCGCTGCTTCACGGCGCACTCGACGCATCGACGCACTCCCCCCATGGCTTCGCTGTCTCGGATCGTGAGAAACACACGGCGCACACGCTCCGGCATGCAAGATGCACGATGCACGATGCAAGATGCAGCGCAGGGCACGGCAACCGCAGCCGGGGGGGTGGTGTGCCGTGTGCAGTAGCTGTGCAGCTGGCAGTTGCGCAGACACGCAAAGGCTATCGGCCGGCGAAGACTCACGAGCGGGATGCAACAGCGAGGCGCGAGTAGTCCGCGTCAGAGTCCCCCCCTCTGTTGCTCCCACTACTGCGTCTCCTCTGCTGCGCACCGCACCGTACCGCATCCGTGCAGTCCCAGGAGATCCCAGAAGAGCGGCTGGCCCCGAATCGACTAGCAGTCAGATGCGCGCAGACGTCGTCGAGAGACGGTGGCTGCTCCGTGGACGTGGACGTTATGGGCTACACGACATGTACCGTGGTACAGTTTCACGCACACCCCAGACACCGCGCCAGAGCAGTTCGCCGGGGCCTCGCGATACCCTTCGCCCAAGGCGAACTGGCCGGCGATAGCAATTGCTGCGCTGCGCACTTCACCCCATCGCTCGCGGGAACCAGGTCCTGCACCGCACCCGCCGACCAATCGCACTGCCGCATGCACCGATCCGGGGCCAGCTGAAGAGCCTCCGCGAACGACGCACCCCATTGTGCCGCAGCCGAAATGGATCACGCCTGCCGTCTCTCTGAACATGTCGACTCACTGTTATTCAAGGGCTGTGCTAACTCCAATCTGCTCCCGTCTTAGCAGCAGCACCCGTGCTGACTGTATACCGTTCCTTCCATGAGATTTCCGGTTGTCTTGCCTTGACTGGCCTGCAGATACACGACCATATGCCTTCGACGTCCTCTACACATCGTCCTCCTCTGCTACTATATATTCCTGCTACCCGTCCTCTAGGATCCGTAGTTCATCCTGCAGTCTCAAGTCTCAAGTCAAGTCTCATTCACTATTCTACTATCGTCCAGTCTGTTTTGCATCGTTGGCGCCTCCTACGCTCTTACCAGTTTCATCATTATCATCGTACGCGGTTCTTGTGGGCTTTCTCAGCAAACCTTCCTCCAACTCCTGTCGCCATGTGCTATCAAGTCATCGAGCGCTATTCCGTCTGCCGGTGCCTCTACTACAAGCACGCCATCGACCCATGCCCCTCCCATGGACAGCGCGGCCATGGTGTCCAAGAGAAGACGGTCCTAGTGGGCTACACATGCAGCAGTCATAGCAGCCATCGACCCGAGACTGCGTATGCCGGCGTGCTTCCAGATTCTGGCTACGGCAGCGGGGCATATCCCCCAGCACAACAATAGCGCCCTCACTGCTTCACGACGGACCATATACAACGCTCAGTGCACTGCAACTGCTGTCAATCGCATCACCCAAGCATGACCTTCCGACGTCTTCTTTGGTTGGGTCTCACAAAACACTTCACTTCTTCGAGCTGGCCTCATCCATATGCTGCGATGCAGCACCCTTTCGGTGGGATCCTTTCGTTTGTTCTTTTGGTGCGCCGCATCGCAATGGAGTTCTGATATGGCTATGGTCTGGCATGACCGGGATGGCTAGACATGTATGCACACGAGGCCGTAGAGGCTGCTCTTGGCTTGTACGATTATGGTGGGTGGGACTGCATGGCACACTGGTCATGGGGGTGGCCGCATGATGCCGCAGTGTGCGGTTTCTTTGGCCTGTATTTCATCTCTTTTTTCTTCTTCTTTTCTTCTCCGGTTTAGGGTACGTCGAGTGGGGTGCCAGCCAACCGATGCGTGGACTTTCGTAGCTGGAAATAATCTCACATCTGCATTTCTGCCTTGCGCGGGCCGGGTCTATCCCCAATTAGTCGTCATACGCCAGAATCACACGCGCTTTCCGGATGTCGTCTGGCCAGGTGCAGCGTGCGCGTGCGTCCGTGAAGCCGTCGAGTGCCGATTTGACTCATGAGGCCGTGCCGGTGGAGACGGTCGTGCAATCGCACAGATGGCTTCACCTTGCCTGCAGTGTCGTCCTTGTGCCCAATCCTGTCGCGGCTCATCAACTGTGCCACGGGCGTCACCGCGCTCGGGTGTGGCTAGTGCCGCAGCAGCCCCACGCCCATCACCGCTTCTTCCCAGTGGCGCTCCCCTCACCACCTCGTTGATTCACGTCCGGACGTCGGTGTGAGACGCATCACTCTGCCGCCAGCGCGCGTTGACCATGATGTATGCTGATACTGCGGCGCTGCTCTCCGCGCGTGCTGTCGGCCATCGCCGTTGTGGCTCCGTCCTCCAGATACCAAATACCAGCCCTGCTGTGGCGAGCTGGTTTCGAAACATCCACACTACCGCGAACCATCCCATCCAGCACGGCCGGACGGACATGATGCAGACCGAGTCTTCCGCGCCGTCCGCGCCGTCCGCTCTTTGCAGCACTGCAGCGGACGCCGAGAGCCCTTTACGACAATCACCCCAACACAATGTCCCGCAACCAACTAGGACCACGGGCTTCAACAAGCGTTGCAGTATCTATTTTTGGCCGAGGGCAAGGCCTACTCTCCAACTCACTCTCTATCGCGCGATGGACGTCTATGGCCTCCACCAGCCTCACTTCGCCAAAATCAGTAACTCCCAGGGTGGTTTTGCTGTCTCTACATGCCCACGCTTGGTTACATTGAGGCATCCCGCCGCTTTTTGCACCTCTTTTCTATTTCGAGCCGTGTCAACCCCGGTAGCGTGAAGGGCTTGTTGTTCGTCGTCCAATTACCCCCAGGCCTGTTCAACGACTGATCCATGTATTCTCGCTTCAAAGCTTAGCCTCACACATTGCGCACTTCCAAGCCTTCCGCCGCCATCCTTCCGCGTACCTACAAAATCTCCAACGCGTCCGGAGTGGCTTGCACATTGCAGCAAAGACCCATATATGTGCCTACTCAATACCGATATTGATCCTCCACAGGAAACTTTCCAGATTCTGACTTTCTGATACCTGATGCGCCCAGAGGGCCCCGAGTCCCGGATACGACATCGCCCGTGTGGGGACAGCATCATCTGTGTTGTTGGGTTACTGATGAAGGAGTAGCGATGCAACGCTTGGGTATCTTCGGTGAAGAAAAATCTGAGATTGTTCCGTGGTATTCTATGTCAGCGCCGTTCGTAGGGCTAGATATCGTCCGGTCCAAGGTGCCTGTGATGTGCAGCAGGTATATACACGTTTTCAGGGCTAGAAATCAGATGGAAATCAAAACCGCTCGACTATCATAGTTTCTCGGCATCCACTAGGCTTGGTAAGTTTACTACTCTCTCATCTAAACTCCAGCCAGTTGAATTTTACCCATCCGCCAAAGCCTCGCTAACTTTTGCTAGGCAGCCTCAAGAGACAAGACTCTCCCGTATCCGCGAATACGTATCGGTCCGCCTCTATCCACGATTAGGAAAACGAGACAAGATTGATCCTCTCACTTACCGTTACGGATAAGCTTTCTTAGAACCTTCCTACGGAATTCGGCTTCGTTTTACTACAGCTCAATCTCCTCCTGCTAACCTATCCATGGTCAAATACTAATTTCCCTGTTCATGACAGATAGTGGCATACATTTCCTAGTGGTGAATATGGAGAAGGTCCGGCTGTCTATTCAGGCCCCCGCTCGATTGTTCTTGCAACTTAGCCCATCTTACCAGTCCATACAATTCGTTCGACGCAGCTTCTGGACAACTGTTCGAGAATATCGTTCCGATGCGATTCCAATGAGCTGGACCGGTCGGATTACGTGAGCATTTATATTAGGGTACCCGCTCGGAGGGATGCACCTTAATATCGACCCCACCGTTCCGCCGCTCCCACACCGTGCCCGAGCGTTGAAACTCGTAAAAATGGAAATAAATTGTCCGCTTGGATTTATCAGGTATGGCTTCCGACACCTAATTGAGATGCAGATGATGCAGTCCGGGAGGAGGCGCAGCGACTCTCGACGGAGCAGCACGGCGTACGATGCTCAATGTCTCACTCATCTCCGGATGAGCTTTTTCCACTGATCTTGGATAGGCTACCGACTCCAAGCTTCCATATTGTGCTGGGCGTTAGATGTGGCGTATATTTATTCACCACGCCTCACTTTGCGACGTCGACGCCGGTTGCATTCGTTCGAACTCGGGTTCCAGCTGATAGCCTCCAATGAGGATATGGGCAGCACGCTCGGTTTGTTGATGACCCGCCATCCATGGTTCCCAATATAGCAGGACTTCATTTCGACGTCCCGAAATTTTACTGTGCAGTCTTTGAGTCCTCTCACTACATCTTGTTCAAGAAGTAGAACGAGCTCGGACCGAAATTACTTTTTCTCCAATCAGCCATACTGGGATGGCATAGATGATCGGCTACCGTGATCGTGAGTCCTATGTTTCCAGGCCATGGTCGCCTCTTTTTCTGTTTTTCTCACTTCAGGCATCCGTGTAAGGCGTCGAGTACTTCTTACCATATCAGCTCACTGTCTCACTACTCGGTCCTAGGACGAACTTTTCCAGCCATCTCATGCACATCCTCTCTTACTATTCCTTGCGATCTGCCTCTTTTCCGTGCTCTGCTGCCTAGGGCTTGACCGGTTCCCTGCCTCTTGGTTTTCCAACTTTTTGGGTAGGCATGCCGTTGGGGTCAATACTGTCGTCTCAGCTGGAAGATTATTCTTTGAATGGGGTCTAGATCAGCAGGGTACTGTTTCCTTCTAATGGCCCGACAGGTTTCGCTACGCACCGTTCCCTCTTCTGGTCCGCTCCACAGATCTAATGACTAGTGTAGCCCCGGGGTCCGGGGAATTCAGGGTTTGTGTACTTCAGAGCCGTATCTCCCAACAATTCCCCGAAGTTCATTCCGTAAACGTCGGTCAACTTCTCTTCCTCTCCCATCAAAGGACGACGAAACCTCTTCCATTTAGCTCTTGCTGAGTCCTTAGTCTCCGATGCGCAAGAGACCCTTTATGAAGCTTCTGTTGGAACACACGCTCTCGCTGTTTGCCTCTTGCTAGGTACTTCCAGTGCAGCCGCCCTGCTGTTTCCTTTCTTATATTTGCAGATGGACCACGTGAATTGTGAATAGCATACCAATAACTCTTATAGCATGTCTGATCGAGGCCTAGCGCGAGAGTGGAGGCCAGGTAATACATTGTCCGTCGATAGCAGGATAGCTTTTTACAACTCCAAGGAGCTGGATAAGCGTGCCGAGTAGTGGTGCGTCCGGATATCCGGCCCTTGAACGTCATCTCTCTTCACTCGTCCTAGCTCTTCCACTACTTCATATCTCTTTTTCTTCGGCGTAACTCTGACCATTATATTTTATACTTCTCCTACACAAACTTCGTTACCAGTATCGATTACCCATGCGGACTTGTTCAACATTCGTTCCGTTGCCTTGGGTACCTCGGGAGGATCGCGGCGTAGTGTCGATCGGTCGACTTGAGGTCCGGCAATGAGATACAAGGTACCGCAACGAACGACGAGTACCTAGAGTGGGCATACAGATGCGCAAGCATCTTAAGCCGTGCTAGACAGATAGTATTACGTTAAGGCCGACAGTGGAAAGGGATATACCCTTCCTCTTCATGAGTGACACGCAAGGTAAGATGTCCAAGAAAGCCGAACACCTTCTGCATTCTTGTCAGCCGACAAACCGTCCATTCGAAGAGACAAGAGACACACACCAAGCAAATCCAGCTCTCTATTCAATGCCGTCATCACACTCGTAAACAGGTATGCCAAATCGAAACGTGCTGATGGCAGCCCCATAGCACAATGCGACAGCGAGGTAGACACCCAACAAAACACAGAAGGAGACAACACAAACGGCCAGAGGGAGAGTCGAAGCCGGAGCAGGCGCACGCCGTCTTATCTTACTTATGCGACGCAGCAGCCCGCTGTCGCTCCACCAATGCAGAACCCAGACAAAGACCGGGCCTCTGAAACGGTCAGCGGAGCAGGATCCCGCCGGGTCACCCCGTCCATCCTACCAACCTCACATCAGGCACGCAGCTAGGTAGATAGCTGCTTCCACACATTCGATGCGGTGCGGTGCGATGCGAGCGTGCCGACACCCGCCGTGCCGTGGCCGTGCCGTGAAGCTGAGTAGTAGTGATGGTGAATTTGTGTGATCCTGGCTGCTGCTCTATTTCCGCTCCGGTGCGCCAAACTAGGACAAAATAAAACAGGCTGTACCAGATCCAGATAGAATACGGGTTCGCGCAATTGGACAATGGGTGTGTGGCGCCGTTGAGCGAGCGGGTTGGGTTGGGTTGGTCTCGCGCTGTGCGTGCATTCGAGGCTTTCTACGGCTGTACGGGCTGTGGGTTTGGGGCATCTGCATAGTTGGGGTCATGTAACGCCGCGGCGGCGGTGGGAGTTGCGGGTTTGGTGTGGGATGGTTTGGTTTGCTTGCTGTGCGTACGTACGTAACGAGGAGATGGGATAGTTCCGGAAAAACAGGGGAAGATGAATGAATGAGGGTAAACGGAGCGGACATTTTTGGTGATTGTAAGTGTTGATTTGCTAGACGTCTTGGAGTGTGAAGGTGCGGTATTCGACGCAGCTGGGGTGTATTACTGGGTTGGTTTTGGTTTTGGGTTTCCCGTACCAACACCGCGGACTCGATCGGCTTATGCGCTCCAAGTCCGGAGAAACCTCATGGTTTGGCTAGGTGGTACCTACCTACTACACTGCACTTAATGAGACAATGTTCGTATCGTAGTAACTAACATAAGTATAGCTAGCGCCTGTATCGGAATAGTAGGCGAGGGAAGGGCTCGGCTTAGGTGGTAGGGACCTCCCTGAAAAAATGTACGTACGTGCTGATGTGGGGAGGGATTTCGGGATGGGATGGGATGACATGATATGGGATGGCCTGACATGGAATGAGACACGCCCTCTCATCACGGCGAGGCTGACATGACCGGCTGAGACACGATCGGGTTTAAGGCGTGAGCACTTCAATCATCAACATTACATTGTGCCTCACGTACATGCATACATACACACATTTCCAGACGCCTAAACAGGACGACAGTATTACGGGCACTTTTCGAGCCGGCCGGTCGGATGGCAGGCTACGGTAGCAATACGCGAATCCTTGGGATGATGACGGTCAGTGTGAGACATTGCTCACCAGAACAAGGAAACCGGCCGGTGCGTGGGTAAGAAATGCGATTGGAGATGTATGAGAAAGACTGCTACGCTGTTTAGCTTCGCAGTCCCTACCTGTAGCCCCAGTATGAGGTGATTCGTCTAATCAATAGCGAGTAGTCTCAGCCTGATCTAGACCCACTGTAGGATAACATAATAAGGTAAACAATGCCTGCCTTTACCGTAGCCCCAGTATAAAAGGGCCCTGAATATGTACCCATTTCCAATTAAATGCTCAATCGCTTACTAAATTATACAAATCCATGTTAGGAACTGGGCTAGGAAGACGTAGGAACGACGCTACCTGGACTGCGCTTATAGCACCGGGATAGCTGGATAGTGGCTTGTGGTGCGCGCCTGTCTTACTTGTGTATCCACCGAGTCCTTGCCCACCCAGCCGCCATTTAGTGCCGGCCATCCGTTCGCATGCCCCGTCACCAGCAGACGAAGGCCATAGTCGATCTCAGCATGGCCTTGCCAGCGCTTCGTCCCGTAGTATCCTTGTTCTGAGGAATTCAGCGACGCACCGCGAGCGGGCCAGATGTGGACAGGTGCAACGCCGATCAGGAAGAGTCCGAGAGTGTGCAGGTGCTCCATTTCGCGTAGGGTCTGCCAGAGCGGGACCCACGGAACATCGACGTGGCCGAAGGGAGACTTGGGGCCGGCTTCCAGATGCAAATTTCTTCGAACTCGATGATCTCGAGGGTCGCCTTGCTTGCTTCGAGGAGGCCTTTGAGCTCTGTGAACGGCGTCGAGAGGCAAGCAAGCTTCAGAACTCTGAGGTGGGGATAATTGTCCGCCACGTGCATATGATATGGTGTTTCGGCGACTTGTTTATGGCTGTAGTTCAATGACAGGATTTCAGGGTTGATCAAACGGAAAAGTTTGAGACTTGGACTGTTCGGTTCGAGAATCGCAGCGATTTGTTGAGGGGAAGGCAACCCAGCTGGTTGCCCATCGAGACCGCCGAAGCTGTTTGCCCAAAGACTCGGTAGGCCGCTCGAAAGCATGTTGATGCAGAGGTGGAGCCGGACGTTCGCGGAGCCAGTCTGGCTTGGATGTAGGCTGATAGTGCGGCATCAAATGCGGCTGGCGATACGTCAAAGTTGGGACACATTTCGAACAGCTCGTGATGTAATACCCTGTCCCTTTACAACGTTCACGATGACCCCAGACTAGCCTCGGCGGCTTTCCAGTCATTTCTGCCACCCAGCGATTGAAATGGTCAAGCACTACAACGGACTTCAGGTTTTCTAGGCGCCCGAAGATATCAATTAAAGCTGCAGTCACCTCCTTTTCCAGAAACTCCTCCTCAGCTGGGCACAACGGATGAATGACACCCGGTCTCGGGTAGAGTAAGCTCGAATGAACACCGATCATTTGTGTCGAGATGGTCACTTCTTCGACATACTATGCATAGAACGCGTGTGCTAGGCCGGAAAGCTTTGCGAAGCGGGTGGGGAATAGAAAGACGGTGACTGTAGTGAAGAAGCGCTTGGCCATGGCATATTTGGTCTTCGCGGCTAGGTCTCTGCAAGCGAAATGAAGCGATCGAAGGTCTGCGTCCGATAAGTGCGAGGTAATTTGAGTAATTACTTCTGAAGGCACATTTGCGGTAGGTTGAGCCAAAGTTTCGAATGTGGTGGATGGGTGGGTGTGTGGGTTGTCAAAGTAATTCTCCTCTGAAAAAGGTTGTAGTTTTATACTGCCCGTAGATCCGTGCTCGAATGTTAGCGTCAGAGAAGTGGGTGGTCTTCAAGGCTTAAGGAAAGGGATAGTGAATGCAGTAGGAGGTGGTTGTAACTAGAGCCATTTCAGTGAATTCGAAGCAGATATATCCCATGCAATTTAGATAGGATGCACAACTAAGACTTGCTTGTTTACATAAAATCTACCGCGCATCTGCAACTTCATCCTCTCTCCTCGGCGAGCCACGGCGACGGTTTTCTAGACACGTTCTCCCCGCTGACATAATTCATTGCTTATAAGGAAGACCTCAGGCGATCCTCTTGACAGCCTAGGAGATTTTAGCAATAGAGAGATAGTCTAACTCTATCTTTACAACGCCCCACTGTATCTACTATAGTGGGTATTGTCTAAGAAGAGAGAGGTCGAGGAGAGGGTAGGATCATAGTAGGTAGGCTCATAGTAGTTAGGTGCGCGTCGAAAACGAGTTATGCCAGGGAGGTGCGTTCGTGAGTCTCTGCCCATACTCGGCGATGGCGAGGCGAGGTTGGTGATGTCGAGAAGTAAAAGAGTTCGACTGTACCATGTCCGTGCACTCAATGCCCGCGTTCAGTCAATGCCCGCGCAACACTATAATCGCGATCTTGAACATGAAGCTGTACAGCCACATACAATTGCTATAAGTATATAATTTTATAGTAGAATAGTAAATACAGTGCGCTCTACAGTTTGGCTTATTCAAATTTATTTGGAAGATTAATAGGGCGACCACGGCGTGTAGTGAGCGCTGGGGCAGCTAATGCAGGCACTGGCGCTGCAACAGAAGCTGCAGCAGCACCAACACGTTTCTAGCGCTTGTTGTTATGTAGAGGAGCGCGTGAAGCTTTTCTCTTTCCCTTTTGAGATAATTGTATAGCTTTCTCAGCGTTGCGAGCTGCTTTTTGGGCAGCCTGCTTAGTAGCCTTGTCAGCCTTCTCTCGAGCTACACGCTTCTCCTCTGCGATCTTTTGCTTGTATAGCTTATTAGCCTGTTGTAGCTCCCTCATCTCAGCTTTTTAGAGTTGCTGCTGTTGTTTTTCTTGTTGGGTCACCGTCTTGCGATACCGCGCCTCTCTTATCTTGCGCGGCGACCAGAAGGTGGCTCCGCCGTGGTACTCCTGCCGTTGCTGCAAATTGAGAGGCTTGCTCTTCTTGTTATAGCGTTTCTTAACCTGTAGAGCCTCTCTTAGGCCGGTGATTTCAGTGCGGAAGAGCTCATTTTGTATAGAGATGTGGTGGAGCGAGCTGCGCAGCTTACGGGCGTCGTGACTACTCTGATCTCGCACTGAAGAGCGTACAAGGCGGTCCATTTTGCACCAATCCTCTGCGCTAAGCGCTGAAGTAGAGCTTTCGCGAGATAGAGCATCGTAGGCGAATCTCTTAAGGATTACCGCGCTGTCAAGCGGCGCTATCCCGGTGTGCTTGAAAGCGCTAAGTATCGTCTTTTCTACAAAAGAGAAGCGCCAAGCTCGCTAGAAAAGCTCAAAGAAGTCGCTCTTCTTCACTGCAAGCTGGCCTTGGGCGCGGTAGAGGTAATCTGATAGCTCTTTTGCGTACGCGGTGGAGAGAGGCTTGAAGAGCGCTACATCAAGCGGCTGCAACGTCTGGGTAGAGTGTGGTGGAAATACACACAGCAGAATCTTGTGTCGATCGCAGTAGTCGATAAAACTGCTTGTTACGTGCGAGCCATGGCCGTCAAGGATAAGTAAGCGCCAGCTTGAGCGAGTCTTCGCCTTTGTTTCGCGATCAAAGACCTGTTCAAGCCATGCTAAGCCGATATCGTCGTTCGTCCAGCCTGATGGAGATGAGGTAATAAAGATCTGATGCTCGCTAGCTTGTATATCATCTACCCAGCTCAATTGTATGCTCTTGTTTGCACTCGAATATATCAAGCTTGGCGGCAAAGCTGAGCCATCGGCGCACACACAAGCTAGGAGAGTTATCCAATCGCGATTGCCATCTTAAAGAGATTGCTTTAATCCCTTTGCCTTCCATATTGCCTTACTGAACACTCGTTTCGACCTGCCCGTGATACCGATCATGAAGCCCTTCTCATCCATATTGTACGTGTGCCGAGCGTCAACGTGATACTCCTCAATTTTACGCTGTAACAAGTCGAAGTACAGCTTGTACTTGCCTGCAGACTCAGCTGCGTGGCGATTCTAGTCCATCCCGGTCGCCCATTTTGATATAAGATGGACGTTGTTTCGGTTGATAAAGCGCGTAACCTAGGTCTCAGAGACCTCTCGTTTGGCTATATGGGAGGCGAAATTCTGAACTATGTCTCTAGTAGGTGGCAAGTGACGCGCTGAGAGTATTTCTATGTATCTTACAAGCTCTGACTCTTCGTGCGGAGTGAGGTTGCGTCGCTGTTGTGCCTCAACGTCTCGTGGCTTTGTAATGCCTTGGTGCCTTCGAGCGAGCGTACGTCGATCACAGCCATATTTTGCTGCAATTTCTGTATACCGAAAAAATTCGCCGGGATTTAGCGACTCTAAAGCTGCAAGCGCTTCATCAATAGGTGGCATGGCTGTAGAGTTATCGCGTGTTGAAGTTTTAGTATTTTGATGTTGCGCGGGCATTGACTGAACGCGGGCATTGAGTGCACGGACATGGTACCCACTACAGTGCCCGTGCGCGCGATGAGCTAGTACAACCGATGAGCTACCCCAACTAAAATTAGCACCCGCAAAAACGAGGCTGTAGAGCCACATATTAGTTCAACTATTATGAAATTTTCTAGTGTAATACTATATAGAGACTTGCGCATCTTTGGCACTATTTGAATTTTTGTAGTACCTTGATTTGGCGGCCCCGCGTGGTGGTTTTGGGTAGAGGCTGCGGCAGCAGAGATGCAGCATCAACACTACTTGCAGCACCTACAACACGACGCCTTTTTGTAGATTATGCTACAGCGCTAGGTGAAGCTGCTCGCTTGCCTTTTTTTAGTGTATCGCGAGATTTTTGTAAGGTTGCAGCGTTGCGTTGCTGCTTTTTGAGCGCGCGCGGCAGCTAGCTCTGCAGCCTTCGCTTTCCGCTCCTCATTGCGCCGCTCCTTTGTAATTTGTCGCAGCGCTTTTGCCTCTTCTACTAACGTACCTCACGGGTTCGTGCACCACACAGGTTCGTGCACCACTTTTGCCAAGCCCCTACCAACTCTACCTCTATACGTGATGCCTCAACAACAACACCAGATAGAGCCTTCTAATGAGCGTCAGATACAGACTGCCCTTCAAGCTCTTAAACAAGACGCGACACTCTCCTTGCGACGCGCTGCAGCTATCTACAAAGTCACTCATACAACACTAAGCCGCCGACGCGCAGGACAGACTCCACAAGCAGATCGCTGGCCTAAATCAAGGAATCTGACAAAGACTGAGGAGGGCGTAGTTGTTGAGCATATACTTAACCTCATTTCGCGTGGATTCCCTCCCAGGCTCGCAGCTGTAGCTGATATGGCCAATTCCTTGCGCGCAGAGCGCAATCTAGGCCAAGTTGGCTTAAATTGGCCTAGTACGTGGGTTATGCACCGCCCTGAGTTTACAATGAAGTTTAATCGCAAGTACGATTACAAGAGAGCACTCTGCGAGGATCCTGAGGTTATCTGGGGCTGGTTTCGCCTAGTAGCCAACATAAAAGCCAAGTACGGTATCCAGGATGAAGACACGTACAACTTTGACGAGTCAGGCTTCATGATAGGCTAGATATCAACTGGAGCAGTCGTTACAGCTTTAGAGAGACGAGGACGACCAAAGGCAATACAGCAAGGCAATAGAGAGTGGACAACAGTCATCCAAGGCATCAACGCGACAGGGTGGGCTATTCCACCCTTCATTATCTTCAAAGGCCGCTATCACCTCTCTGCCTGGTACAAGGAGGAGAATCTGCTCTAGGACTGGGTTATTGTAGTCTCTGAAAACGGCTGGACTACAAACGAGCTTGGGCTGCAGTAGTTGAAGCACTTTGATAAGCATACAAAGAGGAGGGTTTTAGGCGCTCATCGGCTCCTTATTATTGACGGCCATGAGAGCCACGACTCGCTCGCATTCCAGCAATACTGCAAGGAGAACAAGATTATCACTATCTGCATGCCTCCGCACTCATCGCATCTCCTGCAGCCTCTTGATGTGGGTTGTTTTGCCTCTCTAAAGAAGGCGTACGGGCGCCAAGCCGAAGATCTCATGCGTAACCAGATCACCCACATTACAAAGCTTGAGTTCTTACCATGCTTTATACGCGCCTACAATGCTGCAATTACTCTTAGTAATATCCAAGAAGGGTTTCGAGGCGCTGGATTGGTCCTATTTGACCCAGAACGGGTCATAATAGCCCTAGACGTCCGGTTGCGTACTCCATCACCACCACTGCCTATAAACCACGAGCCCTGGCAATCGCAAACCCCAAGTAATACCCTTGAACTAGGGTCACAATCGACGCTTGTGAAAGCAAGAATTCAGAGGCATATAGATAGCTCGCCTACTTCTATAGTAGAGGCCTTTGAGAAGGTCTCAAAGGGGGCAGCGATTATCGCGCACAAGCTAGTGTTGGCGCAAAAGGAGATCGCAGAGCTTCGAGCGGCAAATAAGGCTGCTACGCGACGGAAATCGCACAAAAGAAAGCGGGTTTAGGCAGAAGGGACTTTAATAGTTGAGGATAGAGCTCGTCTAACTGCTATAAAGGAGTTTGGGGCGCGTAGTAATGGAAAGAAGGCAAAGAAGCAGGTGCGCGCTGAAGAAGGTGAGCCAACTCAAAGGCGCTGTAGACAGTGTAATCAGACTGGGCATAACGCGCGTACGTGTAAGCAAGCAGTAAAAGTAGACTCTAAATAATATCTCGTGTTATATTGCTCTATACAGGGCCAAATTGGGCTGTTTTGCGCTAGAATGGGGTGGTTTTGGTGGGGGCTTGGCAAAAGTGGTGCACGAACCTGTGTGGTGCACGAACCCGTGAGGTACGTTATCTTTGTTTTATATAGTGTAGCAGCAGCTTTAAGCTCTTTTGCCTAAGTTTTCTAGAGTTTTTGCTGCTCTTCTTCGCGCTGTTTGACTGTCTCGCGCACTCGAGCTTCTCGGATCTTGCGAGGACTCCATAGTACAGCGCTGCTATGGTACTCCTCGCGCTGCTGCAGGTCAAGGACTTTACTCTTCTTCTTATGCTTTCGTTTCGTGGTGAGTACCGCGCGGAGGCCATTGTTTTCGTAGTAGAGTAGCTCGTTTTGAACCTGTAGAGAGTGTAATGTACTCGCAAGGCGTTTAGCTTCACTTTTCGTCTTATCTGCAACTGCGGTGTCTAGAATTTTTCGTATATCATTTCAACTATCTCTATTACCAAGCTTCTGCAGTTCTGTATCTTTATCTTGATCTGAAGTAGTAGTGTTGAAGCGTTTGAGTATAACCTCTGCATCCATCGGCCACACGCCCGTAGCTTCAAAACTCTTCTGTATAGTCTCCCTCCTCATTGTAGTGCCCCACGCTGACCAAAATATTGGAAAAAAGTCGCCCTTCTTGACGCTAACAAGCCCTTGCGATTGGTGTAGGTAGCAGTTGAGTTCTTGCGAGTAGTAGTTCGAAAGAGGAGAGAACAACACCACATCAAGCGGCTGTAAAGTGTAAGTTGAATGAGGAAAAAAGACAGCTAGTAAGATCTTATTAGCGTCGCAAAAGTCTATAAACTCGCGCGTAAGGTAGCTGCCGTGGCCGTCAACGAAGAGGAGGCGCTATTGCCGGCGCGCTTTTTGCTTTGTGTAGCGCTCAAACAGCTGCTCAAGCTAGGCCAATCCGATATCGTTGTTCGTCCATCCTGAGGTTGAGTTCGCTATAAATACTTAGTGTTTTCTAGCTTGAACGTCGTCAACCTAGCTTGATTGCAAGCCAGCTTTTCCCTCGTAGATAAAAGCGGGCGGCAGCGCCTCACCATTAGCGCAAACACAAGCCAAAAGCGTGATCTATTCTCTATTGCCATCTTGTATAGCCGCTGTACGCAATTTTGCCTGCTAGACTGCTTTAGAAAAGACGCGTTTTGAGCGTGTAGTGATGCTGACAAAGAAGCCTTTTTCATCTATATTATAGGTATTGCGCGCCTCAACGCCGTACTCATGCATTTTCCTGTGCAGCAGTTGAAAGTATAGGTCGTATTTCTCATGTGAGTCAGCTTAGTGACGATTGCGATCAATCCCAGGGCTCTATTTGGTGGTAAGCTCGTCGGCGTGGCGATGCAGAAAACGCGAAACCCACGCATGCGAAGCCTCGTGTTTCGCAACTGCGCTAGCGAAATTTCGTACCATCTCTCTTGTAGGTGGCAAGCCTCGCTCTGTGCATCTTTCTATGTACTGTACAAGCTCTGCCTCTTGTTGTAGGTTGAGTAATTGCTGTTCTTCTAATGCGGCTGCATGGGACTGCGTTCTGCCCTTGTGCCTTCGCGACAGTGTTGTGCGATTAACATTAAACTGTTTTGCAACTTCGCGATACGAGAAAGATGCGCCAGCTTCACCTAATTCGATTGCTTCAATCGCAGCCTCGATTGAGTTCATATTGGTGGAGTTGTGACGCGTTAAGGTTGGGACGAAATACATGTTTTGATGTTGGGGTGGCTCATCGGTTGTACTGGCTCATCGCGCGCACGGGCACTGTAAGGTTTAGGGCCTTGGCGCGACCAAGATCGCCGTTCGGAACACCTAATAAACACTCCAGCCCCCCTCCTTTCCTTAGTCAACAAGACAGTGCCCACCCAAGATTCGTGCAAATGATGACTGGGACGATATCTACTCGTCAACAACACGGTCCTGTCCCTTTAGTTCTGTGCCAATAGAAGCCCTAACCGTCGCCGGAAACACGCGCACGCGTCATCGCAACGGAACGCGTCCGGACACGTCGAGGTAGCTCCCAGTCGGACCATCCGATCTCTCCTGTCGACTTTCTGCACGTACGCTTGTCCATGCCGGAATCTGCAATGTGTGCATTTGGAAGAAGATATAAGCCCGCCAGATCTATCGGATGGGTTGCCTAAAACGTGGCGGAGCGACCATCCATCTTCTCGACTCTGCTACTCATCGTACATACGGCTATTCATTTCTCTATCCATTATCCCATGGTAACACGCAGATTTTCCTACATGATCAGTAGCTACTCCACCCATTTCGTTGCGTCGGAGCGTCGTCCTAGCTCTGGTCTAGATTAACTCATCGGATAAAAGCCATGGCCGAAGCTTCTAATATAATATGATTTAGGGAACATGTCACTATCATTCACTAAGTTCATTCGAAAGTCCAGAGAAGAAGAGGGAGGTAAAGTAGAGTTTACTTCGAAGTGTCTATGGCTTCTCCGTGGTAAGTAATTCAATCGAACCCATTTTGGTGGGCTCGTGGTTATCTCAGCTCTGGGGGATCTGCCCTGGGATATTACTTAGGCACCTGGGAGGATAAAGTGCTTAGAAGGAACCCCTGCCATGTGCCCCGCGCCGATAGCAAGCACCCAGCACCGATAACAGTTGGCTCTAATCTAATTCGCTTGCACCGGTTGCATAAGATGGCTATTTCCCCTGCATTTCCTCAACTGTACTCTCCTCTCGGTTCCCACCTGTTCCACCAGAGATCGGCAGTCACCATGAGTGCAAATATCAAGGATGAAGTTCCAGTCGAAGTGCGCAAGCTATCGACACATCAAGAAAATGCAGAAGAGGTCCGCGAAGCTATCCAACATGAGCATGCTCTCTCATTCTGGGGTGCCGTAAAAGATTACCCCAAAGCGTTAGGATGGTCGGTGTATTTCAGTTTGGGGGTCATCATGCTATGTAAGTCGCAACTCTTGCCCAAGCATGTTTTTGTTAAACAGCTAAATGTCATCTAGCGTACGACCCTCAACTGCTCGGGAACCTGTTTGCCATGCCTGCTTTCCAGAAAGACTTTGGATACGAGTTCGAGGGCGGTTACAACATATCCGCAGCTTGGCAGACGGCTCTTTCGATGGGCAACCCCATCGGCCAGGTTGTGGGTGCTCTCGCAGCCGGTTATCCCATGGAGTGGTATGGGCGAAAGAAGACCTTCAACACTTGTGTTCTTGCCGTTGCCGGCCTAGTATTCATCCAGTTCTTCGCACGATCTCTCAGAGTACTTCTTGCTGGCGAACTCCTGGCAGGCCTGGTGCTCGGAGCCTTCGTGGTCATCGCGCCAGCTTACGCTTCGGAGGTGACACCTCTAGCGATGCGAAGTGTAGCTACCTCCTACGTCAACCTTTGTTTTGTTACAGGCCAGCTACTAGGAAACGGCATCACGGCGGCTACCAAAGACATTGACAGTCACTGGGCATATTCGATCCCATTCGCAACTCAGTGGTTCTGGGTCCTCGTCATCATTCCGGGAATGTTTTTCGCCCCAGAAAGCCCTTGGTGGCTAGCACGGCAAGGCCGGCTCGACGATGCGGAAATGTCGCTCCGCCGCCTTTCTAGCCGGCATGTCAACGTTAGAGCAGCCCTTGCCCAGATCATCGAGACCGACAGACTGGAGACTCAAATGGAAGCTGGAAGCACATACCTGGATGTTTTCCGCAAGGTCAATTGGCGCCGGACCGAAGTCGCCATTGGTGTCTATATGACCCAAGTCCTCTGCGGTATCTATCTCATCAACTATGGAACATACTTCTTCGGCTTGGCCGGTCTAAACACTGAGCAGGCGTACTTGATGGCGATTGGCTTCATGGCTGTTGGATGGATCAGCGTCATCTTCTCGTGGTTTCTGATGCAGAAGTTCGGCAGACGGCCATTGTACAACACTGGCTTGACCATTCTCATGATCATCATGTTCCTTGTTGGTATCCTCGATGTTGTTCCCACTAAGGGAGCGGTTTGGGCCCAGACAGGCTTGTTGCTGGTATGGAACTTTACGTTCGATTGGAGGTAGGTATTTGTCTCTTTATACTTGCATATCTGTGTTAACTTTATCCAGCGTTGGGCCCGTCGCGTACACCATCTTTTGCGAAGTCAGTGCCACTCGCGTCCGCAGCAAAACAATTGCCGTAGCTACCGCTTTCCAAGCTACAGTCGGTATCATCATGACTGTCGCCATACCGTACCTTATCAACCCTGCGGAAGCTGACCTTCGCGGCAAATTGGGCTTCTTCTTCGGCGGACTGAGCATACCTTGTCTGATCTGGTGCTGGTTCAGGGTACCGGAAATGAAAGATAGGACGTATGAAGAGCTGGACATCATGTTCGAGAGGAATGTGCCCACTCGAGAGTTTGGTAAATATGTGATTTGAAAGAGGCGTTGATCACTGCAGTAAAAATGGACGGGATAAGGAAGGACCCTTTCGGTAATATCTTCCGAGGCTGGTAGGAATGCGATTACTCTCTATCTAGGCTCAATGGTTTGCATGTTTGCTGATCCATCAACTTCATCTCGGTTCCAATCCTCACTGTCCAGCCTTAATCGAATTCCTGTCTCATCAAACATGCATGATCTCATAACTCAATGCACAGTAGTTCCCGGGAAGATGCTTTTCATTTAATATCTAGATGAAGGAACGTGCGACAAAGGGCCAAATAGGAGGAGGGAAGAAGAACAGGAAAAGTCCCGAAGATTACAATCCACACAGCCCCTCCGCCATGCGATCTACCGTCATATCTACCTCCATCACTTCAGCTGTCGTTATTCAACTCTCCATCTACAAGAAGCGAGCCGAGCCGACGGTCTGGGCATAGCAGTTGTTGGTGCCGGCGGGGAGATCGAAGTAGTTGCCAGTGGCCGGGCATCCAGGCTGAGAGTAAACGCGGACTGAAACTTCCGTTAGCACAAACATGCACGCTCAGCGCTCTCAAGCATATCGACTTACGGGTGCGGGTAGCAATGTTTCCAGAGAAGAAGGTGCTCTTGATAGAGGCAGTAATGGTGTTGTTCACGCACGCGTTTGTGCCGGTGCTCTCGACGTAGACGGTGTCATCGACCCACTGGCCGTTGCATCCGGTGTCGGGGTAGAAGCGTGCGTAGATGGTGGGCGTTGCCTGGCGCTCCTGGACGGGGGAGCCGGGCAGGGCGTGCACGCTCGTGGCGGCGAGGACGAGGGAGGCGAGGACGGTGGTGAACTGCATGTTGATGGTGGTTGGTGGGAAAGAGTTGGAGTGAGTCTTGAGGAAGTGGATTGACTGAGTTGAACTGTGATGATGATGATGCCTTTGAAGACGGGGAAGACACGGCTTCTTATAGTCACTCTTGGGAGCGGCCTTGACCTTTGCGTCGAAGGCAGAAGCGCTATATCGTTGCCGAGTATCGGGGGTGTGCACCGAGAGGCGTCGTGAAGCGGTAAGCACCAACCCGATCATATGATGCTCATTGCAACGAATGGATGCTGGCTTGTGCTGACACGATTATCACAGTCCTCTTTCCGAGCTGGGCCTCTGTGATTCGCATGCATCGCGTACAGCATACGAATGCTGCACACGTAGCATCCACGCTTCCGGTCAAATCAAAGCCTTGGTCAGCCCATGCTTCCCAGCAGTTGGAGCTTTGAGATGGCACAGCGTCTCTGGGAGGTGGTCAGAACGCTATGCAGTGTATGGTTGACTGGGATGAGTGGGATGAGTGGTATGTGCGGTCATTGCGATTTGGTATGTTGCCCTGGTGCTTTGGGGACAAAGCCGAGTCTGTCTACACTCCATCAAATACACTACACTACACTACTATCACTATCACTTTCCCACCATCCAAACACACCACCTACGACTCCCCCACCCAAACCCACCATTATCTAATCACCCGTCGCCAATGTCTCAACATCGATCGCGGCTCAGCTCACCTGCACATAAGCCGCTGCTTACTCGCCCCGACCGCTGACGGCCCGCCAACCGATGCATGGCGCATCCTATCCCGCCATCCAGGTTCTGTCAACGTTCCTTCGCAGTTCGATGCGGTTCGATATGCGGTCTGCGCGTCGTATGAAGCACGTCCCACCCCGTTCACCGTCCGAAAAGCTGAAGGGCTAATGCTCGGTGCGGTTCGGCTCGTAACATTTGGTTGCAACGTGCATGTTTGCAGCGCGTGATTCGGCGGTGGAAGGGTTACAAATGGGGTTTGTCAGCGGCGGGGAGATGGTTTGGTGATGGTTTCGTTCATGATTGGACTCGGCGAGGTGGTGGTGGGCGATGAAGTGGAGGGAACGGGTGGGTAGTCGACGAGTACTAGTTTGGCTTGAGCTTCACGTATAGGTGTCAGGGATGTGTTATAGCGGTCAATAATGACCCTGAGGTAGTTCGGGTTAGCGTTGTATAGTAACGGCGTTGCGTTTGTAGAAGCAGTAGCGCGAAGGTCGGCATGCCGAGACCGGCTTTGTGCGACGTGTGATGATGGTGGCGAGGTGTGTCTTTCGGCTGTTATCCGCATCAGGATATTCATAAACAGTTCATGGGGATACGAGGACTGGATGTCGAGAGCTGGGCCTAGGTTTGGACAACGATTGGTTGTTTTCGTCTCGTCGAGAACGTATTGAGTCGGCTAGCGGATGGTTATATACCGGTAATCGGTGAGTGACAAGAGCTTATTTGCCTAGCATCTCATCATGCTACGACTACTGATACTGATTTTCAACTCACTTATCCGTAGTTTGGGAAAGACAAAACCGGTTATGCTAATCCAGCACGAACACCAACACAGACACCCAACACCCTATGTCGTACGAAGCAGCCAACTCCTACACCTATATAACTCCTTCAGTAAATACCACGTCCCCGTCTCCATCCGCCGGCCCTTCCCTCCCGCCTCGCCCCATCCCTACTTCCCGCTCGCCCCGTCGTCTCCCTAGCAACACTCCCATTCTACAAAGGGTAGCCCTGGCATGCGATTCAACCACATATACACATGCCTGTACATATCCTCAACACTGCGACTCCTGCAGTGGCATGCGGTGGCCTGCGCTGGGGGATCTATGCACGCTTACGGCGTCCGCCACCAACGTTGGGGCCGAAATAGACGACGAATCGCACTGCGCGAAGATGCAAGCCACAGCCTGACCTTGCATACAATCGATGCGTTTGGAAGGACTTGGCTTTCGAGAATACTTGTAGAAGCATGCAGGCGGTGGAGTGCGGCATGGATTCGCATGCGGGTGCTTGCTGGATAGACTTGGTTCTGGAGGCTGTGGATTTCGAAATGGGTCTCTTACGACTTGATGCCTGTACCGGTATTGGACATGTTGAATAGCCTCTGTCAAGGCGCGAGTGTCGATAGCGGCAGATCGGATCATCCACGTGATCTCTACTCGCTCCATGTCCGACACGCTCGAGTTTTTCAGTCCAAGATGATCGTGAACTCTCAGCGAACATGTTGCAGAGCAGCCTCGATGTCTAAAGCTGATATACTTCTTTCTCATTGGATGAGGTTAGTATGTGTTATAGATGAACCTCGGCGACGAAGTACTACTTCAAAACCCATGCATTCAAAGCCGACGTGAAGTGGAAAGTATGCACAGCAAGTAATCCATTGGATGAGAAGACAATCGATAAATGACCAGGCTTACGCAAAGCACTGCAATCCGCAAAATACAAGGGAAGGTATATACAACATCCTCAGAAAGACAAAGTTCGAAAGAGAATACAGTAAACGAAAATTGTTCCAGACCACCTAGAATTTACAAGAAACGAAGAACCGTGAAGAGCCCACTCCTGGCGTCGTTTATGCGTAGAACTGGATGGCGCGCTTGGTAGGTGGCGCCGAGTCGCCACCTTGCTCGTCGTCCCAGCCCACCTCGATAACATCCACGCGCTTCTCGACAACCACCGGCTCGTCGCCGCCGACTTCCACGACCACGGCACGCCTCTTGGCAAGGTCAATGTTGACACCATCGGCGCCCGGCGTAGGAGTCGGCGAGGCCTCAGGCTGGCTCACCTCGAGCGCGGCGGCATTCGCCTCCGCCAGAGGGATTTCCTTGCACTCGCTCACGGCCTTGGCCCAGCCCACGCTCTTGGACTTGCCCGGCTGGTTGATCTGGAACTCGTTGCCGTCGACCATCTTGATCTTGATGACGCTCTGGTAGTCGCTGATGAAGGTGCCGCGCATGACGAACGAGGTGCAGTTGACGGCCTTGCCGGGCAGCAGCGGGCCGAGTTCCGACCACTCGAATGAGCGCGCATTGTCTTCTTGCTTGCCTTCCGTGCTAATGCGGGTGTTCTGGTAGGAGACCTCGGTCGTGACTTCGGTCTTGGCCTCGGCGAGCAGGGGGATGCCGACTTTGCCGCCCACCAAGACTGCGACGCGCGTACCGAACATTTGCTGATGCGTCTGTGTTATGACCTTGGACTCGGTCACGCCTTTACTGTTGCGGAAGGTGAAGGTTTTGTTGAAGCCCTTCTCGTTGCTGTTCTTGAAGATGACCTCGCTTAGGGAGACAGGCTCGATGTTCCTGTGCGTGTTGGTTAGCATCTTCTCGACAAGTAGCTGAGAGTTATTAGAGCTGCAGGACTTACCTTTTTTCGGAGTTCCATGTGTCGATGCTGTTTTCGAATGTGATTTCCTCCATGGTAGCTTCCTGCAGTGTGGCGCCCATGAACTTCCACTCGAGTGAATCCATGAAGTCGCCAGCCCTGCCATTCGCAGCAAGCAAGAGCCCAGAGTGAACCATCACATCTTCACCATCGTTCTTCTTCTTGATGTTTGCACCGACCTCGAGCGTCTTGCCACCAACCTCGATTCTTATTCTGCCGACCGCGTCGTTGTCAATGTTATTCCATTTGGTGACTTTGGTAACTGGGGCAGTTGCGTCCCAGGCGATCTTGTCATGTCGGTCCTCGTCACCATCGGCCGTGCCATAGATGGGTGACTTGAGACCATTGTCATAGGTGATCTGGAGGCCTCTAACATGATGCTTGTTGGCCCAGACCTCAATGCCTGTGATCAAAAGGCCATCTTTCCACCTGGTTTCGCAGTAGTCGATGCCACCAATTCGGTCCCAGGTTTTCCCGGACAATTGAGCTTCGCCGAAGGGCCCCTCGCCGCAGTCGGAAGCAAAGCCAAAGCAAGCCAAGGACAAAATGGTGCTGGCTCTGAGGAGCAAATTCGGGTGAGGAAAGAGCATTTTCTTAGTTGGGAGGTTGTGTTCGTGAGGGATATGCAATGTGTAATCGTTAGAGTTTCGTAAAGGTTCGTAAAAGGTTTCGTAAAATTCGTGGGTATCTTCGTAACAGTTTGAGTGATCTCTTTGTGAGGAAGATCTAGAGGTATATATACCTTTCACTCTGTCTAGCAATAACCTGCACCTCAGCCGCTACTAGAGTTGGGCTCAAGCGCGAAGATGGCGGGGCCCTAGATAAGAATGACGTTATATCATGCACGGAAAACGTGTCACGGCAGATATCCGATCTGGAGTGGGCCGACTAGAGTTGTTGGACAGACCCAATTCGGAAACTAGAGAGAGTCGGGTGAAAGGAACGTCAGTGAGGAGTGGGACTGTGACATGTAGAGCAATGAGCTGTAGAGCAGAGAGCTGCAGAACAACGCTGTGAACATCCATCACCATATTTCTTATACCTTTGTCCACAACTCGTATTACTGGAGCCTCATCGTGCTCCCATAAAACTCAGAACAGTGCCGAAACGTTCCCAAACCCTCACCAAGATCGCCCTTGACCCAACTCCGAGCTTTGTGGTACAAGGTACTGCTCGGTTACATGCGAAATAGCGCTAAGAGACCGATAACGCATGACTCTAGGGTGACATGTTTGGCACGGGGCCAAGACAGAGCCTCAATCCCTACTAGCAAGCCTTCCCCGCGTTTTCGGGGTTCAATGCTCGAAGTCATGCGCCAGCCATGCTAATATCCACACGTTCGAGGAGTTACTACTATATATGTATTAGTCGTGCAGGATACATTTCTGTACTAGGCATGTAGAACAGTGGACGATTGCCAACCCCGTACCTGTGAGTAGGACCCTTGCATTCGGCGAGCATACTGACTAGTAGGTGGTCCGAGTATGCTGATATCTTTGCCGCCATTGCCGTGGCATCCCGTCTATCACGGGTCAGTGAGCAAGTAGTACATGGCAGCGCGGTTATTTCTTCGGACAAAGTATGGCTAGTTGCCTATTACCCCATTCTCGTTCTAGTGCTGAATCAAACGGGATGCTTTGCAGATTCACTGCCGTCACATCTACCGGTAACCCGCTTGGTTGGGATCGTGCAACAGTAACTGGACTTGGGCTTCGGTAGGTACTTGTGGCTATGCTCGGCCAGTAATTTTGCTGCGTAGCTAATACCCACCTGCCTCTTCAAATATGAGAGTATTTAAGACTGGATACATGGAGCAAGACATTCTAACTCATCTCTTGATTCTACACTGATTGTAAGAACTCGACGGTCAGTAAACATCGTAAATCCCGGAATCTTTGGTACCGACTCCGGATAACCGGCGAGATATTTCGCTCACCTACTAGCTTAGGAGATAGGCGGCAACGATGATGGTCACATGCGGCCCGGCGGATAAGAAACGGGTATAACGTACTGGAACTTGGCACTTAACAGTGCACAGCCTTGTAGGAAGTGCCTGGATGTCATCATCCAACACCAAGACATTCCACTAAGGCAACTCTATTACGGATAACTCTATCAATGGGCTTCTAACCTTCCCGAAGAGGACATTTTCTGCTGTGGGGGGTCGCTGGTACAGAGGAACGCCTGGCATGAACGACCGGTTGTTCATCGTTGTCGACTAAGTGGAGATCAGACTCGGCGGCGGGTAACATGCATGGCTAATCCGACTGTGGGCCGAGCGATACGAGAAGACTATATGAGACGAGCACTGGGAACTCCTATCTTAGCTTATGCATAGCTAGGTAGCAGAAAACTACAGCTTTGGCCAGCTTTAGAGAGCCCTAACCGCGTAAAACAGAGGTTGTCATAAGGTTGCTTGCTGCCTATCTCCGAGGAGCGTTTTTAGGGCTAAAAAACATTCGATTTAAACAATCCGTAGCGACCGTTGAAAAACGTGAACTGCCCCAGATTGGAAGGTAATCGCGGGCTCTCGTGGCAGTGACATGCCGGTTACGCATAGGTCAGTGCATATTCTGGCGGCTTCCAACCAATTAGCGGTACTTCTCTTGACCGCCGGTCACACCCTGCTGACTAGTCGTGCTATGCCGTGAAATACGTCGTCCTAGTCTCTAGCTGTTCCCCGGTCTGTCTGTTGGAGCAGGCTGGTGCATGTTGTTGCTGATCGTGATTCCAAATATCATCAGGCGAATACGGTCGAGAAGAGGTTTTCGGTACGGAGTAGAAGAGTGTGCATTGATAGCGTTGGTTCGCCTGTTATATGTGGGCCCAACTCTTGGTCAACTTCAGTCATTGATGTGCCGGTTACTCCTGAGTTTCTCTTGATATCCAACGTATGGTCGGTGATATCAAGCCAGGGCATGGCGATGCGTAGTAGCTGCTCACGGTTCAGGGTAGCTAGTCTTCTTGGTTGCTATCGACGTCAATATCGTGGGGTGACATCGGTTTCGCGCCCGTGGTAACCATTGCACTGGGGCTTCTCCACGTATCGATGTCGACCGACCCCGTCCGCAGTAGCGAGAGAATGAGCGCGTTCAAACTAGACATCGGATTGAGGCTATGAAAGGCTGTGTTTCCTTCGCCTCGATAGTTCTAGTCTCTGCTCTGCGGAAAAGGTCAAATCTTCAGGAGCGGAGCTCGAGTCGTTGCGTTCGCTGTATGCCGAGGTCTCTGGCGATCTGTGGACTTCTTGAGGTCAGTCAACAGGCCTTCGTTTGTTTCCTGTGGGGCGGATCGCGACCTCCCCACTTATACTCAACACCTACTCCAGCCGACCCTCGACTCCTCCTCGGCTACATGACGCACCGGAAACCGACCGAATCTGGTATCCAAAGCGCACGCTAAGTGCCCAGACCATGAACCATGTGCAGAACTGATTTCCAGGACCGATACTCGGCAAACCAGCGGCCGACTCGAACACGCTCGAATACGCAGCCAACGGCCTTGCAAGTGGCAGACGCCGCGGATACGAGCCAATATTTGTCTTTCCATCGCTCCTCCTTGGTTAGGGTGAATGTCGAAGGAGGAAGCTTTGTCAACTCGATCGTGAGATAAGAAGGACTAAAGTAATAAGCAAATATGCTCGGCTGGAGAAACCGAGATCAATATGGGGTAGGTGGTACCTACATGCATCTGACATCATTAGGATGACCGGCACTACAAAAATTCGCCTTCTGTTTCAACTCGCGGCGCGTTAAAGCCTCAAACAAACAAAGGCAAAAGGTGGGCAGTGCGGCCCCCGGTAATCTGTTCGAAGCACGGGACGTTGCTCAACCACGGCGTGGGGGTGAACGTGACAGTTGATGCACTGAGACACGGTTGCAACTGAACGGCATCGACGTGTGCCAGCAGTGAATGTATCGTATTCGGCACTAAACAGGGTCTGGTACTCCGTAGATGTTCTGAAGATGAAGGCTTTAATGGCTTCGACCTCGGCGGGATGACGATACAATATCAATGGGAGTCGTGGGAGATGGCAGACGTTGTGGAAACACGCCAAGATCGGACCGGCACACGGGCCGTATCGTCCAACTCAGTCCCACAAAACGCCTACCAACGTGGCAACCACCAAAATCACTCACTCATAGAACACAAACACAAACACAACACTGCAGCAACAGCAAACATGACAAGAACTGATTGTCTTATTTCTCAACGAATTATCTGACCGACCAGGTCCAATCCGTCCTTAGTTTTTGCTCATCCATCATCATCAAGCCATCGCATCGCACTACGCAGGCAAAAGGGGCATGGCATCTAATCAAACCAACTACAAAGCGTCGGTCCAATTCAACCCGCCTCTCACCTCCTTTGGTATCTCAACCAATCTGGCGCAATAGCTCGTCGTCTAAAAAACAGCAGCAAGCACACTGCAAACATCGGCTTCCCCCCAAAACCTCTCTCCTGATAGCAGCTTTCAATTTGAAAAAGGGGGAGGGAGGTGTGGACCTCAGATTCTCTGTATTCGTCTGCAAGAAGAGAAGCAGAACAGAGAACATGGGGCATTTGATCTGATATCATCCGGAAAAGAAAACATGAAACAAGGAAGAAAATAAATTTGCCGAAGCCATGAGATCCCCGAGCCGAGCCATATGATGCACCCAAACCCAAACAACCCTGAAAACGCCTCGCAATTTTCGTGCATGTGGGGAAAAAAGGGAGACAATGAGACCAGTTGCTCAAATTAGGTCCCCTCCTCGGTTCTGCATTTGACTGACTGACCGACCAAAAGACCACCCATAGCGCCGTGAACCTCGCGGAATCATGTGCGAAAGTGATGCAGATACCGCAAAGAGTTTTTTTGGGGTAGGTGTCGCGCACGGGAGTGCAATCCATGTATCGGCTTTGTTTTACAGAAATACGCACTGGGCCAAACAATTAAAGTAGAGGAAATAACTGGCTTGCACACGGGCTGTCTTGTCGACGGGCGTGTGCCTAGCTAAAGGTACGTCTTTCGGCAAGGGACATCCTCGATGAGCAGACGTGTGGAAGGCATAATTCGAATGGTGATGAGCTAACGTCACCAAAATTAGCCATCCGCGAAGCGAAGGCAACTTGTTGTACAGAGCAAGGCAAAGACCTTAGCTTACATGGATGATTTTACCACAACGCATCATTGCGTATTCGGTGGCACATCACTGTTTAGGTGACCTGGGAGTTGTTAGCAATTGAATCGGTGAAGGATGTCCTACAACTATGACTGGAGGGCTTACGTTGGAGAGTATGTCGGGGAGGTCGGCGACCATTTCGGCGACGTAGCCGAGTAGGGTGCAGGACCTGGAGACGTTGGGGAGAACTTGGGAGAGGTCGGTGAGTAAGCATTGGCTGCTGGGCTGGTCGGACTGTACACCGGACTCGTGGGGGAGTAACTCGGTGACGTCGGAGAAGCGGGTGAGCGTCTATCACTGTTGGCACCGAACTGCGGGCTGGTGGGGCTGTACATGGGCGAGGTCGGACTGTAAGCCGGAGACGTGGGGCTATAGTGAGGCGACGTTGCACCACGACCACCCACATGAGCGGGAGAGGTAGGACTATAGCTAGGAGATGTGGGCGAATACGAAGGCGACGTTGGCGAATAACTCGGCGACGTGGGCGAATATGAAGGGGATGTAGGCGAGCCATACGCGGGCGACGTTGGAGAGTAGCTTGGCGACGTCGGTGAGTAGTGAGGACTGGTAATCGCGTAACCTGGAGAGGTAACACCGAACATCGGACTGCTGATGCCTGGCGAGGTGGGCGAATAACTCGGAGACGTCGGAGAGTAGCCTGGTGAAGTGGGGCTGGTTCCACCAAAGCCAGGGCTCATCACCGAGGCAGCATAGCCTGGGCTACGGCCACCATTGTAGGGGCTCCAGCCGCCGTCAGGGCCGTTGTAAGAAGTAAGACCTCCCTGATCGTCTCCACCAGCAGCTGCAAGAGGAGAGAAGTTCGCTAAGCTCGGGTCGAAGTTGGTACCACCCTCGTATGTTGGCGATCCGAGGTCGTATGGTGTCGCAGCGCCATTGTCAAGGTATGCGCCGGCAGCGCCGCCAATGCGGGAATTATCTTCGACCATGGTGAGCAGCATATTGTTGTCCATAACGACATCGAACTCTCCAGTGCCCATGGGCGCCATTTGACCCAGCATAATGTTCTCAGAGACTCCACGGCAGTCGTCAAGCTCGCCAAAGCCAGCGGCTTCGAGAAGAATCTCGACTGTTTCCTCGAAAGAACAGCGCATAAGCGCACCGGTATCACCGCGATTAATCCCGTGACGAGTAATAGCCATGAGCAGACCACGCTGGGTCATGATGTCCACCAGAAGCGCCATGTGACGATGATTGACATATGAACCGTCGAAGGACAACACCATACCCAATTCTTTGAGCAAACCTGCACGGGCAGCTTCGATCCCCAATACACCGAGAATTTCGATGAAGGAGTTGGAGTATGTCGTCGTTGTATCGACGCCCTCCACGGCAAGACAATCTGCTAGGGCAGTACCGGTGGTATCAAGGACCCACCCTTTGCAAAGGTCATCCTTCTTGTCGAGGAACATAGAGCCGTCAGGCCTAATGGCGATTTTCTCTTGTTCACGAATGAAGGCTCGCTCAACACCACGGACGCCACGCAAGGAAACATCATCGAGCAGATGACCCTCAAGCTTGCGCATCCATCGTTCATCTCGCTCCTCTTCTTCCTCATCTTCCTCTTTCAGATTACGATCCCAGATGAACCGAACTCGCAAAACCTGCTCATCCGCGTTCTCGTCGCTGAAGATGACCGCGAGGTTGGGTGCAAAATCTTGTTTGATCTTGCCCGCTACTTCGGTGATGGTGATGTTCTTGTCCAAAAGCTTCTTTCGGTCGAGGATGACGCGAAGCAGCCACTTGGACTGTTGTCCGATAGTGTCATCCTCTTCGGGGATGATGAAGTATGACTCAACCATATCCTCATCGGCCTCCACGACAGTAGAATGAATGTCAGGATCGTAATAGAGTTCAACTGTATCCGTGAGCGACCGAAGTGTAGTATGCTCAACTGTGCTCCGCAGTAGCTTCGCCGCTTCCTGGCTGGCATTCTCCTCCGACTGATAAATAATCATGGACGGTGTCTTGATATTGGCCGCAATATTGAGGATTTCTTTCAATCGAGGAACACCCAGAGTGACGTTCTTGGACGACACACCAGCAAAATGGAAGGTGTTCAACGTCATCTGGGTAGCGGGTTCACCAATGGACTGTGCTGCAAGCACGCCCACCATTTCACCTGGCGCAACGGCAGCTCGTAAAAATCGATTTTCCAAGTCGCCGAGCACGTTGTCCAAGGCGAGCTTGTTAAGAGAGTACTCGACAACGAGCCGTTTGAATGCAAGTCGAGACCGCAATTGACACTTAAATAGGTAGGTGGCGCTAGATTGAGCTTCAATTGACAAATGGTCGTCGCCTCTAATGACAATCAACTTTTCGAGCAAGTCACGGACCTTGGTGATGACTTCTGTAGGGTGCAAATCGCTCCTCGCGCCTGGCCTGATGTTGAAGGTCGTTTGTGCACTCTCAATCATGCGCTGGATATTGAGTGGTAGCTGAAACTGTTGTGAGTCGTCAGGTGCGATTTCTCGCAGGTAATGGCGGTCTTTCTCGATCTGTTCGAATTCTTCGTCCAGAAGTCGCTGAACTTCGACATCACCCTGGATCTCATGCGCAACATCCAGTTTGTTTTGAGGGATAGGGGGTCGGTCGCCCATCAGGTCCAACTTGAAACGCTGTTCGAACTTCGCTTCGGAGCAGGTTATAGTGTCAATCTTCTGCTTTTCGATATGGGCGCCGTCCAATCCATCCTCACCGTACACAAACTCAACGATGTCACCCATCGAGTTTCGGACAGTACCGTCGTATTTGACCATCACGTCTTCAAGGGCCTTGACTAAACGACGTTGAATATAACCAGTCTCGGCTGTTTTGACGGCAGTATCGATCAGACCTTCGCGACCAGCCATAGCGTGGAAAAAGAACTCAGAAGGCGTCAGCCCGCGCAGATACGAGTTCTCAATGAAACCTCGGGATTCCGGCGAATAGTCATCCTTGGTGAAGTGAGGTAGCGTCCGATATTTGAACCCAAATGGAATACGTTGACCTTCAACAGCCTGCTGTCCAACAAGAGAGGTCATCTGAGAGATGTTGACAGTGGACCCTTTAGAACCGGAAAGAACCATTTGAATCATGTTGTTCAAGTCCTTCAAACTGTTCTGGGCGGCTTTACCACCACCTTCACGACCCTCGTTCAAAAACTTCTGAACTCTTGATTCGAAAGTGGAACGGATAGACATTCCGGGAAGGGGTTCTAGCGTGTCGGTAGCAGCCTTTAGGGCTTCTTCTTCTACTTTGGCCTTCGCGGCGGCGACCTCATCTGCAATCTTCTGCGAGGTTTTAGGGTCTGGAATGGTATCGCCGATACCGATACTGAAGCCGTTGTGAAGAAGCCAATAGGCGACAATGCGTTGGCAAGCATTGAAAAAGTCGACTGTAGCCTTCGAGCCGTACTCGTTGAAAACGATATGGATGATGCCAGCAGCAGTAGCGCCGACAATTTTCTTGTTCATCAAGCCATACAGAAGCTCGCCTCCTTGGATCAGCAAGCCATCATCATTTATGTCGTTGTGTGGGTCATCGCTATCATCACCAAAGCGAACAATATTGACTCCTAAGGCGATAGCCATGCTGATGATCTGCTTGCCGGTCCAACGCGGGCGCGGCTTGACAATGGCGGGATGCGGGATTACGCCATCCCATTTCGGAATCCACATCATGATGTTCATGACCTGGTCCCGTGTTAGGAAATTGTCCCGACGGGAGATCTTGTAGATACCACACAGGGTGTCTTGCACAATACCCATCAGAGGAGAGTTGCGTTGTGGCGAGACAATTTGGAGGGGAACCATGCACAAGTTCTGGACCTCTGCGCGTGTCTCGTCGCTCTGAGGAACGTGGAGGTTCATCTCATCACCATCGAAATCTGCGTTATAGGGCGATGTGACTGAGAGGTTGAGACGGAACGTTGAGTAAGGCATGACCTTAACACGGTGACCCATCATGGATTCCTTGTGGAGGGAGGGTTGTCGATTGAAGATGATCACGTCATCGTCGTCGATATGGCGCTCGACTTTCCAGCCGTACTGCAGGCGCAGATCGTCCAGGTTTTTGTTGTGTTTGAGATCCAAACGCACACCGTCCGCCTTGATCACGTAATTGGCGCCAGGGTGCTGGTTTGGTCCATTGCGCACCAGAGCAGTCAACTTGCTGATGTTGAATTTGGTAACAACTTCGGGATATGTCAAGGTTCGAGCGATAGACCGGGGCACGCCAACTTGATCCAGATCCAGATTAGGGTCGCCAGTGATGACGGTACGCGCCGAGAAATCAACACGCTTGCCCATCAAGTTGCCTCGTAGACGGCCTTCCTTTCCCTTTAAGCGGCCGCGGATAGTCTTTAGCGGGCGTCCGGATTTTTGCATGGCCTGGGGTACACCATTCGCATCGTTATCCATATAAGTGGCGACGTGGTACTGCAGAAGCGTCTCAAACTCGTTGATAATGTGCTGGGGGCTTCCCGTCTGTATGCACTCTTGCACGCGAGCGTTGGCACGGATAATGTCACCCAGCTTGTACGTCAGGTCGTCCTCTCCACGCATACCCTGGCCCGTTCCATCGACCGAAATACTAGGGCGAACTGGTGGCGGCGGGACCGGCAGTACTGTCATCACCATCCACTCTGGGCGAGCGTAGTCGGCGCTCAGACCAAGTAGTGCCAGCGTGTTGTCGCTAAGATTGCGGAAGATGTTGAGTGCATCCTGGGGCATGATGGGCTTCTTCTCGTCGCCTTTGCCCTGGTCGTCGTCGTCTTTCTTCGGTTTGTACGATGCCGTCAACTTCAGGCCTTCTTTGCGGATTGTATCAGGTTGCCGGTTGCCACAGCCACCATGGGCCACCTTGTTACCCTTCTTGGGGTCATCGTCTGGCGGGTCCGAAGCACACTCCCGTTTCGTCTTAGATAGCCGCCAGATGGCCTCGAACCGCTTCTTGGCATCCTTCATCCGAATGGCAGACTTCCAGTCAGGGTGGTTCTAGTAGCAACGGCAGTTAGCATCAAGAAGCCCGTTGAACCAACTTCACAGTCACCCTCCAGAGGGGGGAGACTTACGAAATCGGCCAAGATCAGACCGCAGTTGTGGCAGACAGTCTCGAGGATCTTCTTGATCTTGACAACGAAACCTAGGGCTCGTTAGTCGCCGTGCAAAATGACTAGTGAAGACACCACTCACCAACATGGAACACGGGCACAGCGAGCTCAATGTGGCCGAAGTGCCCGGGACAGATCTGGATGTCCTCTTTGCAGGTGGCGCACGTGTACATGCGGTCGATAGTGCCAAGCCTCGGGTCGTTGAGACCTTGTTCGCGGGGCATCTGTTTTTGTTCATCCTGTCCGGTTGTTAGCACTCGTCAGGATCACAGCATGTGGTGCGCGGCATACCATGGTTTCGGGGTAGATGATGTGTACAACACTCATCGCTTTGATCTCTTCGGGCGAGAGCAGGCCGAACTGGATCTCCTCGATGGTTCGGAGCTTGCATTTCGACTGGATCTGAGCACCAGGCGGCGGCATGATTGCGGGTCTGGCGAGTGCAGGCGACAGAGGCCGGAGATAGAGGCGGTTCTACTGGTGCTGAGAGGGGTGTCGTTGCTTGTCGCTACAAGAACGCCCCCGTGGCCGCGCCGAACAGGCACACCTCCTGGATCGATGATTCTGCCGTGCAGGCTCTGCGACACGTCGAAAACCGCCGCTGGGCTTCGCGTGGCACCCGTGGGGGTGTGCTTCGATGCGCCGGGCGCGCTGGAGATGTAGCGTGGCGGGACTGGGTCGGTGGACAAAGACTGCCGTTCCTCGAGGGCTCGCGGGCCGGGTCGCGCCTGGGGGGCAGAAGACTCGCTGCGCTGGGCGTTAGTGGCTGCGGACAGCGTAGACGTCGTCGGCTCGTCTTCGGACGCGTTCGCTCGACGCAGGGCAGCAGCGGGCGATGGGTTGGAGATGGTGCGGGTGGTGCGGGTGGTGGTGAGAGAGGGTGGGTGAGGCAGGCCTGGCGCCGTGAAGGAGGCAGCCTTTGGGTCAAAGAGGCGACAAAGAAAGCGCCAAGGCACTACGCCGCGAGCCGCCTAGCGCCCACCGCGCTCGCCCATCCTCGCCGCCCGGCCCCGGGGTCTCTCTCGTCGCCGCTGCGCGTGTCCGGCGCGCGGCCGCTGGAGCCACCATGTCCAGCAGCATCACCGTCTGCCCCGTAGATGCACGCCGCTCCCCCTCCGGCCGCCGGTCACCATGAACCTGTCGCTGATTGACCCCTTCGTCCTCGCCCAGGACTGCCCGGAGGCCATCACCGGCCGTCTGCGTGAGTCGCCCCGCCTGAAACACGCATTCCCCACTCTCTGTGTGTTGACTGTGACTCACCCGCGCAGGCAGCGGCCACTCCACGTCGATCCGCTTCAGTCACCGCGGCGACCTGCTGGCGTCGGGAAGGGTATGCGTCCCGACTCACTTGCGTGCCTGCTTGGAGCCCGCCCGTCGCTGACCCGCGCGCCCAGCACGATGGCATCGTGGTGGTGTTCGACATCGAGACCAACGGCGTCGCCCGCAAGCTGCGCGGCCACACGCGCCAGATCCAGTCGCTGAGCTGGTCCACCAACGACCGCTACCTGCTGAGCTCCGGCCAGGACTGGAAATGCGTGCTCTGGGACCTCAACGACGGCTCCCGCGTGCGCACCGTCCGCTTCGAGGCCGCCATCTTCATTGCAGAACTGCACCCCAAGACCCAGTGAGCAGCACAGCTCTGCGTACCCCTGCCCACGGCGCCATCTAACTCTCCCGCAGCATGCTCTTCGTCGCCGCGCTCTTCGAAGACCAGCCCGTGCTGGTCGACATGGCCCAGGAAATCCCCGTCAGGCACTCGCTGTCCTCTGCACCGCGCCGCTCTCAGATAGAGCGCGAGAACGCCACCGAAAAGCAGGCTGCCCAGGACGCGAAACAGACGACAACCGTAACTCTGTTTACCCCTTCTGGCGAGCACATCATCGCAGGCACCAACAAGGGGTGGCTGAATATTATCAACACCACCTCGCACAAGGTGCAGTACTCGTTCCGCGTCACAAACAACATCATTGTATTCGTGCGACAGACACAGTCTGGCAGAGACCTCGTCATAAACTCTAGTGACAGAATCGTCCGCACACTCCACCTACCCGACTTCACAGATCCCAAGTTGGACTTTGACACGCTGCAGCTTGAAGTGGAACACAAATTTCAGGATCTGGTGCAGAAGCTGTCTTGGAATCATGTCTCGTTCAGCCCGACTGGCGAGTATGTGACGGCATCGACCTGGATGAATCATCACATCTATGTCTGGGAGCGGGGACAAGGCAGTCTAGTAAAGATCTTGGAGGGCACAAAGGAAGAGCTGTCTGTCGTCGAGGTACAGTTGTTAAATTTTGCGCTGGTTACCCGCTAATTTTTTGCAGTGGCACCCTTTCCGTCCTTTCGTGGCAGCTGTTGGCGTCGATTCTGGCCGCGTATGGCTGTGGTCCATCCTCCAACCGCAACGCTGGTCCGCTCTTGCCCCTGACTTTGTCGAGGTTGAGGAAAATGTCGAGTATATAGAACGAGAAGATGAATTCGACATACAGCCCATCGAAGAAATTCACAAGCGCCGTCTTGACCAAGAGGACGAAGAAGTTGACGTCCTCACCATTGAGCCTGTCAAAATGACTTCGGAGTTCGAGACGGGCGACTTCAAGATGCCGGTCTTGCTTGACATCGAGGCAAGCGATAGCGAGGACGAAGTGGTAGCGATAGGAGCAGGTCAATTTCGGAGAAAATCTCCCGGTACGGGTAGGGAATGGATGAACGATGACGAGATGAGTGGGGAGGAAACTAGAAGGACAAATGGGACCAGCACAGTGCAGAATGGTACGAAAAGAAGGAGGGCGGGCTGAGACCTCGTCACCTGCATCTTACGGCGAATTTAGGGATTCAATACGTACGTTCTCGTACGACGTAGTACAACACCAGGCACATGATCGTGTGTCTCGGAGCACATGCACGAAATCTCCACGATGTTACGACACGTCAAAAACGCGGGCGAGTAGGAACACGAACCCATCACCTTTAGCGCGTAGGTGTTGGATAGTAGGCGCAAACAACCAACAGTAGGTAGTCGCGTCTGGTGTGGATATTGTTGCTATGTAAGCTTAAATCGCGTCGTCCAGCCATATGCGGAAGATTTCCTAGTCCTTGTTCTCAAATTCTGCGGCTCTGTGCGCAAGTGCGCTCCTCTACTTATGTCCCTCCTTTCAAACAAACAAGACACCACTTAGAACCGTTTGCGGCGACGAGCGCGTTCGCAACCAATTGTCACGTTTTGTGGCTTCCAAGCTTGAATTTATATGCACAAGGTAGAGTCGATATAGCTGGCGCTCAAGAGGTGACAGCTTCCGTACAGAACCAACGGCAAGGATACTAACCTATATGCAACTGGATTTTTGAACCTGCAGACTACCCTTTGTGCTTCCTTTCTCGTCGTGGGTACAAGATCCGTGGTTGGAGTTTGGCGGTAATTGGCCGTTTGCTTGAGATCATCTCCGTTTGCGGTACTGCTGAACAAAGACAGACGCTGCGCTAACTAATTCTGCTCACTGCACAAGGGTGTCTGAGTTACTTGTCTTCGGATTGAATTTCTATCATTCCTCAAACCGGTGGTGCTTCTTGAGCTTCACAACCCAACCGTGAATTTTTCATACTATAACGACACGCAATCTGCACCACGGTGGCAGATATGGAGGCAAAGAACACCCCCGATATGTCCATTCCTACGCTCGAGGCCCTTCCTCTCCCGCAACTAATGCACGATCTCGCTCTCCCGTGGCTTAATGGGCACTACATCGAAGTCCCTGACAGTCTCTATTACGTGGAGGACCCTCACGGTACCATTAATTTCACACCCATAAATTCCAGCCACGAAGAAATACCTACGCCCACTCGCTACAACGTTGAAGTCAGAATTGGTGAGGCCATTGAAGCGGCGTTTGTGTTCGTTGTGCGTCTAGAGGATAATGGACTGTGGGTGTCTGAGGAAGAGGAGGTAGATAGAGGGGATAGTGAGGTCAAGGCGTTGACTAGGGACGATGGAGAGGAAGATATACCAGAAAGTTACATATCAGACGAACCAGAGGGCAACATCTCGGTTCTCCTATGGGCTCACAACGGATCATTCTTCGCACTATCGAACGACCCCTCCACCGGCGCCGATGTCTCCGTCCAGTTATTTCCCAATAAAGTCGCCATATCCATCATAGACAACCTCTTCACGAACGAATTCGATCTCCAGCCCCTCCGCCACGACGAACTACCCGCTGCGCTCAGCAAATGGACGCAAATCCACATGGAATACTACTGGCACGCTGAAGAACTCCCGTTGACGAGGTGGCGCGACGTGCAAGTCACATCTGTGCATGAGCGTGATGTAGAGGTCACAAATGCTTATACAGATGATTGGCAGGGGGGCAGATGGCATTGGCTCAAGCTTGAGCGGGGGCAGATTACTCCTGGGGCTATTACTAGGGGAGAAAAAAGGCTGGTCCAGCTGTGGGTTTTTTACGAGAAAGACGGGTCAAGGTCAACGATGTTTTGGGAGGAGGATGCGAGGCCGTTATATGAGAGATTTGACGGGTTAGAGAAGAAATGGTACAAAATCATACATCGCCCGGTGGGCGCCGGGCAGCATTTATCCGACCACCTTCAACACCATTTCTCCACCCCTGTCGACCAGCAATGGGTCTTCGTCCGCCCTTCGTTTTATAGCGAGCGCTCCGGCGTCGCCATGGTCGTCTGCAAAGATGAACATGACCTCATCCGCAACCGTGTCGTTGTCAAACACCTCCGCAAGCTCAATACCGAGGGCAACCCCATGAACGACCTGAGCGCTGCAGCCTTCGATCCCAGGGAACTCTACCTCCACCGTGTCCTCTCGATGGTTTATCCGGATGACCCCAACGTCCTAAATCTCATCACCTCCTCCTTCCACGACAGTGAGCTCTACCTCCCCTGGAAACTATACCTCGAGTACGCGCCGCACGGTACCCTCTGGGATCCCGCCGCAGACGCCTATATGAATAGTAGGGTACTCCCAGAGACATTCATCTGGCACGTCTTCCGCAGCCTCGTGGACGCGTGCGTGAACCTCAGAAGCCTGGGCTCAGAATGCATACACGCGGACATGAAGCTGCTCAACGTGTTCCTCGGTATGCCGAACCCGTCTGCCTGGCCCTCGTATCCGAATCCCAAACTCGCCGACTTCGGCGTCTACTACTGGCTCGGCCAGGAACAAATCGAGAACGCTTGCGGCACGGCCGGGTACCATGCGCCAGAGGCCTTCGGGCCGTACCCACGCAGTCCCGTGAGGACCGATGTGTGGGCCATCGGCATAATAGTGTGGTGTCTGATGCGCAAGCACCCGGAAGGATTACGTTTAGATGAATACTTTCAACCCCCTCTAGTGGACGATCGAGCCAGGGTGGGGGTGCGCCAAAAACTGCTTGAGAAGGATGCAGCAGTCGGGTATGATGAGTTGTATTCGCGCAGGCTGGAGGAGCTGGTGGCGTGGTGCTTGGAGGAGGATCTGGCCATGCGGCCGAGCATGGAGACTTTGGAACAGAAAGTGGATGCTGGGGCGCAGGCGTGGGACGATGCGAATGGCAAGTTTATGCTGGGGGAAAAGCATGGTCCGCTTCCGGCTTGGATGAGGGTCAACGGGCGGCTGGATACGGAATTCCCCCTGGGGGGCACCGCGAAGCTGGATCCTACTGCTACCGGGCTGGAGAAGACGAGGAGTGGGCAGCAGAGGGTCAATCTTGGGGGACATCTGGTGAACGTGCCAGACGAGGGTGCTGCTGCGCATTTACCGGACACGCAGCGTCCTGGCGATGCTCAGAATTTCGCTAACGCACCAGCTGAGGCGAGGGATCAGGGCATACCTATGGACCAGGTGGTAGCTGATCTTCTGGCTAGATATCGCCATGCACCTGACGCTATGCGGCGAGAGAAGTATGGGGGTCGAGAGGGTCAGGGGCGCGCGCCTCCGGCCGATGTGCAGCAGGCGCAGCAGCCCGCGCGGAATCGGCTCGCTCAGGAGTCTCTGGATGATGATGACTTGGATTTAATAGGCCAGGCCCCTCAGCCTCAGCCTCCGCTTGCTGGCAATGCCGGTGGACTTGGAGGTGCCGCCGCTGTTCCTGCCTGGGCCTTACGGTCGTCGAGCAAGAGGAGGAAAATAGTACAGTCGTCGAATGGGGGTGGGCGGCCAGTTGTTAGGCTTCCCGGTGCACAAGCCCAGCCACAGGTGCCCGAGTACGATCCTGATGATTTTTTCTAGGTGGTGAGTTCCCCGCTGGAGCGAAGAGTGTTATCTGAAGTTTGACGGTGTTGATTAGAGGTCTTGTCGAGATATTGTTTGAATTATGAGGGATTTGTGTATGAAGTGGGCTTGTGGGATGGATTCAGTTTGAGCACATTGGGACATGGTCATCTAGATTTATGATCGGCGTTATATCATACGCAACTATGTATTTGAACAAACCAGGCAAACACAGTGAGACATCGAGCTACTATTGCGTTGCAACTATTGTCGTATACTTCCGTGGCACATCATGAACTAAGACAGGACAAGGCCGTTTGCGGATAACGAACAAAGACATCGGGACGCACAAGGCAGTTGAAGTTTGTGGGACTAGATGGACTTAGCGCGGTTTGTGGTTCAACGAAGAATACACACTGTTTGTTCGACGGCACTTCATCAGTTCAGAACCGTTATTAGAATCTACACTGCGAACTAAACGTCTCGTCGTCCGATAGCCTGCCCCTCCAGCATTCCTCAAAACTATGTCCAGCCACTGGCTCCGAGCGCCTTCTGCACCCCTAGTAGGGCCCTCAGTACCGAAAACGCACAAGTCCAACAACTGGCTCGAAGTGCCTACTACACCCCTAGTATGGCCCGAAGTACCGACAACGCACTTTGACCCCGCTGCGCGTCCGAAAATCCAAAATGTAGCCCTCCACTGGCTCAATCGTCGGTACCATGTCGAAGCTACGGTGCCACATCCCGATCCCGAAGCCAGAGAGTGGGCAACGATCGTTTATACCACGTATCAACAGCCGGGTGGGGATACCTATGTTCAAGCAAAGTTTCTTTATACTCGACCGTTCAAGCCGATCGTGCTGCGTCAGAGAAGTAGGAATGACGAGGATACTGTCATGGTTCCGCTGGCTGGGGGTTTGCCGGATGATGCTGAGGTGATGGAGGGCACGGAGCCAATTACTATCGTTTTGTACGAGGGCGCAGCGGGGGTTTTCCATGTGTGGAAGGAGGGTGAGACCACCCAAAGCGTCGTCCGGTTCGCGTCGACCCATGCTGCGTTCACGGCCATCCACAACTGGACCACGAAGCAAGCCGACATTCTACCCGTGCGTGCCACGCAAGTTCCAGCCGCGGACACGCTTGGTTTCCGTGCAAACGTCACGCTGCGCTACAGCGCTCGCGCCCCGATATTTGAGCCAAACCCCAGAAAAGTGATGACGCGCTACCTGCATATCGTTGTGGACGCCGACGGCGACGAGAAGGTGACGGGCTGCTACAAGGAAGTGTGGTCGAAAAGTAGACTCGGACTCGAATGGGATTACCGTATTAGAGTCTCTGAAGCGGGCGGGTATTCTGGTGGGGACAACGGGCTGATCAAGTCGAGCGTGGCGACGCGGTACCGTATGTACGACTGGGCGGAGAAGAAGGGCGTCTTGCTGCACGACTATCCGAACGATAAATGGTACCACCTGGATGTGCGGAAGCGGAGCATGGTCAGCCATGTGCGCGCGCACATGGAGTTCAAAGCCCCCATGAAAGAAGGCGATAATCAGCAGTGGGAGTGTGTGAGGACAGGGTTCCATGCCGGTGCGAACACAGTGGCGATGTTCGTGCGCTTGGACGAGAACAAAACTGTGCGAAAGGTAAGTCTGTTGGTAGACGAGTGATCTGAGCGCGAGTGCTGATGGGAGAGAATAGCGCATCGTCGTTAAGCCGACGGCTCGACATGAAACCGACGACGCTGTGGATGACTATGGTCAGTCGGTTGTCCCGCGAGAGTTGCACCTTCATAGGCTGCTGAAGAGCATGAAGCAATCGGAGTTCTCGAAGCTGTTGCATGATTCTTATCATGACTCGTCTTCCCAACCGTTTTATTTGTGTAAGTGGTATTGGGGGTAAAGGGGACTGAAAGACTGACCTGCTGTCTAGACATTGAATACGCTTCTTTTGGTTCCCTCCTGAAACTACAATTACGACACGCAGATGCTGCTGAGGCTGTTGAAGAATTGCCGTACGTCCGGTGTTGCTGGCGTTTTGAACATCGCATGTGCTAATCTGGTCCATCAGTGATAAGTCCGAGCCTGAGTATCTGCCTGAACTTTTCATTTGGCTAGTCTTCCGGAACCTAGCCACTGCTGTCAATACTCTGGTAACGCACGAGCTAGCAAAGCCTGGCTATGCCCACGTCGGTACGATTTGAGTGACTGTCTCCCGTACATAACGCTAAAATGTTCCAGATATTAAACCGGCGAACATCTTCATTACAGAGGGCAAAAAAGGGAGGATGGACAAGACTTTCGAGTTCTACAATGACGTTCTGCTGGCCGACTTTGGAGTCTATTATCGACTTGAAAAAGAGCAGATCCACGGAATGAAGGGAACACCCGGCTACTTCGCTCCAGGTGCGTTCCCCCCTCGTTATGACTTTACTGCGGGCTAACCAACGCACAAGAACAATACGGTCCCTATCCGAATACACCGGTTCGGACTTCCATCTTCCAAGTCGGATTGATTATTTACTCTCTCATGCGCAAAGCTGGAGTCGGCTTCCGACCCGATGAGAACGTTGTCGGCATCGACGTCCCACAATGGATTTGCAACACCGATTTCGCAAACGAGTACGATTCGCTGTACTCCCAAGGCCTCGAGGAGCTGATGCAAGCCTGTCTTGAAGAAGACGTGCGCAAGCGACCTGACCCGGCGACTCTACTTCGCAAGACTATCGCCGGTCTAGATAATTGTGACAAGCAAAATGGCGAGCTGAAGCATAAGAAGAGGAGCGAATTGCCGCGGTGGATGCAGGTTGATTTTGGGGAGGACGCATTTCGTGTAGGACGTAAACTGGAAGGGAGAAAGAGAAAGAGGGAGGGTGACGCGTATGAGACAATTGAGACTAAGGATCCAGGTGGAGAAGAACTCTATAGCGCGGGGGAAAGGAGTAGTGTTAATGAGTGAGTTTGTGTTGCGGTGGAATGTGAGAAAGTGTGGTGTTACTGTTGGAGATGGGGGTTTAGTTAACCAAAGTGGGGTGGTGGGGGTGTGGGGGCACTGGTGGGGTCAAAGTTCAAGTGACGTCATCCGGCTGCACGGTCTTGGATCCGCTCAGTTCTCCTTGTAACCCCGTCCTCTTGACAATCACATTGCCATTCCTATCTGACCCACTTGACAAAAGAACTGCTTGACAATGGCTTCTCGTTGCGCTCCCAAACATGGCGCGTGGCGTTCCGCTCTTTGTTCTGTCTGTTTGCGGCAGAGTGAGCTGAACATCTCGCGGAAGGTGGAATCCAGCAAACTCTTTCATGTCTAGTTTTTGTGGAACCTTTGGCGAGACAAAAATTGTTTTCACACTGTTTGTGGCTGCTCTAAGTGCTTTCTCCTTTCGTAACTGCATACGGATACACAGACTTCAACAGCATCCGTCATTATCGAATCCGAGCAACTGGGCAAGAGTCAGGAAACCACTTCCCGAACAGGACTGTCGGGCTGAACGCCATGGTTGAAATACAAGAACCAGGACCCTCAACTACACCTTTGCCATCTGTGGACTACGACCCCAGTAACTACAAACCTACCTATGATCATTTGACGTATCACCGACTCAACGGGCGAACGGTCAATCTTGAGAGCCATGATCGACCGCCCCCAGCAAAAATGTTTGGTAGAACAGCAACGGCTTTCGTAGCTTCACCGAAGGGAGTCAATCCATTTATTATCGGCGCGTATGTTTGCCGTTTCGAGGGAGACCAACCCGGTATGATACAGCGTTTTCAGTGTACCTCGTTGAAATCCATGCCAGAACTACCGGCCAACGCCAACGAGGAATGGGAAGGCACATTGCAAGCGTTGCAAGGAAACTGGGACCCTGTCGAATCTCTACCAAGCGATATGATTCCAATCCTCAAATCTCCTAAGTTCGAGAATCTCCATCTCTGGCCCGACGACGATACTGTAACGATACCATACTTCCAAAAACCTTACATCAGGACCGAAAAGATTTACTCGAACTACACAGCCGTGAGATGCTTCCATCGTATCTTAGCCACGGAGTGGTGGCTCAAGCCTCTTCGCGAAGCCCCTAACCCTGCAGCCGAGGGTGGAGATCTCTTGGACTGGGCCGAAATAATAAGTTCTTGGAACAAGGATGGAGAATACTACGCTATTGAAGCAGACCATGGGGTTAGTTATGATCCCACCATGTGTGGCGCGTTTAAATACATTGGAGACCAGTGGACACGGATCTCAAGATCGGATTTACCGGTTGGAATAACTCAAAACAATACACACTACCGCCTGTGTTATGTGAATCCAGGTAGCGGTACCGAGAGGGTGTATCTACATAATCTGGATACCAAACGCCATTTTCGTGTGGTTAGAGGCAAAATCGACGAGCATATTGAGGCAAAGGTCATCGACAACACTTCCTGGAGGATTTTCACCCATGAGCTTGCCGGTGAATATATTGCTCAGGTGCTCGGAGAACAGAACGCTGGGCGGTGGAGTTTCAAGCAGAACCTGCTACCAGAGAGATACCGCTCAGCCAATTACGACGAAGCAGGCATCAGGCTTTTCGCATGCGAGAATGATAATGCAGTAGTGACAGATGTAAGTATTTCTCTCATTTGTCGTTGCGTCTTCGCTGATACGATTCATCCTATATCGTTCTAACGCAACACAGCGCATCGTCGTAAAGTCTCTCAAGAGTGGCGGTAAATCATTAAGGGACCTTGCCGGAGAACCCGAAAATGCGACACTAGAAGGCATGGAATGGGAATCCAGAATTCATGAATTGCTCACGCGCGAGGACAGACATAACTGCATTATACCACTACGTGGCTGCTCACAACACACGTACACTGATGCAGATGTCTGGATGTACATTGAATACGCGCCTTACGGAACACTGTTAGAAGTTGCAAACAGGTTTCTTCAGAAACAGGGCTACGTGCCAGAGATATTCGTGTGGTTGGCATTCAGGAATTTGGTTCGTGCATGTGAAACCATGGAGTCGCAGGAGGTTGTTCAGTGAGTATAATCGCCTGATTGTAGCTCGAGATCTGCGTGATAATATGATACTCGAATACCTGAAGCGTCCTTTTAGCTGACTATCGACAGTCCCGACCTCAAATTCGACAATGTGTTCCTTCGAGAGCCCCAGCCTGGCAGCGACTAACCCGCATTTTGCAACCCGGTAGTCGGAGACTTCGGCATGATGTACAGATACGGAAACCAGCTCACTGGAAGTGCAGGTACTGAAGGGTCAGCTTAGACATCACCCCTAACGCCCCATATCGATCAAAAACTAATTGTATCATGCAGATGGCTCACCCCAGGTACTTCTTTAATGCCCCGCCAACTAACCGAGTATTCACTAATCCATACTTAGAGCAACAGATGACCATAAAGCACCCAGACGTTCCGCCGCCAGTCAACACGATGCTACACGTCTACGCCATAGGCCTGATCATCTGGAGCCTCATGCGCCTCACCGCAGGCCTACAAGACCTCGACGATCCGAGCAAAGAAGAACGCGATTTCTCAGGCCCCGGCTCAGGAATCCCATGGCATATCGACCCACATGATCCCAAGATCTACTCTGCGCGCTTAGAAAACCTGCTACGGAGGGTCCTGGTGACTGAACCTGCGGGGAGGATTAAGCTAAAAGATCTTCTAGGGGAGGTTGACGAGTCGCTAGTCAAATTTGGGAGGAGAATCCCCGGGATTGCGACGATGCAGCCGAAAGACTTGCCTCAGTGGCTGTGGGTGGCGGACTTAGGGCAGGAGAATTGGAAGGTTGGGGAGAAAAGGCGGCAGCAGGCTGAGAAGAATGATGCCGCGCCCGTGGAGCCGGCCGGGTTGCAGCCAGGCGAATTCCCGGAGCACATCGGTCAAGTACCCAGATGAAACTTCGTACTTTAGTCTCGATAGCGTGTTGTAGTGTAAAGTACTCGCAGTGTCCTGTTTAGCAATAGCAGCGTCCCGTCCGTTTGCGGCCATGGTTCCAACAAACAAAGGCATTGAAAACAACAAAGGATACTAGCTACGTACAGGGCCACATCAAGCCGCCTTCTAAAACATTGATCGTATGCTCCATGTTGGAGTTCGCTACACCATACTAGTAGCTGGTATTTGCAAAACTCGACTCAGTGTTGCTGCAGTGTACGTCTACGTTATGACCTTTCGGGTGAACAGCGCTAATGCCTACAGCAGTCTGCTTCAAAGCTCTCGAATTTTTTTGGTGTAATACACAGAATACTGTACCGCGACTCGCCAGGCATCTTCAGTAGCTCTCTCGCACCATGGCGGACGACCCAGACTCGCTGCCCGACTACCAGGACCCGGACGAAGAATTGTACGAAGAATTCAACAAAATCTTTGAGCTTGATGGAGAACACTTAAACAATGAACCGGATGGGTGGCCATACGACTCCGGGTATGTTGAGTCGGAACCAGTCATGCGCTTCGCCCTGAACGATACGTTCGGCCGCACGCTCGAAGTCAAGTCAAGGGAATACGCGCCGCCTTCTGAGGACTTCTATCTCGGCACCATGAAACGTTGGACCTGGCGTAGTCCAAAACTGGGCGACGGAAAGACACTTGTCAAAATTGAGTGCTTCGAGCAGGGTTCCGACGTTGGGCAGGAGATGTGGGGTAGTTTGGAACTTAAGATGGAAGATGATGGTCAAGGGGGCAACCACCCGGTTTACGACGTGCGAATCCGGGATGCCGATGTTCCCGATGTTCCCCATTGGAAACATGCATTCCTGGAGACGATAGATGTTTATCGAGGACCAGGCCGCGATATCACGATAGAAGAGAGGGGGAAGTGGAGAGTCTTTCGAAACTTTTCGAATTTCAGGGCTGCGAAGACGTTCCACGAAATTTTGACGGCTAGTCTCCGGCTCGTTCCACGTGCCATGCCTATGCCAGGAGGTCCGGGGGAGCTTCCACCGGCGTATGGTCAAGCATGGACGTATAGCTTTGAAGAAGGCAGTACGTCTTACTTTTCCTATCAGATTGAAAAGCCAGGAGACTATTGTAACGTATGTGCTTCGTTCAAGAAGACTGGGGACAATTCGGAGTGGGCGCAACTGCGACATGATCGTACGATGTGGGCCTCTATAACGGGCCCAACGGCCAAAGAAACGATATGGCAGTTGCACTTCGGACCACCACAGGATCCGGTATTCTGGTTTAAGAATATGGAAGACGGCCAGACGTACTATGTGACAAAGAGAGTCGAGGCTGGACTGCCCAACGAACTCCCGGATAACGCTTATGTGAGCGACGTATTCCCTTGTACTGGGCGATGGACACGCGCGAATATCTTCAAGTCAGCGTCCCCGCCTTGGAATAGTAACATTGTAGAACTGTATGTTTGTTGCGATGACGACAATACGATTATAGACGTAAGACTCCTCCCGACTCCGATGTGTTCATCGTGGTAAAGCACGCGCTAAACTTGTGATTAGCGGGTCATCCAAAAGCGTTTTCCTTACCTTGGAAATAAACATTCACTGGAAGCAACGGAGGTTCCTCTGCATTTGGAATTGACGCATAATGCGATGAACGACTGTATCATCGCATTACGAGCCGTTTCTAGACGCAAACCAATTCCATTTGATGCCCGGAACCTGCCCCCTTATGAGCCTTCCGGGCTCAGAATGTTCGTCGAGTATGCTGCAAAGGGTAATCTGTACGCGCTCATTGAGCATTACCACGATAAAAAGGCCCATGTACCAGAGGTGTTTATTTGGATACTGTTGAGGAATCTTGCCCGCGCCTGCATCAAGTTGGAAACCCCTGCGATCGGACAGGTCAACCAAGATGTCAAGCCCGATAATATTTTCATCCAAGATTGTCAGCCAGATCGAAATTTTCCGGGCTATCACTATCCCGTCCTCGGCGATTTCGGCTTGTGTTTTCAAGCGGGTGGTCCGGTGAATGGCGCAGGAACACCAGGGTAAGAGCTAATAACATAAGCAATGTTAACCGTACTGTGCTAACTTCTGATCAGATTTTTCGCGCCAGGTACACATCTCCAAACTCGTTTGCATGAAAGCTGACAGTGAACTTAGAGCAACAAGGCCAAAATCCACGCTATCCCGGACTGGGAGACAATACTGACAATCATCGGCTTCACGTCTATGGAATTGGACTGAGTCTATGGAGCGTTATGCGCTTGAAGCCGCAAGGTTTGGTCCGGGAACAACCAAGCTCGTATTGTCAAGCCCGGTACCTGACAATGGACCCATCCAAGGAGCCGGGCCTTAAGCTCTTTCGACCCAAGGACTACCACGAGCTCTACTCCACTAGGCTTGAAGAATTGGTTCTCAGGTGTGTAGCTGTAGACAAGCGCACCCGACCGAAATTAGAGGATTTGTTAGAGGAGGCCGAGGCTGCGCTGGCGAGTTTCTCAAAGCGTGTGCCGGGGCTCGAGAACATGAAGTTTGACGATCTGCCTCCGTGGTTTCGACTGGATACCCCAGCGGGGCAATGGAATATTGGGGATAAGCATCGCCCAATGGAGCACCAGGGGTGACGAAATGGATGTCGTCCCGCTGAACAGCCAGGGGTTGTTAGCCGTGACCCAATTAAGGTACAAAACGCTCTGTGTGTCTCTAGGTTAAAGCTTTAATTAGTGCTCTTCTGCGTCTTTGTAGAGCATTGCTACGAGTAACAAACCTGGATGTTCTGCCGGGCTGGCGCCAGAGGAAGGACCGAACATCTTTTTGTAAGGGGGAGGAATTCGACGGTAACAAATTGTATTTATTGTGCGCTAAATCTTAGCGTCGGCTGACTAAGAGCGTTCTCATCCCCTCATATCACACCGCACGTCGGGAATCTTTTAGCTTTCATCAACTCCACACACTTCGAAAAACGATGGGCCACGATCGGTTGCGCTCACTATACACGTATCGAACTTGTTGGAGATTAACGATGATGCGAAGAGATCTGACGAAGGTCTCATATGCAGTGGTCTCCAGCTGAGAAAAATTTGTTTTGAACGTTCTCGAACGTTCTATCCAGCAACATCACGTGTACACAGCAATCTCCCGTCCATGCAAATTTATTCATACTAATACTTCGTATTCTTCAGATTCAGATTCTCAACTCACCATGGAACGATATTGCTGCAGCACAGCTCGTCGTAACCATGTAGAGTCTTTCTATAATGACAGTCACACGAAAGAAGCCCCTTCAATATCGAGGCGCTTATCGTTTGCCGAACCTGCTCAAGAAACGGTTCCCGCCAGCTGTCTTGCCCTTTTTGGCCTCTTTGCGCGGGGCAAGTTCGGCCGCTTCCTTCGCTTTTTCCTCCTGGTCCCGGCGCATCTCTGCCTCCGCTCTAGCCTGATCCATGCGGAAAATGGTGCGTTGCTGCTTCTTGTATGCCTTCGCGTCTTTCCGTTTCATCATTGGCGCATCAGGAGCTTCTTTGGGTGCTGTCATGGTCGAGAGATCCTTTCTGTCTTGCCATTTGACGCTGGTGCTACCCTGGAAACACCCTATCGGGCCCCTTTTATTCTCTTGCTCCATCTTGTCCGTTTGCTCATACTTGTTCCGCTGATTGGCGGTCATGGTAGCCTTTCTATCAGCCAGTTCCTGTTTTTCGACGCGAAGCGCCATCATGCTATCGTGCTCGGCCTTGAAGTCGTTGAAGCGCTGTTGCCATGTGACTTTTGGCATTGGCCATGCATTTTTCGCGGCTCGGATATCAAAATTGTGATCCTCTCCATATGCATGCTGCCCGCACCCTCCTGGTGACTTGACGTTGAACGACCTACCACATATAACCACTTGATTGAACGTTGGAGAATCCTTTCCATCATCAACAATAGGCGCAAGACAGAATGCGCGATGGAGCTTGAGGTAGCATGCTTTTGTTGCTGCTTTCCCATTGCAGTCGTTGTCATTGCAGTGGTGCACCTTTTGCATGATCTCCCCAGTTCGGATATTGGCGGTTTGAGCGTTAAAGCTATTACCTTGAAAATTTGGCCCATAAGCGCCAAGTATTCCCTCCACGTTATCTAGCTTTTTCCCCATACTGGATTGAAATGTTATTCTGAAACTGATCTGTTTTCCTAGGACACCAAGTTGGTTGGGTGAATGGTGGAGACTCAGATTTGGAGAAACAGACGATACTTAAGGATCTAGGGTCTTAGCATTGTATGTGTACTTGGTGTCTAGAGCGTGTACTTTGTTGAGACACGAACATCTATCAAATGAGGCTATGACGAGTTTTAACTGACGATAATAACTGTAGTAAGTGGCTACTCCTGCTCAAACCGTAACATTGTTAACCTACGTAGCATTTGTTCACCGCACATACTGGCTCAACAACTCTCTGACCAATGGTCACCTGTACAATTTCCAACAAACTTGTATCATTCAAACGCCGACAAGGTAAATAGTCGGTACACAAAGCAACCTCTGCTGATCACGAAATATTATATATATCACCAACTAATTCCTAGATAACTCACTTCTCCATACTATCACTCCAACGTCCTAGTCTAATAAGCAATCCGGTGAACTTTGCAAGGTCCACTGCTTTCTTTCGACTAACGACAAAAGATAAACTCACTCGTACAACCATTACAATGGTTAACTTTTGCAATGTTCTGGGGCTGCGGAAGCTTCTGCGGCTATTCAAACCTCGCCGCACCAAGGATCATCGTCACGCTGTCGAGGATCATGGCGGGCTATTATCACAGCCAGCACCCGATGATATGCCTGATACGTCGCCCAAGGAGCATTTCACGTCGTCTGTAAACAACGATCAAGTTGTTCATGCTCCGGACAACACCCAGAAGGCAGACGACAGTGAGGCCAAGACAGCTCCCGAGGTCCCTGACGATACAGCTGACAAAGATATCTCTCGCGCAGACTGGGAAACCATTTTAGCCATCCCGCAAACCCTTTTCAATATCGTTCTAGCTAAACATCTTCCTAACGGCAGCCAGCTGACCGAGCATAACTTCCGCTTTGTGGAAGGCTTTGAAGGCGGTTTTCATCACGTTCGTCTCATCGAGGTGCTGGTTGGTCCTCATGCTGGTAAATATGTCGTTAAAGTTCCTAGCACTGGTACTGCAGCTTGCTGGATAGACCTGGATGCTTACATGCTGCGTAACGAGGCCAAGACCATGTCTTATATCCGCAAGCATACCAGCATAGCTATTCCTGAAGTAATTGGGTTTAGTGATGCTGTAGAAAACGAGCTTGGAGCCCCTTATATCATTATGCGCGCCGCAGAAGGCGTGCCGTCTTATCAAATTTGGTTTGAGCAAGATAAGGATGGGGATCCAGACATGGAGAATGCCGGTATGCCGTCCGAGGAGTTGATGCAGAAGCGGGTGACATTCTTGCGGTCACTTGCCCGTACTATGTCATCCCTCAAAACTCTTGAGTTTAAGGGGGCTGGCCTCTTGGATTTCGACGAGGACGAAGTGGATCCGGACATCGGCCCGTGGTATCTATCGAAGTCTCCCGACGAGTTGCAGGAGATGGATCCCGCCGATTTAGCTACCGCGAAGTCCATGGATGTTCGTCGAACGTTCGATTATAGCCATCACTATCATCAGCATGCTCTGGATAAGACCTGGCCATACGATAACGACACGACGCCTATGGCTTATGTAGATAACGGCCGACGTTTCGTCATGCAAACCATTATCAACTCCGAGCCTTTCACCAAGGTGAAGGAGTCTACCACCGATAAGGAAACATTCGTCTTACACCACGACGATCTCGACTTCCAGAACATCTACTGTGACCCCGAGACTGGCGAAGTCACATCTATCATCGACTGGGACAAGTGCCGCACGGTGCCCCACTATTTGGGTTACGCCTCGTTACCCATCTTCCTGACATTGGACTGGTTGCCCCACTACTCCATCGACGAAGCCACGCACCTGCCCTGGGACTTGGACATCTACCGCCAGGTCTACGCCGAGGCTATGATCGAAGCCACTGGACCTGAAGGCGATGGTAAGTACACGCTCAAATCAGCCATGTATGCAGGTGTCCATGCTGCACTCTATGGTAGCAGCCACTCCGGTAGCATCCGGGATCTTATCCAAAAGATTCTGCCTGAGATTCCACAGTTGCGGCGGTTGGGCATCTATGACATACTGCAGCATCTGGGCGAGAGGTGGTTGGAGGGTAAACTGATCCTCAAGTTGGAGTTGGAGAAGTTGATGGCTCCTGCTGGATCCTCCTAGAAGAAAGGGTGTTAGGCTATCCACCTTTTGTATTTTCCCATGATCTATTTTCTGTTTAGGCAAGGTATCATATCTATTTTGCATGATTTACTACCTATTTAGGCAGAATTTATCTCCATGTTATGACTGCGACGCTAGAATGTTTCTCGTACACTTTCACTATACATGTCCGCACCCAGTACGGTTGAGACTCTGTGCGGTCGCGGGTTATGTAAGCTTGCCTTACGTAACGCCCGTGCGCAGCTGCAGAGTCTTCCGTCCCATCCGCACGTAAATAGAAAGTATGCAACACTAAGAATACTATTGTATCAACCTCTCTTCTCCGTACGCTGTGTACACCGTACAAACCTCTACTACTTGCCTATGACGTGTTGATCCTATCATCAGCTAGCTGTAGAGTCCATTCAACAATACACAATATAATTCTATCTATCTACTTAAGAGTTTCAATTTTTCTCCACTTCAATACTTCTCGTCATCTTTTTTGTTCCAGAAACCAAACGACAAAACCTGAAATACCTCCTAAAACCCTGTTTCAAACCAAAGACTAGAGTGAGTATAATCTACGACGGATGTACTCGTACACCGGGTCAGGACCTAAGACCAATGCGTGTTAGCGCTCCCGATCTCGTCGCGGATCCACGTGAGCGCGCGTGGTGGGGTAACACATTCAAAAACAGACGACAGTCGAAATTTGCACTACCTCATCTTTCGTTGAATACACATCAATCTTTCACCGCGATCAATATGGCCTCTATTGCCAGAGAGCGACGCCCGGTCCAACAACAGGACCAGTTCTTCGACCCGGGGTCTGAAGCAACCACGGATGAAGAACTTGATGATAATGCCATCTACGGCCCGCGAGGCGAGAAGAGAAAGGATTTCGATGCCCGCACCGGGGCCTAGCCAGCGTACGATGCCTCATGAGGCGCATTCCGGAAGCGTGCGGCCGCGCGACGTGGGAAACCTATCGAGTACGAACACCCGGTCTTTTCAGATGAGCAGACCCTGCGAATCGATACATCGGAGACTCTAGGAAGCAAGCTTTTGTCAGCCAGCACGTCTATCTGACACTTAGTATTTGCACCGGAGGTCAATGTTGATGAGTAAGAAATATCCACCCATACGTGTTATTGAGCTGCGCTAATGAGACAAAGTTCGACTGTCGAGATTTTGGCCATGGCAGGCCCGGACGTCAAGAACAGTCTTCGCGCCCTCATTGCTGGCGATGCGTCTCGTGCAAACGGCATCGACATCACCGATGCTGGCGTGGAAAGGCTGGTGAAAGCCTACCCAAATCTAGCAGTTGTAAAGCTCCAAGGAACACGCAATTTGAGGAAGAAAGCCTTCCCCGCTATACTCAGGAATTGCGCATCCATCGAAGCGGTGACTATCACGGTCGCAAAGAGCCATGTGTCGCCGAAGACGAGACTGACATCCTTCTTGGATTGGCTAATGGACAAGGAGTTCGTTCAAAACTTGCGCTATCTTGAGTTCCGAGGAGTTTACTATAGTAACACCCATCGCAACTTTCTCGACTTCCTCACGAAGCGCAGACCAGCGCTCGAGATCGTCTTCGAATGGGAAGGTAGGGTTGGACTCATTCGAGACATGGAACAAGTCCCGCTATCTCTTGGCTCCGACAGCAACGACGACGATGATTGGGAAGACGAATCCGATGAATCTGAAGATGCCGAATCCGATGATGGTGAATCATATGATGATGGATTCATGGATGATGAATCCGAAGACGACCACCTCATCTCCGACGACCCGATGGAGAATGCGCGCACGCTCCATAGACTTGGCGGACAATCTGCCATGAGAGACATGCTGGGCCGGGACCTGTACGACTTCGAGATGGCCAGTGACTATGGTGACATCGACGACCATGTTGAGGAAGGCGATGGAGTGAGCCGTCGGGATATGAAGAACATGCTGAAGTTGCATCGCAGGTTGGATAGAATGATGGGAATGTCGCCGCAGCGCGAAGGCAATGACCCTTATATGTAAGCTGCGGGCAACTTTCGGACGGCGTCGCAACGGTGGTTCACCTCCTCAAGTAAATTGTGGTGGCTGTTACCATTCATTCTGGATCGATCGTGTTGTGCCTTTTTGTTCAAGCCAGAAGGTGAACATAGGCTCTATCGCTCAGGCAGGTAGCCTCCGGGCTATATCAATATGTCTCAAATCTTCACTTCCAATTCCTATTGCCCATTTTCATCCCGTTTAATCTCCCAACAAGAAAACCACTCACCCCCAAGGATCGGCAACTAATCGCACTCCACTAACCCCCTTATGCAACCTGTCAAGCGCCTCATTGATCCCTTCTAACCCACCACTAACCTTTTCAATAGGCAAGGGAGTGATGAATCCCCGAGAGATCCCTTCTGGCAAATACGTCTCCATCGCCCACGTCTGCAAATCGCGCTTCTGCTCCTCATACAGAGATTCGGACCACGGTTCAAACACCCGCGTCACGCCATCCGGAAGCGTCTCGGGCCCAAACGCTGGCTGCATAGCGTACAGCTTCCCGCCCTCCTGAGATGCAAGCACGCGCGCCGTTACCGCAATTGTGTTTGGCAGTGAGATCATGTCCACCACGACGTCGAACGGGCCCGCAGCTACCAGTTCGTCGACAAGCGCGTCCGGCTCACGCGTGTGGTCGATCACCGCGGTGGCACCTAACCGCGAGACGAAGTCGCGATGTTTTGGCGAGGACGTCGTGACGACAGTGTATCCGGCCTGCGAAAGATACTGCACGGAAAGCCCGCCGAAGCTGGACGATCCGCCGTAGATGAGAATATTCTGCCCTTTCGCTGGCACGACGCTATCGTCGAGGCTTGGCTTGTCGAGCCCCAGTCTGCCAGTGAACAGGCCAACGACACACGTCAAATTCATCATCAGACTCGCCGGAACCGCAGCGTCGACGTTGTCCGGGACTTTGCTGACCATGATATCGCCCACAACCACATATCGCTGATACGCGCCGTACTGGTTGCCTACGACGCCGAACTTCTTTGAGACTACCACTCTGTCGCCGAGTTGGAAGTTTGTGACATGGGAGCCGGTGGCTTCGACGGTCCCGGCGAAGGTTGAGCCGATGATGGCGGGGTATTGCAGTGGGATGACGCCGAGTTTGGCGATTTTGTACTCAACGGGGTTGAATGCGATGACTTCGTTTTTGACGAGGATTTCGTGGGGGGCTGGGGTGGGGATGGCGAGGGGGTGGGTTTCTAAGGGGACTTTGGCGGAGGGGAGAATCGCGGCGAGGTTGGACATGGTGATGGAATGCCAAAGACGGTGATAATGGATACAAGGCTTAATGGGAGTAAGTTGCAGGTGCGCCTGAATCTCGATTTTATTAACATTACGGAAGCTTTCCGCACATGTGTAAGCCATGGAGCTTAGTTCATAAAGGATGTCTACCTTGCTGATCAACGTGCGGAACTAGATCTTCGCGCATTCCCTTGAATTGCAGCTATCCCCATTGCAAGATTCATGTAGTCATGCGTAATCTCAAGGCTTTCCCCCCCAGACATCAGTGAGAAAGTCCTCAATCGCAGTGAACTTGTAATCTGGAAAAATCCGGTTGAGCTCATCGGACCCATCCCACGCACCCTTTGAAGTGCTCAACAGCAGTCCAATGGAAATCATCTTCACCATATTCTCAGCTGGATCGTCAGCGACGGCTCGATGACGTTCTGTCAATGCCCACGACGTCTCAAGTTTTCCGGCTTCGAGATCCTGGACGTGGACCTTCTCAACGGTGAAAGGTTTGCCTGGTCATGTGTTAGCGAACAAGCTTCTCAGGCACACCGCCAGTAGACAAACCGCGACTCCTCGCACCAATCTCGAGAAGTTGCGCAACCGTCACCCTATTTCCCTGGATCCCAGCGACCTCAGGCCACTCGCCCTGATAGCCGCACGCTTTAGCAAGAACCGTCGCAAAGTCCTTTGCTGTGGTCAGAGTAAAGGCAGCGTCTTCGTGTCCGTCGACAACAAGAGCGCGTCGGTTCTCAAAGTCGTAGACGGTTTTCAGAGGCTTAACGTGTTTCGCTGTCTGATGAGGGAAGGCTAGATAGTCCATGAAGAGACCTGGCTGAAAGAGCGAGTATTCGAGAACCTTGAAAGTCGCGATCAGAATGAGTGGAGTCGCAATCGCAATTGGGTCAGTTATACCTTGCCATTCTCGTTCACCTTCTTGAGATAGTCCCTGACCTTCTGTTTTGCAGCGTAGAATGGCATGCTATCGATCCTCGCGCTTGTACATGGTTAGCCAAGGATCAAAGTGTACCGCGAGCGAGATCGCAAAGTACCTTGAGTATTCGCTAGGAGCGAAGCGTTTCACCCCGGCGACTATTGATGCGTCGATTAAAGCTCTCTGAGACTTCTGGTCCACATCTGAAATGGTCTGGATGAAGGACAGGACAGTATGCACTCCAGACAAGGCTTTCACTAGGTCATCTTTGTCCTCATAGTTGACTGTACGCCACGAGACTTCCGGGGCAGCATCCTTAGGAGCCTTAGAGGTCGTGTTAGTTACGTGTACGTGGAACCGAAGGGCAGATGGAAATCTTACACTTCGGGTAAAGATGATGACCTTGTGCTCCTTTACGGCAAGCAGGGCATCGATCACCTCGTTAGCGACGTCTGGGCAAATGTTAGCACGTAGAGTAGATGGTTGGTCCGACTTGAGCCACCTCCAGTGCCGCCGGCAATAGCGATGTTGACCATTTCGATTGGTATAGGTTCTGCTTTCCTGAGGATACGACTTTGCAAGCTGGTCTTTGAGGAAAGGGCGTAAGAATTGCTGCGGGATGAGGAGTTTTGCACCTAGGCTCATCTCCCGGTACTTATAGTCAGCCGCCCTCTGGGCTCGAGTATGAACAGATCATGTTTTCCGCGGTGGACGAGAAGAGATCGGACGAAGGAATCCACGGCGGGGAAGTAGCGGGGGATGAGCGGAAGCTGATGAGTGAAACGGATGTTCGCCTAGGCGCTAAGATCCGATCTGGGGTTAGCCCTGGTTTACATAATGGGTTTGGCCAGCTTCATCCTCTCCTGACTGGCTTCAGTCCATGCTCACAGCTTCTATGTGACTCTTGATTGTCTTCACTACGGCCCCCATCTCGTATTTCTGCTTTGAATCTTTATACGTTGGGAAGTAAGCAGGCAGTAGAGGTGGCGATGAAACCCCGCGGCCGACCGGTCCGCCGCGGCGGAGGAAGACATCATCCTCGACCTCACACACCCCACAACTCTCTGCGCCACATCGCTTTTCATCCCGTCCTACCTTCATCACCTATCTTCAAGCAGGTATAGCTATGGAGTCTCAGGTTGTGGCGGGCGGCAATGCGCCCGGGCCGAAGCGGCAGGTTCGTAGGGGCACCCACAGTTGCTGGGAGTGCAAGAGGCGAAAGACTAGATGCATCTTCGCCAAACCCAGCGAGGCTGTTTGTGTTGGATGCAGAAGTCGTCGGACCAAGTGTATTAGTCAGATGTTCGACGAGGATCTGTCGGCAGTACGTGGGCAGGCGGATAGACTCGAACGGATAGAATCGTTGGCCACGCAAATACAGGAAAATGTGAGTATCTATCATGGGACCCATCCTATGTATGTTCTAAAATCCCAATAGCGCAGTCTGAATAGAGATGGCTTCAATATCTCAGAATATCCTCTGTTGTCCCCTTTGGCTACCGAACCTGCCTTAAGGACAGAACTTCTCGTAACAAATAAGTCGAATGAGTTATCCCGCGCACTTACCGCAGTTTGGCCCAGTCAACAAGACCTTGAAGTCATCCTCAGTATGTCCGTTGAAACACCGAAGCTGCTCCACAGGGTTGTATGCAATCCGTACTCTCTCTGCCAGTGCTCTAGCTCGCCATCGCCGCGGGATATGCTCCTACAGCCGCCTTCGACCAGTTCCCATCCGGTCTCATCTGCGCGGAAGCTTTTACTTCTAGGCACCTTTATGCAATGTCTTCAACCTTGCTCCGCAATAGAAAAGGCAGGCCTGAATATCAACTGTCACGATATCATGACCCGAGTCATCGACACAGCCATCACCTTGGTCACTAGCAACGACGAGCTCGTCCAATCGATTGAAGGCGTCGAATGTATCATGATAGAAAGCATGTACCACAACAAGGCAGGCAACCTCCGCCGAGCGTATCTTACTCTGCGCAGGGCGATCACCATCGCGCAGATGTTGCATCTGCACCGCGGGCATATTCACTCTTCATCGATCGCGATGCTGGAGCCTGAAACCCGGGCACGCATCCATCTGGACAGTTTGTGGTTTCGCCTGATCCAATCTGATCGCTACCTCTCGTCAATGCTGGGCCTACCGCAGGCCTGGTTGGGAACCGGCTTCGCGAACCAGAAAGTATTGGAGTGTTGCACGCCTATAGAGCGAATGGAACGAATAGACTGTGTTGCGACTGGGCGCATCCTGCAGCGTAACGATGGCGATATGCAGGATCTCGCAAAGACTCAGGAAATCGACAAACTTCTCCAAAGCGCATCGGCCTGCATGCCACCGCAGTGGTGGCTCATTCCAGACCTCTCGTCCAGCAGCAGCGGCAACGCATTCGACGAGGTAGATCGCCTCATGCACCAACTCCCTCACTACTTCCTGCTGATCCAACTACACTTACCCTACCTACTGAACTCCTCCGACGACCGCAAGTTCGACTACAGCAAAATCACAGCCGTGAACGCGAGTCGCGATATACTCACTCGCTTCGTCGCCTTCCGCAATTCTCAATCCATCGGCGCCTACTGCCGTGGCGTCGACTATCTCGCCTTCATCGCTAGCACTGTGCTGTGTCTCGCGCACATTGTTGCCCGCCCTCGAGAAGTTGATAGCGACCGCGGCACCATCTTCGATTTCCTCGCGCACCAGCGCCCCAGCGACCGCGGCCTGATAGAACGCACAACTGAATATATGGAGGAGGCTACCCGCACCAGCAATGATGTCACCGCCTCGAAGATTGCCAGCACTTTCCGACATTTGCTTGCCGCTATGGAGGCGACCGCCACCAATGGCGCGAGCTATAGCACGATACCGTCTTTCGGAGGAGATGTCGGGTGTGATGGCCAGTTGAGTGACTGTGGCACCGTCCTCTGCATCTCGATTCCGCACTATGGAAGCATAAATGTCGAACGTGAGGCCGATGGCGTAGCGCCGGGCACTACTCCCAGGAACGAGGGAGACCTCACCACTATGCCGACGCCAGACCTACCCAAAAATCTCGATGCAGCACCACTTGCATTCGGGCAATTACCAGTCGATGCAGAGACTCAGGAACTGCAGTCCATGCCGCCATGGCATGACACAAACGATTGGACCTTGCAGGGCGTGGACATGGCATTCCTGGATAACTTGATGGGGAGTTCGTTTGTGCCAGATGACAGAGAGGATATCTGGGCATCGGAAATGCGAGAAGAATAGAGATCTACTCTCCACGCAGAGATGTAGGAGCAGTCCATGTCTCCTCAGTCACTGCGACATAGCCGTAATGTCTACTCGCCCTACTCTACATTGGCGCATTCGTCTACTCCGTTTGGCGACTGATGTTGAACAAGGACAGAATTGAGACATGCGCGTACTGAAAATGTAAGTAGACTTGGGGTTCATCTTAACCTTAGATTAATCCGATATTAGTGCGCTGCCTGATCTGTGTTTTCGTGCGCCTACTGTTGGTGCGTCGTATTATCGTATCATTTGTCCGCAACCCCTATTATGCTGTGTAGCTGATCTGTGGTGTAGAGGTGTACGCATGGGGCTAACGAGACGCTTGTTGAATTGGGCTCCAGATTGGCAGAACTGTGGTAGCTCCTCATCAACGATCAAGAAACGTGTCTATGCGGCAGCAGTATAGTTCCCATGATAGGGGTGTTAATACTATACGTAACGTGTTTCATCAGTAAGTCGGCCACTTTAGTGAGTCGGCCACTAAACCCCAGCGTCGCGCACGCGCAGCGACGTAGTGCAACACCACAACAAATTACTATACTATACGCAATAGGATAATATTATTCAGAAGCAGTACTACTATCTACATTCTCTATTTCTACCTTACAGGTGCGGGAATTATGCCCAATCTCGCTGCAACGGCCGCAGCGCCTCTCTGCGCGCACCCTCTTCGCAGGCGTCTCGCCGTTCTCACGACTACTACCCTCCTTTGCAGCAATTAAGTCAGATACCTCACTAACTGTTAGAGTCTTTTCAACCCGTACGTATCGCCTTTTACGGGTCTTGCGCTTTGTAAGCTCTTCAATTGCGCTTCGCATACGCGCCTGTTCCTCTTGCAGCAACACCATATTATGCGCTATCTGCTGCGCGCCTTTACTCAGCTGTCGTACCTGCTCGTCAAGAGAGCTCGCTGAGGAACCTGAGCGCTTTTGCATCCTCTGTCGAATGAGCGTAGTCTGAGCTTCTAGCTCTTTTGCGTTGCGCGGCGTCTTCGCCTCCCATGCGGCGTCGTCGCGCTGTGGCGGAGTTAGCGTGCGCAACCTTACATCAAGCTTCGATAACACTGCATCTGGGTCAAATGGAACTAATCTAGCGCCTCTAAACCCTGCGCGAGCGTTCTCCTTAGTAAATGTATGCTCGTAGGCAGCTTTAAAGGCTGGTAGGAAGGTTTCTTTGCTAATGTGGTGGATGTAGTTGCGCGCCAAGGCTGAGATACCATCGCCATAAGAGCGCTTCAGCGGCGCGAAGCAGGCGACGTCGAGAGGCTGCAGCAAGTGCGATGAGTGAGATGGCATGCAGAGAGCGATAATCTTGTTCTCCTTGCAGTAGTCCTGGAAAGCAAGCGAGCAATGGCTCTCGTGGCCGTCAATAATAAGTAGCCTGTACGCTCCTACAGACTTTGCATGCGTATTGAAGTGTTTAAGCCAGTCAACCCCAAGATCGTTGCTCGTCCAGCTATTTGGACTAACTTGGATAACCCAGTCGCGTGGTATTCCTAGCTCAAACCAGGTAGAGATTAGGACCTTGCTAGCGAAGATGATAAAGGGTGGGATGCGCTTCCCCGTCGCGCCGACAGCTTGTATCAGGGTAGTCCATTCGCGATCGCCAGGCTGTAGTTTCTTTGCTTTCCCAGGCTTATCTGAGCCTGTCACTACGAGCTGAGACGTGATCTTGCCCATTAAGAAGCCTGATTCATCAAAGTTCCAGGTATTCTCATCAAGGATACCGTACTTCGCCTTCACCGATTGAACCAGGCTGAACTAGGGCTCGATAACCGCTGGGTCTTCGCAGGCAGCTCGCTGGCGATCGTACAGACGGCTCCATCGCGTTCGCAGCTTAGGAGTACGCTTGATAAACCTATCAACCTAGCACTTGCCAGTAGGGTTGCATCTGCGCTCTTCTAGCAGTCTATCCGCCATATCTTGTATGTGTGCCTTCGAGAGCGGTAGACCTCGTAGGGATTCGTTGAGTATACGCTGCACAATCGCCTCCTCCTCTAGTTTTGTAAGGCGCTTTGATTTCGGCTCGCAGTCGCGTCGAGGGCGTCTCCCAGCGCGTCGGTCTTGGATCGTTGATCGAGGGACTTTGTGGACTGCAGCAGCGCGCCTTTCGCTTTGAATCTGCTTAGATTGAATATCAGAGATAGCGATATATATATCGCCTTCAGTATAGGTACTTTGCGCGTTGTGTTGTTGAGACATTACGTGTTGTTGCCGCGCAGTCGCCGCGCCGGTGTTTAGTGGCCGACTCACTAAGGTGGCCGACTTACTGATGAAACACGTTACACTAAATACGTGCTAGTTCTCAAACCTCACTCCCGTCAACGGATCGGGTTGACTTCCATATCATCCACCTCGTTCTTCGCATCGACCGTAACCTGGATCTGCGTGCCTTTCACAATCTCCAACCGCCTCTCGGGAAGGATATGCTTCTGGCTGCCCCCATCGCTCTCAATATCATCAGCCCCACCCCGACGGTCCCCAATGGCCTCCACCATAACGTGGTACGAGTTCTGTAATGCTGACGATGGATTGGTCCGCCTCGGTCTCCGCAGTGTCTGTAGCTTGTGCGGCAGTTTGCTTTCTGCTGACCTTGAGCTTTGCGTTGCAATGCCGAGGAAGCGCAAGTACCTGAGCAGTGGGCGCATGGTGGCCAGCGAGCCCGCGACGATGCCGATGCAGCATTCGACTTCGGACCAGATGGCAATGTCAGTGAGGCCGTAGACGCGGTCGTGGGGACTTTGGTAGGCGAGGAGGTATCGCATGCGGATGATGGTCGCTATAGAGGCGCTGGAGAGTAGTCAATACCATTGAACTTGGGGCGATACATATTAGGGTTTACTCACAGTACACCGAGTGCAAGCATGATTCCGACATACACCTTCGCTTTCCATGTGAGCCGGATATTCCAGACAACAAATACGGGTATAACGGCGCAGATCCAGTCCGTGGCGATGCAGAGAGCGCCAAAGAAGTAGGCGACGTGGGTCATGATTTCGGGCGACCCGCATTTTCCTTTACTAGGGTCCCACGCAGCTTCGACTGGATGGCAACGACCGAGAAAGGCGCAGATCCGTATGATAGAGCCAGCTGTCGAGGCGAAGATGACGCCGTAGAGAATCCAGTGGTGGATACGATTTGTTGAGATACGCATAATGAGCACGCAGATGGACGCCTTTACTGGGGCCGTGGCTGCGACATAGGCGACTCCGGCAATGAGAAACCACTACGGGAGTTACCAAATGGAACGAAGTTAATCCTTTTAGTGCTTCTAAGTACCTTGAATGCTTGCTGCATTTGATGCTCAGTCAGGCGTTCGACGTGCGCGCCCACCCCGTACGAGATGGAGAAGTAGTCGGCGATACAACAGAGCGTAAAGAACACCTTTGACCATTAGCTATAAAACCACAATGGACGCTCCGCATGCTGTGATGTACTCACCCATCCTGTTATCATAAGCCAATCATCAGCGCCAAACGCATTTATCTCAAGTCGCGCCCATATCCTTAGAATTATGGCAATCGTGGCAACGACAAGTAGCAGACTGATGACGATCAAGAAGGTCAGGCCGGGGCCCTCAGGCGTAACGATCATGATGACTGGGTGTTACGCTACTCAACGAGAAGTCGACGACGGGTTTGGAAAGCCGCGGAAAAGTGGGACAGGGTGACAAAAGAAGACTACGTACCATCGCAGCGGGGCGCCTATCCATTTACATATGAGATCCCCGAACCCTACAGCCTTATCTTCGATCCGCGAGCCAGAAGCCCAAAAGGAATTCTCGGCCGTATGTTGCGCAATGCGTAGTGCGAATCACGAGGGGGGGGGCAGGGCGAGAAAAGGTGGTCAGCGTTGACCGCTGTTTAAACGGCGGTTGTGTGTCTGGCATGAGTGACTGCAGTGTCTAGCGAAAGGGTGGCCAGTCAGTTCGCTGGTGTAGCTGCAGCCCAGCTGTCGTTTGTGGTATCATTGAAGCCATGTCAGGATGCTGCACGCCATGCTTAGGCGAGCTTACTACCGACAGCGGCGCGCCGTCTATTGGAGGATGAGAAACTCACTCGCGCGCGAGATAGGCTGAGCTGGAGTCGTGGTGCGGGCTGCGAGCGGAGTGTTTCAAGGGACATCGGCGAGCGGCCATGCTCCTCTCAGAGAAATACCGGAATTACCCATATCGTAGTGGGGTCGGAGAGGGTTTTTGGTCCACACATCAGACGGACAGTGGAGGAGGGGGGTGGTATGGTGCATGGTGGAAAGGGGGCAAGGAAGTTCAAAGTTGGAGGCGAGAGGTGGCTCGTTCGGGTTAGACTCACCGCTAAGCGAAACACTTACTCTAGAGTCCATCTGCAACCGAAACGCTAGAGCCACTTTCTTCTGGAAGTTATTTAGTTCGGAGTTGAACGAGAGCCGCTTGCGCGTTGGCTGTTGTAACTCTAGTCAATTATACGCGTAGAGTGACCTCTGTTCATTGATTATAATCGAAATCCGATATCGCGCGAAAAGCCTCTGTCACGACAAAGTTGGTATAGTCGGATTAGAGGTTCCTTTCGTCCGGTAAGTTGGAGATCGTCCGTCCCTACAACAATCATCAAGTAGCGGTTGCAAATCTAGTCTTTCCCTATCTGACAGAACCGCTAGCTTTATAAAGCGATCGATGTCCCGTTAGGCGGACAAATTTTGGTTGGCGAGACATGTATGAGGGACAGCTATTATACTCCGAAGCATCAGGCGCCACTTAAATAGCCGTTTTGCTGGGCTTGAGAAATTGCGTTAGATCGCATGCGGGGATCACGTTAAACAAGCAATCAAAGATAACCACATTCGACCGGTCGGGCCCTAAGACAACGACTCGTATGCCGACGAAAGTGTAGCCGAGGACGTAAGCTCCCGCGCGGTGTCACTGGCGGTTCGCAAGACACCGCTAACCCATGGTCAATCTATGCCTCCAATCGCAACAGGCCGCGGAGCCCGCCACAGAGCTAGAGACAGGACCATAGTGAAGTAGTACAGGTATCAGAGCTTCATCTCTAACCTGTATATCCTGCGATGAACATGTTCTACCGTACGGAGTAGAATCTAGTCTATAATATCTGGGAAGTGACAGCGCATAGGCTAGATATTGTCTACTCAGATGCTACTAAAGGGAGTTGGTTCAATCCTACTAAGCTTCTTCTGGAGCATTCTGTCGCGGCAGATAGCTAGAGGGTAATGATAGAGGGATCTACTACCCCACAAAACACATGCAGGGCATTAGCTGATCCGCATACATCAAAAGAGAGGAAGCTTCGCAGCTCCCGTCAGCGATCACTTGGCCAGTGTTCGGCTCCACGTTTGATGGCCATGGATACTTCCGAACGCACGGTACCGACTCCACTATCTGTGTGGTGTCACACAAGTAGACTAGACTGCTAATGCTATTGCTCCTTTTACGGTCGAGAGGCGAGGGGTTCCAATGGAAGAGTGACTCGCGCGTGTTTTTCTTCGAATCCGTTGATCCGGAAATCTCTGGGCGATTTCATGAAGAATGAGATTGAAGTGAGGAAAAGTGGGGGGGAAAGAGGTCGGGGAAACCAGGCAGCGCGCGTGCGACGTCATTGATACCCACTTATACCATTCGTGCACACAACGAAAATTGTTACATAGCATGACTCTCTCCGCATTACAATATGTGTCGCTCTCACGCAGATTCTGTCGATACAGTACAGCGCGAACCGTACGGGTGTCCCTTTACCGTTCGCAAACTCAACAGCACCACGTACCTGATTCGTGAGAACGATCGATTTGTATGCTCTTCGATGACGTTTCGTGCATGAAAATGCATTGGTTCTGACACAAGCAGGGCGAATTCCCTCACATCTACGTGAAGATATGTTCACAGACAGATGTGCGTGGGCAGCGCCCAAGTGTTCTGTTGATTAATGATACGGGGGTGGGCACGAGTGTACCCAGTCATGACGAGTCTGAGCCTCCTGTGTGGAACATCAAGAGCTTCATCGACCGGCATTTCAATCCCGGCGGTGAAACACCATACCTCGTTGTCCTATCGCATTGTCATTACGATCACATCCTTGGCCTAGAACCTCTACTCCACTCACAAGACGCCGATACACGGAAGCCCGTGACCATATTGTCCTCATCGCATCAGCGGTCGTTCCTTGCGCCTTACGCGACTCTTGAAGAGCACTCTTTGTGCAAGAGTAACAAACTATCCACTCCCGTTTACGAAACATCGATGTGGGCTACGGATCGCGAATCCGTCGTATACAAGCATCCTTCTGGCATCGACATGCCACTTCCCATCACTACTTTGCACACACCAGGGCACACACCAGACAGTCTCAGCTGGTACGACGTCGAAGAACGAACTCTCTACGTTGGTGACTCTCTATATGAGGAAGAAAGTGTTGACTCCAAGACGGCCCCATGGGGCCGGGAGAGTCCTGCGCCTATCCTTTTCACGAACGAGGCGAATTTGTATGATTGGTGGCAGAGCATCGGAAAACTGGTGACGTTCGTGGAGGACAGAAATCTGGAGAAAGGCAAACGCGTAGCGCTTGCGGCAGGACATGTGACGGCCTCGGTAGATGCGCTTACTTGTCTGCTGTGCGTGAAACAGTTTATGGCGAAGGTGTTACGGGATAATGCACTTTTCGTCGGCCAGCCACCAAAGCGCGGAGAGCCATTCGGACATTGGACTGACAACCCTGAGCGAGATATTGTCCATAGTTTTAGTCTTGGAGCTCCAATACGTCTCGTAGACGAGGGGCGCCATGCAATCCCAGAAGCAGAATGGCGCTGATCTCAATCAGCAGGGCCACAAAACCGAGAACAATTGAAACCATAGACATTCTCTCGCCGCTCTCATCAAAGACAAGTGTTACCCCGATGCATAACCTATATTCCAGGAGGTGGCAATCTTGGTGAATATTCCATGGATGAATACGAGGGTAAGATTTCGATTCGCTGTTGTGCTTGGGTGACCTGTTGCTGTTGCTGCTGCTTTAGTCGCCGTCGTTGTTGCCGTGGGATTTGTCGATTTATTTGTCGTTGTAGCGCTTCGTCCTCTTGTTGTTGCCATTGCTCATGTGTAAGGCCCGGAGGAGGTGGCATACGTTCGGTCATTCGCCGCCGAGATTCTGCCCTTGAAATACGATCTCGCTCCAGGGTTGTGGACATTCGAGGATCCACAAACTGTGTGTTTTCGGGGGTTGCATGATATGTGACGTATGATTCCTGTACTGTCATCTCTCTACTGAGTCTACTCTGTTGCGCTTGCCAGGGGTTATAATCTTTCAATGGTGGAAGAGCGTCCGGCTGTTGTAGAGATTGCTGTTGCCCCCAAAATTCATGATCACGTCCTTCCATAGACAAGTACCCTGACTCAGGCTTCATGCTCGCTAGACGGCGGGATCCATTAAATCCATTACCAAAGTCATTTGGGCTGGTTGTGTTACCCCATTGCCCACCGGGATCCTGGCCCATACCGGACGCCTTACCGAGGGCATGTGGTGGCGGTAACGGTGGCGGTACTTCTTCTCGTATCGGTGGGATAGAAGGCGTGGACAAAAGGCGGTGCTGAGGTTGTAGATGCGAGAGCGCATGGGTATTGGGCACCAATTCTGGCTTTGTCTGCGTGGACAGTGTCGTGTTGGTAGGGATCTGCCCCCTTTGTCGAGACATTTGAGGGTTATTCCCCATCGGACCCATCTGCGGAGCCTGGTGCAGCATCCATTCCTTACGCGTCATTGACCTACTCATCACTTCCTCTCCCTGATTCAATGTCCACCAGCCTGGAGGAGTGCCATTTGGATCTTTGTTTACCAGTGTATCCTGGATATGGTTGGTACGAACAGCATCTGTGCCTGAAGGCGGCACCGGCGCGGCCTCCGGGACCGTATACCTCGGATCATGCGCGTAATCTTGTGTCGGTATGTAGAGTGAGTACTGCGTAGGTTCTCTTCTAGGGTTCCGTGACCGGTTAACGGTCCTATGATCTGCCGCCCCTGCATCTTGATCATCTGAGTGGTCCTTTTGGTCCAGGCTATCGCTATCTAGCAATGGTGGTAGCTTCTCCATTTCAGTAAAAGATGGTAGCGATGGTATATCGGGTGTTGCCAACGCCAGAGGAGGCAGTTGTGTACCGGTTGTTTGACTTGTAATCGGCCTGGGCAATTGTGAGGGGCCGGGAAGAAAGTTCGATTTTATGGGGCGTTGTCCATTCATCGTCATTGTGTTATTAGCACTGCTAGCTGGAGATGACTCCTGCTTTCGATCTCTGATCTTCGAAGTTTGATCTTTTTGGCGTGTCGGGGCTGGCGATAAATACCGGGGAGGTAACTCCAAGCTCTTGAGAGTGCTTTCAACCTTTGCGTGGCGGGTATAATAACTTCTGTGTGCGGCTACCTCTTCAACTGTTGGCATGACCTCTTCCACTAGATCCGTCAATATGGCGGTATCCTCCTTTCCTGTCGAAAATGGTTTCGGCGATAGTCTCGTTGTTGGGTAAGTTGCGGTCTGTAGATTGTTTAACTGCTGTCGCCTGGCCATATTTGTCTTCTGATCCATAATGATTTGGCGGAGTTGGTCGTCCGTGGTATCTGCGTGGTATGGTTGTAACCGCTGACGAAATACTTGAAGTTCTTGGGATGTAACTTGGATATCCGACAAAGGAGGCATATCGACTTGTTGTTGGGGTGTTCGGGCTGAGACTTGACCTGGTGAAGTTGCTAGTGGATCTCCTCGTCGCTGAGAAACCTTTTCATGGGGTTCTAGTATATCTACTCCCCTGGATAGTATACAATCATCGCAGAACCATGGTTGGATTAGATTGCCGTGTCTCTCGACCACACATAATACGTGGAAGTCCCGCCGCAGGCATGCAGGAGAGGCGCATTTTATGACACCATCTTGGGGCCAAAGAGCCAGGGAAGTAATAATATCACAGTAGCAACGGAGTCGTAGACCTTCGCTTGTGCTAGCCTTTGTAGCAACTTTTACGGGCGACTTTGCCTTGCCTTTTGGTCCTATAATACCCCTTAACTCGCGGCGACGCTGTTGTTTTTGAAAAGCCCCTTCAACATCCATAAGCCTTGGGAGGCAGTAGACACATTTGTGAATCTCTGGCACGCTCTGGGTAGACTCGTAGTAGCACACGATATGTTGCCACGTGTCGCACTGTTCGCACAGAACCGTGTCGCCGTCATCATCAAGGTAGCCACAGATGCATCTGATGTCTGACGGTATAGCCACTGGGTTTTCAATGTCTTTTCCTGTTATGTTCTCTTTGGTGGGCAAGATAACGTCCGCCTCTTGGTTTCTCTTTCGCTTGTTACTCTGTTCTTGAGTAGTATGCGATTTTGGAAGGCTTCGGAATTCAGTCCGGGCCATCCGCCGTATAGTTTTCCTTACTGGTTTTGGATTATGGTACTTATCAACATGCATCTGTAGAGCCTGGGATGACTTGAGCGGCGGATATTGGCAGGTAGGAAAACTGCATCGGAACCCTCCAGTGTGCGCTACTTCGTGTTCCTGGCGGAGACGCTCAGTCTCAAAGCCTACGGTTGCGCGTGGACAGGACCGCAGGCGGCAAGTGTAAGCCGAGGCACGAAATTGGCTCTTGAAACAATCGAGTTCTTCAGCAGAAGCCCCTGGACAAGAGTCTTGATTGAGTAAGTATTCGACTGCTTGCTGATACACTTCGAGCATGACTGATATGCCGTCCAGAATGGATGATGTGGATGCAGGTTTAGCCCTCTTGATACCTTGCTCTAATGGAGGTCAGTAATATATAACTAGTGATGGGGTTTGGAAGGCTTACTGTCGTTGAGAAGTACCTCTGATTCCAAACGCTTGCGTGACCGCGATAATAATGCACACTCGACGTGTCTGCGTAGGATTTCATGATTGTGGAGATACTTCAATCGTTCGTCTAAAGTGGCAGCGTTATCCTTGATATGAGTTAAAGCTGTCGAAGAGACCGTGCCTTCCAATTTGCTTGTCAGCTGAGTGGCAAGAGTACACAACGAAGAGGTTGGGTCAAGACCGCCACTCGTCGCCCCCTCGTTCAGCAAATACTCTGTCCAGTATTCGGTGGCATATATATGAAAACCATGTACACCCTTGACCAAACGTAGGAGTCGTGTCTGTTCATTGTATGCGGCGTTGAAAACCTGCAGGCCAGCGAGGAGACAGGTCACAGTTGCCAACCCATGTTCCCGAAGCGCTTCATGCTGTGTGATGGCTACTCCATTTTGACAAGACTGCAGAAACCTGAACCAAAACGTCAATATCTTGCATACTAAGTTTTGTTTTGATTTGCGCAACCAAAGAGCTGAGTTCCGATTTTATCGTACTTTAGTACAGGGGACACAACATGAAGGGAAATGCTTGTCATAGTACTCACTCTTTGACGGATACATGAATAAACCCTAGGGTTGTATCGCGTCTTTCCTCAATAAGAGGGCTGCAGATGTCTAGAATGTACCGTGGAGCAAGTCGACCCACCGTAGCGTCGCCGGAGCTAAAGGTGAGAGCAGACAAGAATTCAAGCTTTTTGAGAGGGCGTTTAGAGAATGCTATCCAACCTAGAATAGATCTCACCCTATCCACTGAGCGCAAATCTAGATGAGAGAGTATTTGTGTCAGTATCTTATGATAACTGGCGCCAGTTAGCAGTGACTTCAAATGATAGAGAGTAATCGTACAAGTCAGCAAGAGTTTGAGGCAGCTGATTAATCGACTCTTTAAGCTCATCACCGCTGTAAAATATGTTGGTACTGATATAGTCAAGCACCAATCGAGCGTATAGAAACATTCCTGGGGAACTGTCAATAATGATCACAGGATCTCTAGAGCCTTCAACTAACCGTGGGCCTTTTTGGCGATGATCTGCTCTATTTCGTCAATATCCTCTGTTTCCAGTTCAAGTTGTCGAAACCGCTCATGTAGAGATCTCAGTCTCTGCGACGCATACGCTTGTATTGCCTTCTCTACTCGAACCACTTCGTCACTGAGAGACACTACTTGCTTTTTGCGGAGACATCTGTCCATGAGGGGAGACGACCGACTTGAAATAAGAACTTTACAGACGGTGCCTCCATGTGAAGAAGATTTCCCAGTTACTTGATTCATGAGGCTGACTAATCGTGACTGCTTTTCAGTCTCGCATTCGTCCACGCCATCGAGGATTATCCAGATGTACTCATTTTCTCGTGGTTCGTCCGAGAGGGTAGAAATCAAACTATGCAACAACTGCTCCAACGTTGATATAGTGGGCGACCGCCTGGTCAGAACACACTCCCGGTATACATGCGCGACTAATTCGCCGTTGGTGCGAAGCAGTTGGAGAAGCAGGGACCGAAGGATACAGTCGTATTTAGTCGACGAGGCGTACGAGTAAGTACAAAAGTGGCGAATAACTCGTGAGTTGCTCGCTTGGATAAAATTGACCAGCTGTGTTGAGATGACACTCTTCCCCGAACCTGGATTTCCCTGAAGCCAAATGAAAGGGGTGTCCTGCTTGCGTTGCAACCAAGACTTGAGCTTCTGGGTTTTTAAGATCCAGTCGCATGTTCCAGGATACTTCGTTCCTTCTTGCCAAATGGTCTCGAAAATCGACAGCTGCTCTGTGTCATCAATCTTTAACCAAGACATAATAGCTCGGTACTGTGTCGAGGCGAGTTCCTCTTCGTCGCGCTTTACTTGATCAAGAGACTCCTCTCTCCAGTTGCGAATATCGTGGCGCATCTGACGGGCCTCTGCTATGTTGCGAGCATTTGCTTCCTGATCAATCAGTGTGCCATGTCGGTTCATGTCTTCGAGGATGGTGTCGAAGCGTCTCTGGAACCGACCCCATGACGTAATGAACAAGAGTTTCCACCCACTTCGGCGGACGAACCTGTACGCATATTTGTGAAATTGAAGGATATCGGCATAGAAGACGGCCAGGGTCTGCTGGAAATCGGCATCCGCGATGAAGGCGTCGCTGAGGATCTCAAAGCGACCCAGACTTTCGGCAATTTTACGATATCTGCGACGCGTCAGTCTTAGCGCGTGTCAGTCGTGTTTTTGGGTAACCACTCCACCAGAACAATTCACCCACTGGCAATATATATGACCGAATACATCAGAAATATATACATGATCGAGTACATCAGACACTGCATGGCGTGCCTGTTTGCACCAAACTAGTGGATACTTCAACAAAGCTGCACGGTACGTACCCCTTCATAATCTCCTCGAAAGCTTCAATGTACTCGGAGGCGATGCGGAGAATCAGCGTAATGGGCGACCAGATCCACGACAAGAATGGAGTGCCATTGCAGAGGACATCGACCACGTTCGCATAGTGCTCCAGTCCGTTCAGCAAAGGCGTCAATCGCCGCATATTGCGGAGCTTCTGTTGTGCGGCCAGCTGGCTCTCGATTTGGAGCGCAGCGGCACGCACCTGTTGCAACGTCGTGGTTCGCGAGTCTCGCGCATCTGCTGGCGTCATGGTCCGCTCGAGATCTTCGAAGGCCATGCGCATCGTCTGTCGGGCGAGGGTTGAGACGGCGGGTGCTAGCTGAGGCATCTTGCAGGTGGGACCGCACTGCGCATGAAAGAGAGGGAAACCGAGATGACTTGAGACGCATCCACACTCGTGGCTAGAAGTGAAGAGAAGAAGCCGTGGAATGATAGCGACGGCTGCCTCGAGATGGCAGTGTTGAGGCTATGCTCAGCCCCGAGACGCGCCTGCCTTGCCATGTCGCCTTGGGGGCGGGGCGGCACCTTCCACAGCTAAATCAGCACATGTTCAGCCTCATACCTACCTGCCCACCTCGGAAACTGGACACGTCACACACCAGCGAGGCTCGTCAAATCCACCTACGATAAACTCCTCATAAAAAATGGACGTTCCCGAGCATCGTGGAGCGAAGCGACAACGACTGTGCAAAGACCCTGTAACCTCAAACCACGAACCCGCGGGCTTCCAGCGATCCAATCCGATGGCCTTGTCAAATATCGTCATTGCTCCCTGTCACGCCTCCATGGAATCAACAGAACCAGCTACGGAGCCACTTAGTGCCTTGATTGCTCCAGGGGCGAGAGAAGACGATTGGTCTCCCGCGGACGAGATGGTTTGCTTTGGCACGGTGGGTTCATCAGTTTCAGCCTACAGACCACGGCAACGCAGAACAACCCGCGTTACCATCCAAGTCCTCGACTCAATGTTCCTATAGCTGATTGTGACTACCCACAGATACCAGGCATTGCTGGCAAATGTGAACGAAGAGGCTTGTGCGCTAACACATTTCCAGTCCGATTAGACTCGTCCCAGCGGTTTACCTCCGTTGATTGTACTGGCACTCACGGGCTAATACTACCACATCATGGACAGATGGTGCAAGGACTCCTTGAGGAGAGAACATTGCAGCTCCATGCATCGTGTTCTCCGGACACTGAGCCTACGAATCGACGCCAGCTTGTATCATATGCACAGCTACCATGCACTTTGGAGATCACAGTGTACGGCCCGCTAGAATTGTTTGAGCAGATTGGTGATTGGTTTCAAGAATACGACGTTTATCTACAGGATCCTCGCGAATGTCATCTGAATGTGAAATACTGCAACCCCCAGAGGCTATCATCGGATGACCTTGGCGCGATGCCAAAGGTTTCCGAGGTTGTTTCGAACGCTTCTAGTCTTATCCACTTTCACGATGTCGTCGAGCGACCCGACTTACTTGAGATAATCAGCAGCCAAGACCACCTAGAGGAGGCCGAACAGCCTGCACTGCTACGCGCAGCTCTTCATAAGTAGGACTATATCTAATTGATCTCGGGAACCATCTCTGACCACTCACAGGCATCAGAAGCAAGCATTAACTTTCATGCTACGCCGAGAGTCAGGGTGGACTCTAGCCGATAAAGGCTCGGATATTTGGGAAGCTTCGGACTCGAGTCGCGGCCGATTGCAAGTTGACTCTCTGTGCCGGTTGAACATTCCGAATTTCGGCTTGGTACCCTTGATATATGTGCTTTCGCTAACAACAATGTGTAGGTATATCAACCGGATCACCGACGTTCACCAAGCCGATGCTCCCCCACAATTTTATGGAGGCATTATCGCTGATCCTATGGGCCTTGGGAAAACCTTGACCATGATCGCATTAGCCGCAGCTGATCCAGGCTCCAATCGAGCAGTAAACGACCACTCTTGGGATATGGAGGAAGGGAGCAATCGCCCCGTCTCAGCCACTTTGATAATCGTCCCCCAGCCTCGTATGTCTCATGGTTCAAACGACTGCTTTTAAGATCTCCACTAACTCCGTTCTAGTTCTAGGCACTTGGGAAGAGCAACTCTCTGAGTATGTGCAACACTTAATATGTGAATAATGTCATACCTGACTTTTCTCAGACATGTCGTGGCCGGAGGTTTGAAATTTAGTCGGCACCACGGGAAGACAAGATTGGACGACATAGACGAGATCAACGCTGTCGATTTAGTTCTAACTACGTACCACACGCTTTCTGCCGACTGGAAGACTTGGAAAGCGAAAGAGAACCATGTCATGTTCTCTGTACAGTGGAGAAGGATCATTTTGGATGAAGGTATGACAAATATTTATTGTGTTCTTTGCAAACCTGACCACAACAGCACACGTCATCCGTAACATGAAGTCTCGCATGGCTCGTGCGATATGTGAACTTGACGCCATCTCTCGCTGGGCTGTCACCGGCACACCCATTCAAAATAACCTTAGTGACCTAACGGCTTTACTCAAGTTCATTCGGGTCTATCCATACGATGAACCTAAGCGCTTTGAGACGGACATATCAAGACTTTGGAAATCTGGCGAGGACGAAGAAGCTGTCAAGCGGCTGAAACGACTCTCTAGCTGTCTCATCTTGCGGCGAGCCAAACGTACAATCGATCTTCCTCCACGCCGAGATGTCAAATGTCCTGTAGACTTCAGCAAATCCGAAAGGGCGCTCTACGATACAATACGACAGCAAACAATCACAAAGATTGATGACGCCCTTCTTCATCAGTCAGAGTTATCTACGTCTGGTGCTTACGTCAATTTTCTCCAGCAGATCGAATCAATGCGGTTGGTCTGTAACCTGGGTCTTCACTATCACAGCCGACATGAAAAGCTCGCCACTCAAGACACAGCAGATTGGAAGACGACTGCACAAGAGACATTCAATATTCAACGCGAGATGGAACCCGTCATTTGCTCGCAGTGCTCCTCTCCCCTGGACTTGGCTGAGAACTTCCTTGATGAATCCCTCACTCAAGACAGCCCCCAATTTTCGCGTTGCATGAAGTACGCTTGTTCGGAGTGCTCACACAAGCTACGTATAACCAGACAGAAGATGGTCTGCGGCCATACTCCGAGGTGTCCGATCGCTCCCGTGTCGATAAGTAACAGCGCGTCTGAAGAGACACCGGGCCATATCTCACACAAGAGAGCATCGACTATTGAACTGCCATCAAAGGTAGAAGTACTGATCGCAGACCTAAAAGCACTGCCTCCCGATGTCAAATGGTATCTTTACGCCACCCTTTATGATAGCCTGCATCTTCTGACAATCTCACAGCATCGTCTTCTCAACCTGGAGGCTAACTCTCGACATCGTCGATGCCGGCCTCACCCAAGCCGGTTTCCGCAGTGTCCGCTTTGATGGCAAAGTGCCGCAGACCCAGCGCCAACCAGTCCTGAACCAGTTCAAATCCGACCCAGGCATCCGCGTCATGCTGTTGACGTTGTCCTGCGGCGCCGTCGGGTTGACGCTAACTGAGGCCTCGCGCGCCTATCTCATGGAACCGCACTGGTGAGTAGTTTTCTTTACAGACGCACCTTGGACCATGCACCACGCCCGTCCACTAATTCAGCACCCAATCAACTCTTCGCACGCATCCGGCTGGCATATCTCACAATATCAGCTCTGGTCCGAAGGGATCATCCTCCACCTACAAAAGCCCATGATATCCGCCCACCTCCGCACCGTCCAAACCAAGCCAGTACAACATCAAACCCGCCATACAACCTCACTCCTCATATCCCCCCCCTTTTTCTTTCCACCCCACTAACCCCCACCCCAGGAACCCCACCATCGAAGAACAAGCCCTCGCGCGCATCCACCGCATCGGCCAAAAGCGGCCCGTCACCACCATCCGCTTCTACATGCGCGACTCGTTCGAGGAGCGCGTCATGGAGGTGCAGGAGTCGAAGAAGAACCTCGCGGGCGTGCTGCTCTCGGGCCACGACGGCGGGCACGCGGACGATAGTCTGGGGGCGTTGCAGAGGCTGAGGTCATTGCTTTAGGGGGTTGGGGGTGGGGGGTGGGTGATGGGTGATGTGGGCTATGTATGTGGATGTGTTGGAGTAGTGTGCGTGTTGATTTATTACTACATACAGTATAGGGTCAACGAAGCAGAACCTCAATACCGACTAAACCGTGTGAAGTTTGCCAACCCGCTACTCGAGAGGTTTTTTTTCCAGAGCCCTAGTCAAACTCCTGCTATCAATCTAAGCAACACTACTTTTGCCGATCCTTCCAATTAATTATCTGAGCATTATCAATATGTATGATATTGCGAGTCTAATACGGTGCCCTAGTCATTCATAGCTCCGAGGTCAAGAGGTCAAGAGTGCCAGCACACCACAAACCTACCCAACTCCTCATGTCATGAGTAATACCGACAAACACCCTGGATCCACGCAACGCCAGCCAGTCCGCAATAGCAAAGAAAGCCCGGCAGAAGCACTCCTCCATATCCCAAAGACCCCATACCCACCCATCCCCCATCGTGCCCAAAACGCCACCCAGAAACATCAGAACACCACTGAAAAAGGCCACGCTCGTCGCTCACTCCTCCGTCTCCGTATTCCACACCTCGATCTCGCGATTCTCCAACTCCTTCATTTTCTCCTCGGGGAACACGGACTCGCCCGGCAAGCCCGTCTTGCCATACGCAACAACGCGTCCAATCGTCTCGACCCACTGCGTGCGCCTCTCCATAAGCGTGCGAATCGGCTCGCCAACGCCGGGCCTGCTGACGCCGATATTGGGCACGGGGTGCGAGCCGCCGCCAGGCCCGCCGGGCCGCTTGGTCTGCTTCTTGCCCTTGCCGATGTTGCGGTTGCGCTTGAGGTAGGCGGCGTTGAGCTGGTTGTCGAGGTCGTCGGCGATGGTGTTGTATTCCTGCTGGGCGATGCGCTCCTCGGTGAGTTCGAGCAGGCGCTGTTTGCGCGCGCCGTTGACGATGGATTGCTTGCGCAGTTGCTCTTGCAGCCAGCGCAGGCGGGCCGCGATCTCGTCGTCGAAGTGCGAGTCGTAGGCTGCGCTTTCCGTGTCGACGTCGGAGATTAGGCCGTAGTGCTTGAGTTCTAGGAGCATGCGGTCCTCGAGGGAGGCGTAGTCGGTGCGGGCGGTCACTGGCGGGGTTTTCCAGCTGGGTTGGAGAAACTCGGGGAGTTGCGATGCAGCCGGGATGGTATTAGAGTTGGTGACGTCCGCAGGTGCGCCGGCGCCTTCGTCGATGTCCATTGCGTCCGGATTCGCACTGTTGGTGTCATTGAAGCCATTCGCATTTCCACGGCCCTCTGGACGGAGGGTGGCTAGAAGACGGGACAGTAGCGGGCCGGTGGAAACTTCCTCCGTGTCCAGAACCTCATCCCCTATGTTCTCGTATGAGCCGCGTGCTTCATTGGGAGGTAGGCGGTGGTCGTTTGTGTCCAGGTGCATTGCGCCATCTTCGTCCGCCCAGATTTCCTTGTAACTTCGCGGCCCGCGGCGGGGGAGGATGAAGGGCCCTACGCGATCACCCCGCTCCTTGAGAAATGCAACATCCTCTTCGGTGAGGGGGCGAATAAACGGTTCAACGTAGTTGGCGAAGACGGTCGCATTCACCTGGGACGCTGGCTTCGCATTGGAAAAATCCTTGTCTGGAGGAATGCCGGGTATCTTGTCGCGGAGGTCGACATGCGGATAGTCAGCGACAGAGTATATCTCCTTCTTTTCCTCGTCGGTCATGCCATCGATGATTTCGCGAATATGGTATATCGTAGGGTCGTCAAACTTGGACGGGTCGGGGCCGAAGGTCTGGAACTGCGGAATCGCAGGAGCTGGTGCCGGCTGGTGTGATAACTCTGACCCACTAGGCGAGAGCGCGTCTGCCGGACCCGTCCCTGTGGCCGAGGGTGGTGCTTGCGATATGGGAGACGACATTGCCGAAGAGTTGTCTGCGGGCGGGGTCAGAGTGGCGGATTGATGTCATTGTTGGGTACGTGGGGAAAGAATGTAAAATAAAAGCAAGAGGGTGCGCAGTGAAAGAGTGGCAGTGAAAAGTGGTCGAGCATAGAATGACGTCTGTCAACACTCACCTTTGTGCACATCGACTCCATCCTGCCGGGCAACACCATGGGCACCTACAGCCAGCGGGCGATCTTCGTCTGGCTCGCGCTTCTTGCTGATTTTCTTGAGTTTATGCTTGCGCTCCTCGACATCTCTATCCGCAGTCTTGTCTCTTTCCCTCTCCCTCTCTCGCTCTCGCTCTCGCTCTCGCTCTCGCTCTCTGTCCCTATCGTGCGAGGGCCGATTCTTCCGCAGGCCGTGGAGCTCCCTAAGCGCCCTCTCCGAAGTCTCAATCCGCTTCTGCACGTGGTCCAGCAGCCGATTCTCGATCTGCTCGCGCATGTTGTTCAAGGCCACGCCTGACGGTATCGGCTGCGAAGCCGCTACGCCGCGGGTCAACAGTTCGTCGACGGAGAGGTCGCACTTCTTGGAGAAGGCCGTCAGAGACGACCTGAAGTACGACAAGGAGGCCGACGACTCGACGGATGAGCGCACAGTGCTAGCGGGCAGCGGTGTGGTATTTCGACTGCGCGGGGGCCCGCCCATCTTCGATCCGGGTTTCGCCTTGCCCAGACCGCTGCCAGTGGGGGGAGCCATGCTCGACGCGTTACGAGGCTCGCGGAGGGAGGGCGGCGGAGGGGTCGGCGGGGACGGCGCCCGTCATCGAGCGGCGGTGTGTGGCCTTCACGTGGATTTGCGTAGACCGGCCGTCCTCTGCTTGGGCACAGGCCTGCGGGCTCTGGATGTGGGCGGCGCTGGGGAAGACGGGCAGCAACGAGTGATGCGCGTGCGAGCAGCAAACCGCCGTGTGATGCGGGATAGCAGATAGCACCGAGCAACCACCTGGGCACGGTGGTGGTCTGTGCACGGGCCAAGTGCACCTGCAATGCCCAGCCAGAGGCGATGGCTAGACTATGGATGGCACGGGAAGGAGCAGCATCCTGGCCAGCGCGAGGTCTGATGGCAGGGCGAACGGCCGGGGCACGTCTCGCGGCGGCGGCGGCGTCTCACAGCAGTCGCAGCCAGTCCGGCGGTGAGTGCAATCACGGCCCATAGTCAGTTCCATCGCGACCAAGCCTCTCGAAGCTTTCACTACCTCCTGAGTCCTCGCGGCGCCCCAATGCCCCAATGCCCGGCTCCGTCCCCGCCTCGCCAGCCTCCCGTCGTCATCGCTGCGAGCCCCCGTTCACGCCAGCGCCAGCGCCAGCACCAGCACCACCTGCACCTGCACCGTCGCATCCTCGTTCCTAGCCCTGCGACCCCCTCCCCCTCCCGCGGCTCGCGCAATCTGTCGCCCTCCAGCATGCGCAGTTGGCGTCGCACAATCGTGGTACCCACCTGATCTCCCCTCAACCGCTCAACCGCTCAACCATGAGTACGTCCCTCTTGCACTCCCGAGGTCCTGCTCCCGGCTGGTGACCCGTTGCGCTGACACGCCCTCCCATAGCCGCCCGCAGCATCGGAATTACCACCGTATGGTATCCAGACCCATCCCTCTCAGACTCGAAAGACGAGAACTACAACAACGTAGTAGTACGTGCCTCCAATTCGTCCCACCAGTGCCTCAATCCAATCTCCTTTTCCTAACCGTCTTCCGCAGGGCGCCTTTCAGTACCCTATCCGAGAAAACATCCAAACCCTGACTACGAAGAACGTCGAGCGAGGCGAACAACCGTTTGGCGTCCTCTACGTCCCCACACTACAGACCAACGGTTGCAAGAAGTCCGAAGCAGACCATGTTTCCGCGAACGCGACCCGGCTCCGCAACCTGCCGCCCGACCCGAATTTCTTGATAGCCATCGCGCCATGGTACTCTCCAACATGTATGCTCGAATACTTTGCTACCGCAAGAGAATCGTCCGTGCAAGCCTTCCTCGTCTACCAACCGGGGGCCGGCGCAGGCATGCCTCCCGTCATGAACGATGCATCGTGGGCTCTGGGCGATGGCGGGAGTTGGAAGACGGCCAACAACTTTCCTACCTACGCGGTTTCCCCGGCTGTTGGCGCCTTCGTTGTTGACCAACTGAGTCTGTACTCGAGCAGCATCCGTGACGTGCCAAACGGAGCCGAACTTGCTTCGGAGCTGGGTCCCGCAAATTACGTTCGGCTTTTCGCTACTGTCCAGACTGGTACGTTGATGGAGTTAGCGTGGAGACCTATGCTAACATGAACAGTATGGGGGAACCAACTCCCTAGCCTCTGGGTATTCCTAATCATCGTGGTATTACTCCTCGTGGCCGTCATGGGGGGCACTTCCGCGTTCATGCATCTGGTTCTACGAAGACGACGGAACTCCCTCCGCCAGCGCGTCCACAACGGCGAAGTGGACCTCGAGCAACTCGGCGTGAAACGATTGACTGTCCCCAAACTAAATCTGGAGAAACTACCGCTGTATTCGTATACGATAGGTCCTGCTAGCGATGTCGAGAAGACGTCACCACTAGTAGCTCAGAATATGCCCTCTCCCGCTATACAAGCCGAAACTGGGTCGAAGTCGAGCCCCTTCACTCGTCGGACATTGGCCCCGGATGTCCCTACTCAACCAAATACTTTGCCAGGGTTGTTTCAACCCACGTGCCCCATCTGCCTGGACGACTTCGAGCCGAACGAGACACAAGTGCGGGAACTGCCATGTCGACACATCTATCATCCCGACTGTATCGATCCATTTCTGCTCAACAACTCTTCATTGTGTCCCTTATGCAAGAGCAGTGTCTTACCTGCTGGCTATTGCCCAGCTAAGATTACCAACACAATGGTACGCCGGGAGCGGATGATCACCTCCATGCGTACAAGAAGCTCCGCAAACGGCGCGTCCAACGGTACACAGGCCCAACCCTATGTACCTCAGCATGCTCCTGGAACATATGGGTCGCTGGGGAGTCGCTTAGGGAGGATAGTTGTTGACCGACGGGTCTTCAGTGCCCCGGAGAGGACTCAGCCTAGACCACCCGATATCGAGATGGCATCGTCTTCTCCTACACAACAACCACCCAATACCATATCGAACCAACACCAGTCCGAAGCTCTCCCCGCGCCGGCAACAAGGCCGGCGGATCCAACGCCTGGCTGCGTCGCACCCGCTGCCCAGAATCGACGAGAATGGGCGCGAGAGCGAGCATTGACGTTGCTTGGCAATCGACACGTTCCAGGCGAAGGTGAAGAGGACGACACTGTTGGCCCCCGCTGGCGACGGGGCCTCCGAAAGATATTCCCTGGTTTCCGTTAATTGTGTTTTGTATCAACTATTTAGGGACGACAGGCGTTTTTTTCCAGCAGTCATAAGGAACAATCATCTCCCACGGCGTACATGATGCGAATATCGTACTTTCTGAATCCAGCTCTTGGGTTGGCGTTACAGCGCAGCCAGCGCGCTCTGTCTCCGGATTTCCTTTTGGGTTGGGGGTTCATGGGATTCGTGTCGCTCGACGACACTGAAGAAGGGGGAGCGGGGAGAGGCATATCGCAAAGATACATGTCCGTCTATACGTGAAGGCTCAGACTCGGACTCTAATACATTCCATGATGATTCATACATACATGTTTCCTCTTTGTTCCTTTGGTTAGTGCTTCTGCCTTCGTGTAATGGTTTGTTGCTGATCTGGCCAGGCTGTCTTAATCCTCCTCCAAGCAGATATAAGAAATCCCAGCATAACTCGAGGAGGTTGATGCTACCTCTACAAAGCCCCCTTATGTCTAGTACAAGCTCCTCGAGTAAGAGACGGAATGAATCTCGCCGGTATCAGCAACCCATCTTGTCCCAACGGCCCCCCAACTCTTCCCATCCCAACACCCCCTAATCCAAACTCTGAATCAGCACCTTAATAGCCCCCGTCTTCGGATCCGCCGCCGTCTCAAACGCCCGCACCGCCTCCTCCAACCCAAACCGATGCGTCACCAACCCGCTCAAATCAATCACGCCGCTCTTGACCAGCCGGATCGCCTTGGGCCACGTATTCGCATACCGGTACTGGAACTGCAGATCGACCTCGCGCGTCGACAGCCGCATAAACGGGATCTTCATCTCGTTCTTGCCCACGCCGATGACGAAGACTTTGCCGCCGAACTTGACGGCTTGGATGGCGCCGCCGATGGACGACTCGACGCCTGTGCACTCCATGGCGACGGCGGGCTCCACGCCGTCCATGAGCGATGTGATGCAGGCGGCGAAGTCGGAGGGAGAGTGCGCGAAGTCGACTTTGTGCGTCTGCACGCCCGGCACCAGCTTCTTCGCAAACGCCAGCCGCCCCGCGTCGATATCCGTGATCACCAGCGGCGCCGCGCCCGCCGCCTTACAGCACAGCAGCGTAACCAACCCAATCGGCCCCGCGCCACACACCAGCACCGGGTCGCCCAGCCGCACGCCCGCGCGCTCCACGCCCGCGAGCGCAACGCTCAGCGGCTCCAGCAGCGCGCCGTCCTCGTACGACAGCGTGTCGGGCAGCTTGTGGCACCATACGGCCGGGTGCTTGAGGTAGCGGCGCAGCAGGCCGGGGACGGGCGGCGTCGACAGGAAGGCAACGCGTGTGCAGCCGTTGTAGCGGCCCGTGAGGCACGGCTCGCACACGTGGCAGATGAGGTTCGGCTCGATGGCGATGCGGTCGCCGGGACGGAGGTGTGTGACGGAGGGGTGCGTGGCGAGGACGAGGGCCGAGGATTCGTGGCCGAGGATGTGGGGGGCAGTGACGATCATGGGGCCTATGGCGCCCTGGAGGGGTGGTCATGCGTTAGCTGGGACCGTTTGAGTCCTTTGTGAAGGGAAGTCCTGTCGAGTCGAGTCTTGAAAGGAATCGCGATTGGAGATTGGGTTCGAGGGCGAGATGAAGAGACTTGGAGCATACCGCATGCCAGAAATGCACATCCGACCCACAAATCCCCGTCGACTTGACATTCAGCAGCACCTCGCCCTCGCTGAGATCGCCGCCGCGCGCCACCTCCTCTAAGCTCGGCTGCGCGTCTGCGACCCACAGGTCGTGCGCCGGGTTCGTGTACACGCCGATGTTGGGTTTCGTCGGCTTGATGTCGGTGGCCGTCGTGGAGGTGCTCATTTTTGCGGACTCTCGAATCTCTCGCTCAGGTGATGACGGACTGAATTGAAGTGAAGTGGAGTGAAGTGGGTGAGGGCGTCCAAAAACTAGATCGGCAGGCTAGTCTCTTGGTTCTAGCATGGACGCGGACGTGGTGGATTGATTGAGGGTAGAGAGTAGGATAAGGATTCGGAGACTGCGCAGGTAGATGGACGGATGGACGGATGGATGGACGGATGGATGGATTTCAGCTTCACGTCCAAACCAAAACCGCGCTATCGATTGATTGAATTGAATTATGCAAGACGAGCTCGATAAGAAATGTGTGTATGAAGTGAAACGAAGACTCAGTCAGTCAGTCAGTTAAAAGAAACAAAAACATCAATGATCACGGCCAGCTCTTGCAACGTATGCCAACTGGGGCCTGCCAGCGGGGGCCCCATTATAAATACGCCGGAGAAAGTTTGGACCTTTTTACCCCTCCACTCCACATGAAATCAGAGGTGGTGGGGGTGGGGATGGAGGGGCACGTCTGCAGTCTGCGTCTATCATGAGGTGGATTTCCACAAATAGGAAGCTGATAGACTAGCGCCCGTTCGGCGAGCGGCCGAGCGGGCCCGAGCTCCGTGGGCCATGTGGTTCCGATGCTCCAAGGAGGGGTAGGTACCCTTTGTATGTTTGTTCTGTGCGTGTTGTGGAGATTCCACGAGGATGTTGAAGTCGGGCGTTGCCGGTGTCACGTAGGTGCGTTAGTCATCTCATCACATCGCTGTGCGCAGCATCTCATCTGAACTCCTCGCGGACGCAATTCCTATCTACATTCTATTTGGTATCAGGGGCTAATCCGAGCTCCACACACTTCTGGCTGGTCAGATCTACTGCTTGTACGTTGTCAGGCTCGGGGTTCCCGGGGCTACTGGGAAACTGAATTTCGTCTCCACAAACACCTTCTGCATGCGGTCTTCCTTCTTATCGAACTTGTCGTACACGATATCCAGCTCCTCGAGCTTGACGCGGTGGGACACCATCTTGAGGGGATCGATCTTGCCCTCTTGCACCATCTTGAGGAGCGACTCCCAGTAGAGGTGGACAGGCGCTTGTCCGTTACCGATAAGTCGGATGCCACGCTCCATGAGCGAACCGATGTTGAAATGGTTGGTCTGTGATGTAAGGTTAGGTTTAGTTCACATGAGTGGAAAGAGCGCACTTACGAATCCGACGTAGACACCCGTGATACCGCAGCTTCCGAAGTTGCGCGTACTGGAAATCATTTCGTTGACGATCTCGCTGGTATCTGTCTCCAGACCCAACGCCATCTCGAAGTAATGAGCCCAGCCCTTTGCATACTCGCCAGCCACGCACTCAATGCTGATGTCTGGGCCGCGATTGTTGCACATCTTCTTCAGCGTGCTAGTGACAGACTCGCCCTTCTCTAGATTTGAGAAATCGACGGTCTCAATATGCGGGTATCTCTCTTGCACATAGCCCAATCGCCAATTTGAGTCGATCATGATGACCCGCGAGGCACCGTTGATGAGCGAGAAGTCAGCAGCCATCTGGCCAATTGGTCCAGCGCCCCAGATGGCAACCACGTCACCCTTCTTGACGCCAGTGTCAACGACCGCGTGCCAACTTGTTGCGAGGACATCAGACAAGAAGAGACCCTTCTCATCGGGAACATCATCGGGAAGTGGGAGGAGGTTGACATCGCCGTAGGGCACACGAGTGTATTCTGATTGACCGCCCGCGAAGCCTCCGGTGAAATGGCTGTAACCGAACATGCCTGCTGTGCGGCCGCCGTACATGGCGTTTTCGATGGTGTTTGCGTTGGTCTTCTCGCATTGCGAAGAAAGCTTTTGTTTGCAGTAGTAGCAGTCGCCGCATGCAATCTGGAAGGAGGCTACGACACGCTGACTACATCATATTGTCAGCGATATGTTACAATACTGTAAGGACAGAATGGTGTCTTACCCTTTCTGTAGATTGGTGATGGCGCTGCCAACCTCATCGACCACTCCGCAGAACTCGTGGCCTAGGATATCGCCTTTCTGTAATTCGACAACCGTGCCGTGTAGCAGATGTAGATCGGATCCGCATACAGTCGAACCGGTAATTTTGAGGATAACATCGCGTGGCTCCATGATCACAGGCTTCTTGGTTTCAACGATTTCGACTTTGTTCTTGCCCATCCAGGCGAGGGCCTTCATCTTGACATTCGGGTCACCAGCGCCCTCAGTCATTCCAGGGTTGGTGACGTCTTGTGCGGTGACAGCATTGTCGCCGTGGCCGACCGCCTGCTCGGCCTTGTATGCACCTTGGGACATCATCTTGAGGGAAGTAGCTTAGGGTGCAATTGAAGATTGTGGTGTAGTGTGGTGGGGAGGTTGAGGTGGGATGAGAATGGAGTGAGGGGCACGAATCTTTTTACAGCGAAAACAAAGAGAACCAGGCTATGACATAGTTGAACGTCGTCTTAGCCCCTCGATTATTACCCACAACTACCGAGCCCACATGGCAGTTCTTACTCTGTCACAACCCTTGTGCATGGGCTCGCGAGAGGAGGGAAGACGTCATGACTTGCTCGAACAGTCGTCCAAGTCCGGCACCACTGACCAGGCTCAACGGTCCAGCGAGAGGGGCACAGGAGACATGGGCTCTAGCATCGGATAGCTAGGCGAAAACGTACGAGGTAGAAGGGCTGCGGCAGGGATCGTTCGGTTTATGTGAGTCGAGAGGGGAATGCAAAATGTCACTCTGACGCAATGATGTTGCGTCTTGGCCGGTTACTTAGTGGAGTGCTTAGTCAGCGCAGATGTGAGTAGAGACGAGCGAACATAGCGAAGACATGGAGCGAGCCGTGAAGCCTTTATGCGGTCGTTAATGAGAACCATGATGGTCACAATCTATCTCTAGGCCGCATGGTAGCCAAGGACGTGTCGATGATTCAAGATTGAGCATGCTCATTCGGCCACTACGTGCGCTGTTATCACGAGAACTCGCTTCTGTGTCGTGTCCGGACAAAGAAGAATGAGCTTCCTAATTGCTTCGGCAGCCTGGAAGTGCGTAGCTGAGAGTATACGCTGAATCCAGAGCCATTACTTCAGATTATTTGACTTGCTACGCTAGTACCAAAAAGGCTAGACGAAAAAAGCGGTCATATAATCTCAGCTTCAACCTCCTTCCGTTTGTCCTTCATCAAAAACTAAGTACATACGGACTGTACAGCTTATTTCAGATTGCGAATCTCCAACATGACGGAGCATCTGAAGAATGCAGGCAACCCATGTATTACTTTGAAGTCTTCGACATACTCAACCGCCACTCCGGTACTGTGAAATCCCCTACATCCCACATCTACCCAGTCCAAACCGGCGGCCCCGGCGGTGGATAGTTGAGCAGACCGCCGCGCTCGACTCCCGGAATGTATAGATTGTAGTCCCATTCCGGTTTGATTAGAATACCTGCACCGTTCTAGTCAGCGAGTGTGCGAAGCGAGTGAATAATAGTGGACCATCCTACCTGGATCGTTCCAGTCATACGTGCCTGGGAAGCGAGCGAACTTCGAAGGCGTACCTGTCAACATTAGCCCCGTGGACTAGCCAGCTGGCTTGAAGTTGGAGAGTTCAACATACCGCCCCCAGGACCCACAATGTTCACGTGCGCACAGTTAGCGTACACCTCGACGACGTTTTGTATCGAGTACGGCCGCAGATGTTCGAAGCGCAAGAGATATTTGCCGGGAGGAGTCGTCTTCGGGATGGTGAAGTTGTAGGGCTACCAGTTCAGTTCTCGAGTCAGCATCTAACTATCTCCAATCTTTCCTGCCAGGCTTTGGGGCAAGCACTGTGTTACAGGTGACACTCACACCCTTCTTATTGAGCGTCGACCATGTCACGTTGTCCGACGGCCCCATATACGCCACCTTGAACCAATCCCCCAGGCCCTCATAGCCCTCGACATCATCGCCTGGAGCGCGCGACAGCCACGCCGAAGCCGGTCCCCAGTGGTATATCTCCGTGCCTCCGGCCCAGACCTCAACAGGCTCAAAGCCGACTTCGGCTCCAGCTAGCACGGTGGCGGTTTGCGTTGACTTGGCCGACTTGAATGCGTTGAGCCCGCACGTCGTCTGGGGGGACTTGATGTCTTTGTTAGGGTAGGTTTTGGCATCATCGGCTCGGGCTGGGTCAGCGCTCATAGGGTTAGGTGCTACGTCACTGGACGTCCCGGTGTTAGTAGGTGATGGGTACGAGGCTACGAGCGTACTGCGAGGAGTGGGAAAAGCTGCCTACCGCACGTATTGCCATTTATCGGAACGTGTTCCATTGACCCAGAGATGTCCGAAGATGTCTGTTATCATCAGTATTGGTATGAATCGTGGTAGGTCAGGGGAGGCCTGCAGTGGGCAGATGTAAGTTGAGCCAAGAGGCCGGCTACGAAGATGGCCTTCATCTTCGAGTTGGATGAATAGAGTTGTCTTACATGGCAACGCTAGAGTCTTTATATCTGAACGTTTGACTACATAGTAGGCCGAGAGCTCAGGATTAAAATACCCTTATATTGGCAGATGCGAAGGAGTCTGCCACGGCCATGGTTGATATTCGGCTAAAGCCTCAGATGCTTGCAGGGGGCCTGAGATGGAGCACACCTGATGGTCTTGGATACTGGTAACATCCCATTAAGCAAGGTTGCATGGACCGCTGTTAAAACTCATTGGTAATGAACCCCTTGGTTTATTTAGCGGCGTGCATGCGGTGTAAACGCGTCCGAAATCTCTAGGAAGGAGAATTGTGTTGGTGGTATAGGCACTACCTGAAATATAAGTCGGTACACATCTTGATCAAGGGATAGACTTCCGGTATACGAGGCTTGGAGCTGTTGGAAATAGACAGCGATAACAAATTAATGCATGGCAAGCAGCACAACACGAGCTAGCCCCTGTCTACTAGGTATAGAAATGTTGATACAGTGACTCGCTAGTCTTCAGCGGCATCGTCCTCGGCCTCACTGAACCCGTCGACCTCTTCAATATCCTCCTCACTGCCTGAGCTGGGAAATTCTTCCAAGCCCTCGACAGCCTCAGCTTTATCGGCCTCTTTGCGTTTCGCATCTTCCGTCTTCCTAGCTGCCTCCAGCAATTTAGCCTTCTGCTCCCGCGTTTTCCGCTGACCGCTGACATATGCTCCCAGTGGCGTCTTCTCCCACTCGACCTCTTTCAAGAAGCCCTCGACACCGGCACGACTGTTCGGCGCAAAGTCAACCTTCGCTCTCTTTTCTTCTATCCACTTGGAGTTCGCCTCGAGCTTTTGTACCAACAACGCTACCACGGAGTTGACTTTGGAATTACGATTGCCACCAGTCCTTTTCGTCATCGCCTTCAACCACCGTCTCAACATGACGACGACGGGTAGAGCCAATTCGGGAAACGCTATGTTCTTAGTCCATAGGAGGAAGAACTCTGATAGCAGTTCTACTACCTGCTCGCCGACACCATCCTGATACGTGCGCGTGCGCAGATATGCTTTCGTGGCTCTGATAGTGGTAGCAAAATCTATAGTTTTCAGAGTACTCGGCTTCGGCTGTTTCTTCATCTCGGCCGTGTTAAGAACCTCGACTAGAACAGATGCAAGCGGTATGTATGTTGATGTAGCCGATGAGACGCGGATGAGAGAACGCACCAGTTGAAACCGGAGGGGAAAGTATGGCGCAGTCGGTATAAGACGCATTGCACCAAGCGTGACCTGAACAATAGGATAGATGAGCGGACGTAGTGGCGATTCTTTGCCTGTCTCAGCTTCCCGAAGCGAATTGCAGTGCACAGCGACTACTCTCGACCAGAAATCCAAAGAGTGGACATACTGCCAGTTGTACACTGTCTTGTATGCATCTTTGGTGTTGTTCGTGATGCTCGTGCGCAAATGAACCGCAAGCTGCCTGATGAAGGCAAATCCTGTCGTGTATCCCACATTGGGATCAATACCCCACAATGTAGAGGCAGTGTTCTTCATGATGTTTATCCCCGAGTTTGTATGCACCGTTGTGTTCCGGGCGCCTTTCACAAGCCCCTGGTACGTCTGCTTCAGAACAGCCTCGCGGATACTGGAGTCTGCGATCTGAATTAACTTTTCTAGGACTAGAAATGCAGAAAATCGGGTCTCGTCGGTGTTCGAGGGATCTGACCAGACGGAACACACGCCCTTTGTGACTTCCTTCACGACCTTTTTGAAAGAGAGCAGGTAAGGAAGCAGGGATTTGATGGACTCCAGGGTCATCCGTAATGTTGACGGATCGGAAAGATTCTCGAGAAGGTGATTCAGGGCAACGGTGTGCGATTTGAGAAGCGGAGTGAGGGTACGGAATTTCTTTGAGTCGGTAGGTACGCGGCTGGGGTCGTTAGTTAGAGACTGGAGGGTTAGTCAGAGAGTAGACTTACACTTTGCCAGCTGTTGTTTCCTTGATTGGTAAATGGTGCCGCAAAACTTTGGGGATGAGATGTAAAGCAGTGACGAGGACCTCGTGATATACTGTTGTTGTTAGTATATGGCTGGGCGGATGTAGCACACGCATGACGTACCGTCGGGATCTGAGATGGAGTACTTGTATGCCGCGCTGGCTTCATCGTTGAGATGTGCGGCTGAGCGGAATGCCAGTGTGACTTCTTTCATAGCCCGCAATGACGGGGGGTCCATCTTCATTGAAGCTTTCCACTTCCCAACCTGCTTTTCCGATACTTCGTTACTGCCTTCTTCTGCAACTTCTTCCCTTTTCTGCGCTTTCAGTTTCTTCCTTGGCGTTTCTTCATCTTCGCTCGCACTGAGAGCGTCAATTTCCGCCAGATCCGCGTCCTCGAAGTCGAGCAACTCTGTATCGTTTTCCTTGAGATATTTGTAGAACTCTGGGTCCTTGTCTGCCAGTGCTGCAAGTTGCGCCTTGTGTGCTTCTCCATCCTCGCCTGACTCGCTATCCGTTGCTATGTCCTCTCCCGCAACGGGTGGCTCAGCCATGTCCTCGTCCGAACCCGCAGAGACTGCTGCTTTGACTGTTGTGCGTTTGCGCTTGCCGGTCTTCGAAGCGCTCTTTTTGGCCATTTCAGGCACCTGGAATCCGCCTTGGAAGAATTGGTCCATGGACATGTCCGCAAAGGCGTCACCCGTCCCTTCTTTGCCGCTGCCATTGGTACCGGCGCTTGGATCGACGCCGTCTGCAGGCGCGTTATCCTTCGCTTTTCGTTCCTTGAGTTTTGTCTGGATCTGCTGCTTCTGCTTGATTTTTGCAACATCTTTGCGCCGTTTGAGCACATCTTTGAGGCGGCTCTTCTCGAACTTCTTCGTAGACTTGGCCTGTGGCATGGTGCAAGACTGCTGCGTTTGGCGGCTGCGGAATTGTAGAGGCAGACTAGACGTCGAGGTGGGCGGTCCAAATTTGGCCGTCTCGAAAAGTTCACCGGTTGCCAAGATTTGCATGGTCCAAGCGCAGTCAGAGCTCCGCAACGGCAGGCACCGCCACTGGTGCTACCTATGCACGACGACTCAGCTAGGCTTCGATGCTGGGGAACAGCAACAAACATGTACGGGAACCGACAGCTGGCCTACGCGCCGACGCCGTACATTCCGCGATCAGCGCTGTCGGCGACCATCAATCTCGACGAGGTAGCACATTCGGCACCGCCTGTGGTTGCGCCCGCTGACCGAGGCTTCGTCTCTAGGAAGTCAAGCTGTCTACCAACAGCGCCGAACGCGACCTCTACGACTCCCTCGCCGAGATATATAGCATCGTTGTTACCCTCGATGCGCTCGAGAAAGCCTATCTGAAAGACTCCGTTCGAGAAGGCGACTACACCGAGACATGCAGCCGGCTACTGAAGCAATACAAATCGAATCTTGCGGATGAGACTGTGGCACGGGCGTTTGGCGACCTGGAGTCTTTCAAGAGAGAGTGGGACGTATGTTGGCGCTTCGTCGTATTTTGTCCGACTGATCTGATCGGACTCTAGATGGAATGTCCCCGAGCCACAGAACGATTGCGCGTCGGTATACCAGCGACAGTAGAACAAGGTCCTTCTCATAAGCCGTCGCAACAGGGAGAGTCAGCCGATGCCACTCTCGTCGTCAACGCCACCGAGAACTTCATCACTCTGCTAGACGCCATCAGAATTGGCCTGATTGAGAAGGATACGCTGCACCCGCTCCTAGTCGAAATCATTCAGTCGGCCAACAAGGTCACTGATACGGATTTCGAAAGCAAGGGAAAGATAGTGCAGTGGCTGATAACCCTGAACCAGATGAGAGCAGCTGAGAAACTAGGCGACGATCAGGCTCGAGAGTTCCAGTTCGATATGGAGCAAGCTTATTATGGCTTCAAGGCGACGTTGAAGAAGGATTGAGAGTGCTCCTGCTATACACTATGGCTATTTACTACGCCGCCGCCGCGAGGCTGATACACGAGCTGTTCATCTTAGCCTACCACCTAGATGCAGTACAAGACCCTCGAGTCACAAACGGTGGTGGGGTGGTGGCACGGGCCACCCCGCCCCCACCAAATATTTGCTTCTCGCAAACTCAACCAGTCGCTTGCACAGAATATGACGCAACTAGACGGTATGCTACTGACACTATCATTTTCATGTGTCGTTAATGCTGACTTTGGCTGTAGTCTTGGATCTACCGCAACTGTACACCAAACCCTCCTCCGCGGCGCTCTTAAACACCCTCGCCCTTCTCACATCCGCTCCGCCCTCATGGGAACGTAATAGCAATAAAGATCGGGGAATTGGCTCATCACAATATGAGGGGGAGAAGGATCAGATAGCCGAAACTCTCCAAGTCAACCCCGAAGGAGTGGCGAGATACCTCACAAGCATCGTGAGCAATAGTTTGCACTGGATTGAAGATGACGAAGCCAAAGAAGAGATATGGAATCAAGCCAGTGCTCGGCTCAGTGGGAGGTCTGGTCGCTCCGCTATGAGCGCAATGTCCCGCAGATTTCGAATTCCATCCACCGACAGTTCCTTCGAGCTGATCATCCACGAACCTGCTCTTACCGGAGATGACTTGGGACTCAAGACTTGGGCCGCATCCTACCTGTTAGCGAAGCGCCTCCACACGTTTGATTTTGAGATTCCTAGCGGATACGAAAAACCTCAGGTTCTCGAGCTCGGCGCCGGTACAGGGTTAGTGGGATTGGCCATGGCTGGCCTTGGAGCTGATGTTGTTCTCACGGACTTGTTCAGCATATATCCAAACCTTGCACACAATGCGCGAAGTAACGCCGAGCTGATACAGCAGAACACCGGTTCAACGCGTACTGGTGTCTTGGATTGGACCAATCCAACGTCATGCCAGATCTTCTCGCCCCAATCTACCGATGCTGCTGCCGATGCTGTTAATCTCAGTGCCAAGTTTTCTTTGATACTCGCGGCAGATTCTCTATACTCTCCTGAGCATCCACGCCTGCTCGTCGACACAATCGAAGCTTGGCTTTCCGAGGATAACGATGCCCGGGTAGTGATCGAGTTCCCCTACCGAGACGCCTATCTTCCCGAGATCAAAGATTTCCGTTCCCGGATGGAAAAGGTTGGACTTTGTGTCGTGGACGAAGGCGAAGAGAAGGGGTACGATGACTGGGGGTGGTCTGGCGAGGACGAAGATAGAGATGAGGGGGGGTTGGTGACATGCTGGTGGGCCTGTTGGGCAAAAATTGCGCATAGGCCAGAATAGGAAATCCCCACTCGTTTCAGTCAATTTACGCGGTTTAGCGGATCGGTGATAGTGGGGTGTCCCGGGTGATATACCGTCTGATCGAAGCGAATCATCACGCTCAGGTTGTGTTGAAGCCATTGGTATGGCGCGGCGGCGTATCCACCGGCGACATCGGCGCATGCGATGGAGGCACGATGGACGATACAGCAATGCACATCGGATAAACTCGTCGGTTAAATGGGACGTATTCAGGTTCCATCTGCCCTTCAGCTGCACTAGAGATGGTCCTACCCCGAAGCGGGTCGCGTCGGGCTAGCTTTCCACGGAGCTACAGCTCAAGCTCGTTGTGCTAGTTTCGTCATCATCCGAGGTTCTGTTATCCAGAAGTTCCCCACAACCACTTGTCTGTGTTTTCAACATATTTTTCGTTCGAGATCTAAGTGTTCTCAAGTCCAGAAGAGCCAGCAGCAGCAAAAAGTATCCAAAATGGCGACACAAACAGCAACACAGAAGGTAGAGAGCTCCAATTGCCCCACCAACAACCCCTCCATGACCTATGGCGAGCCGTCGACAGCGTTCAACGCGACCAACTGCTAGCTCCTTATGTTAACTATTCTGCAATGTAGAATCCATCGTTTGTTCTTAAAGAGGCAGGAAAAGTTATTTACGAAGACAGGCCTGTTCCCGAGCTTCCTTCGCCATATGATGTTATCGTCAAGCCTCGGTGGACCGGCATCTGCGGTAGCGATGTGCACTACTGGGTCGAAGGTCGCATTGGACACTTCATTGTCGAAAAGCCTATGGTTCTCGGTCATGAATCGGCAGGCATTGTGCACGCCGTGGGCGACAAAGTCAAGACTCTGAAGGTCGGCGATCGCGTCGCAATGGAGCCTGGAGTTCCTTGCCGGCGCTGCCTGCGATGCAAAGACGGGAAATACAACCTCTGCCCTGATATGGCGTTTGCTGCGACTCCGCCCTATGATGGCACGCTCGCGAGATACTACACACTCCCAGAGGACTACTGCTACCAGCTACCCGAGCACATGTCGCTCGAGGAAGGAGCACTGATCGAGCCTACGGCCGTCGCTGTCCACATCACCAAGCAGGCTGGCATCCGACCGAGCGATACCGTCGTGGTCTTCGGCGCAGGTCCCGTTGGTCTGCTCTGCTGCGCTGTAGCCAAGGCCTATGGAGCCACGAAAATAGTCACTGTTGACATCAACGAGGAGCGATTGAAGTTTGCCCTGGACTATGCCGCGACCACGAGCTTCAGGACCGCACGGGTCAGCGCAGAGGAGAACGCGAAGAACATGATCAAAGAGTGCGGCCTCGGCAGTGGCGCAGATGTCATTATCGATGCGACGGGTGCGGAGCCGTGCATCCAGACGGCGATACATGCGCTGCGGTTGGGCGGCACGTATGTGCAGGTAAGCATCCCCTCCACCCTTCGCACATCCCGTTGCAGCACCCCCTTCCGTTCCGTGCAAATCGCACAGTTCAACCCGTGCTAACACACCGCCAGGGCGGCATGGGCAAACCCGACATCACCTTCCCCATCATGGCCATGTGCACCAAAGAACTCAACCTCAAAGGCTCGTTCCGCTACGGCTCCGGCGACTACCAGACGGCCGTCGACCTGGTCGCCACGGGCCGCATCTCGGTCAAACAGCTCATCTCCGGCAAAGTCAAGTTCGACGAGGCGGAGAAGGCGTTTGGCGATGTGAAGCAGGGGAAGGGCATCAAGATCCTAATTGAGGGGCCTGAGGAGTGAGTGCGTGATTTTCTTTTTTTTCGATTCCTGCCGTTTTCGACTGTGCTGCGTTGGAGCGCGGAAGGGGGATGTGTTGTTTTGGAGACTTTGGTGCGCGGTGGGGTGGTGGGTTGGAGTCGAGGTGTTGGGAGTCCGGGGGGTGTTGTGGTGGTCGTGCACTCACCTCGCTCGGAAGCTGTTGAGCTTTTCTTTTACTAGCATCTACTAGTAGCACTTGGTGCGTTTGAGTTTTGCGCGCAGGATTCACAGCCATCTCACACATGCTCTCTCTCTCTCTCCCTCTCTCGCGTACCCACCATGCCCGCCCACCACCTCACCACCTTCCACCCCAAATGCCGTTTTTTCGCCATACCTCGCACACCAGCCTCTCTCTCACACAACCCCACAGTTCCCTCTCCGTCTTCTCTTCGTCCTCGACCCCGAACTCCGACCGCACCACCACTGCCACCACCACCCCCAAAGCCAAAGCCAAGCTTTAGTTTCTTTACCCTGGCTGACGGCGACGTGACAGGCAGCAGCAGCAAGAGCAGCAGAAGCAGCGCTCGACGCGCGGACACTTGAAGCGTAAGAGCGAGTCGCAGATGGGGCGGTAGATGGATGGATGGGGGGTGGGGGGGAGAATGGAGGAGAGGGGATGGAGGGGAGTGAATAAAAGGAGGGGAGGGGAAGAGTGGGAGGGAGAGTATTTATATAGGCGATAGGAAGGAGTAAAGTTGAGTCAAGGGGAGTAGAGTGCAAACTATCCATACACACATGCCCAGCGCGGAATTTACACGCCCGTATACACATGTGCCTTGCCTTGCTTGCTAATTACAGCAGTGATCGCCGTATGCGAGTGGGTGGGTGGCTCGGTCTCTTTCTACTATCCACTCACTTCCATACTTCCATACTCCCATCAAGCAGCACACGCACCACACCCCGCCCGCCCGCCTAGCATGAAACAATCTATGGCTAATCCGACAATGCGATTCAAATCAACTCAACTCAACTCAACTCGGCTCCGATTCAAACCTAACTAAGACACACAGATAAGCTAAGCTATCCTTCAGGCCATGCCATGCCATGCCATGCTCTTAGCAGTCAGCAACAATCAGTGTCAGACAGCAGCCAGTAAGTAAGTAAGTAAACGCGACTCAATAGCTAGCTAGCAGCTCCAACAGCCAGCTCTAGATTAAGATTCGACTTTTCCAGCCGCAAGCAAAGGAAAGCAAAAACAACCTCGCAGAATTCGAACAGTTTCCACCTTTCTTTTCTTTCGCTTTATAAACGAATGAATGCCTGAGTGTATGTGTGTATGTATGTATGTATGTATGTATGTATCTACGTGGCAGATGCACTCACTAAGCAGACCAGACCAGACCAGACTAGACACTGTCTATACATACATACATACATACATACAAGCAGAGCAGCGCTGAGCAGCGCTGAGCTAAGCTGAGCTTATAGACTTCCTTTTCTCTATATAGACGTGAGTGGCATGAATTAGCGGTGCGCTGTGCATCGACGGCGGCAGAAAAGCGAGTCATGGCTGGCCGAGGAACTCGAATGGGTGCAGCGCTGGATGATATGGTATGGCTGCTATGTCGACTACATGTGCTGCCTACATATTTGCCTGAGTAGATTGATCACTGATACTCGTAGCCAAGTTAAGTTGAAGGTGAGGTGAGGTTCATGCTTCGCGTAACTTAGGGCCTGGCTTGCATGTGAAACGCGCCGTGTGTGAGCGCCCCAAGCCTCAGACAAAACGGTGTATGCGATTCGCAAGTGAGGATTAGTGCATGAAGTATGATGACGATGGGGAGTTGGAGAGTACGCGGTTAGTGTTTGGATGTGCATGCACAAGTTTTGGCAGTTTATGCGTATGAGAGGTGAAGGGGAATGGATGAAATTCGAGATCTGGGTTTTTTTTGGTAGCATACTGGCATGTATTTTTGATTGATATTGATATTGATGCTGGCGATCAGGTCATTAAACTGCCACAGAGGTTCAATGTTCTGAACAAGAGATCGCAAGAAATATCGTGACAAATATGCCCGCGAGTGATGCTTTGATTCATTTGACATTGTTATAAAATGCGTGCCTGGCCCATAGATGTAAAAAACGCCTCTGCTATTCATGGCAGATGAGTGGTATACCGAACTTCTTCTTCTTCTAGAGATTGGAGATTTGTATATGGTTTTGTTGATGAGGAGAGTCGGGCGAGGGGGAGAAGGCGTCGAGGTTGGGGGGAAGTTTGGTGGGGAGAGCTCGTGCGCGGGGGAAAGTCGTTGGGAGGTGAAGAAATGAAGTTTATTGATTGGTGGAGAGATACACTAGACGCCGGGTCTGCGTGCTGTCGAGCCACGCTTGGGGAGAGTCCAGGGCTCGGGGCAGACGACCTGGATATAGTGTGTTAGAAGGATGAATGGAAGCGTGCGGTTGTCGAATGAACGTACCTCGCCTTCGCTGTATGCCCAAAAGTACGCAATCATGCCCACAATGTAGTACAGGCCGGCGTTGGTGCCCTGGTATATCAGGAGTGCGCACAGGGCGCTGAGCGGGTAGATGATCAGGCGGGCTTCAATGGAGCGGTGGAGGCCGGTGCCGGCGAGGAAGCCGAGGGGCCACTCCCATGCTAGACCGAGGACGCCCAGCAGCATGTTGATTATCTGGAGGGCCGGGATGGGCTTCACGGCGCCGTCGAGGTTCTTGGTGAGGAAGTCCCAGAAGATCTTGGGCCAGAAGAAGGCTTCCAGAGCGGCGCATATTTGGTCTGGTTTGATATGTCAGTCAAGCTGAACCTCTAAATCTTCCACTGCAGGTGGGCTCTAGAATTGACTTACATGCAGCTGCCGTCAGGATGACAAGGCGCGCCCAGTGGTTCTTGATTAACTTGCCCATGGCGAAGCGTGTAGTGTGTGCGTAGAAAAGAAGGAAATTAAAAAAGAAAAGGACGAGTAAACCGGCCCCGCGGTGTGCAAGGACGCAATGAAGAGAAGAGAAGAGAAGGTGGGTATAACGACTGTGGATCCGCGCAGCGAGCTACCAGTAGCTACGAACGAGCATCTGGCAGAGGGCAGCGGCGGGGGGTTTTGTTATACCAGGCGGCGAGGCGGCAGCGGATCGGTTTCGGGGCTAGTTCGATAGCAGCGCTGGCGATAATGCGGGCGCGAGAGTCAGGTTACGGGTGGGCAGGCGCGGCAGGGCAGGCGTGGAGGTGGAGCTGCGACGTGCGAGTGGTGATGCGAGTCTCAGGCTGCTGGATCGGTCGAGGGTCGCGGGTGGGTGAAGGCGATGGTACCGGAAGCGTGTCACGACGAGAGCAGAGGAGGACGACGAATCCGTATAAGGAGCTGCGGTTTATGCGCCCGGGGGCTCTGCGTTCCAGAAAGCCAGTCACCCAGTCTTGCCATCACGACGGGCGCCCTGTGTAGCCGCCGTGGCCCCTCGCCGAGTCGCGGTGCGGCGGCGCTGTGATTGGGCGGCGTGCGGCGGGCGGCGCTGCTGCGTGGGCATGCTGAGCCCGCGCCCGCCTCTGGTGCCGCTGTCTGGGCGTCTTTGCAGGTTGCCGTGCAGCGCCCGTCCTGCACGCCGTGCAAGCGACTGATCCTGGCGTCGCTCCGAGGGCCGCCGTGCATCCTATGAGCCAGCGCGGACGCCTTTCCGGCGTGGATGAGGCCAGCAAGCAATACAGACTACGCCGTCACGTGGCAGTCCAATCGCCGTTGGAGCTGGAGGCAATCTGGCGACCGGCCTCCAGTGAGCGAGTTGCCACATCTCGGGCGTTACTGGCGTCGTCTCTGCTCACCGCCGAGTGTCACGTCGACCCGGCGAGGTGTCACCGCCGATTCCATGATCCCCCACGGTGCGACCCGTCAATTGGCAGTGGACAGCGGTCCGCAATGAGGCCGTCAGAGGCGGTGCTGCTCGCTGCTCGCTGCGTTCCGGATGCCCCATCCCCGGTTTCTGAACGCCGCCTCAGGAGCCTCCCTCCGGCCACCCCTTCTACCGCCGAGGAATCTTCTGCTGCAGCTGGTCAATGCCGCGCGTGGGCTGCTGCGAACCGCAGACGGGGACGTCTCGAGGAGGAGACATGGATGCCCATCAAACAACATCATACGACCAAGTTTACTGCAGATGCGGCACCCCTCTCCCCGCAAGTGCCATACCGTCGACATCTGCGGCATCAAGCGTGGAGATGCCCTGACAGTGGGCTTGCAGAAAGCTTGTCAGCCTCTGGCCAAACTTTGTGGGCTGAGACTCGCCGGCCATCGTACGACGTTGTTTGTCGCGGCCGCTGTCAGGTCTGCATCGGCAGCATTACGTGCGGCAGTATCAAGCCCTCCAGAAGGTCGAGCACGGGCATGCGGTTTGGCGCCTGCAGTGTCACGGCGGGGGTGGATTCGATGCTCAAACAATGGCCTGATGTTGTTTTAAGACTGCTAAGGCTTGTCCAGGAGTTGCATTGAGGGCCATGACATCAAGTTGCGATATCAAAAGCTGGGTGATGGATTGCCTAATTGGGACGTCCCGCACTTCAACCTCGACAGCATGCAAACATTTCTGCGGTCCAACATGATGGGCTGCACGATTCTGACCGCCAGGAAACTCTACCTCTTGATTAATGCAGTCGACTGTTGTTACGCGCTGTCGGCCGCCACAATCACCAACTAGCTACACCGTGGTGAGGCTTACTGCTGTAGGACGTCTACTATCTACGGAGCACACTAGGGACAGATGCTGCTCGATCCTCCCCAGACGCTTGGTAGCAGGCAAGCGAGACATTCCCTGGATTGCTACCCAATTCTGGGCTCGCCCGATTACACAGCGGCTGTCCCGCGTTCGCAGCAGTGCCGTCCACCGCTGCTCGGGATCAGCTCCTGCAGCTCGCTTGGTGCGTCACAGCCCTAAGGCGGGGCGAGCACGCAGAAGGCGATAGCTGGCGGTGGTGCATGTCGACGACCGCAGGTGAGTGGTGAAGACTGACGATGTGTCGTGGCCGAAAATAGGCGTGCTCGCTCACCGCATGGCGCGCCCGGCATGCGGGGAGCGCTGGATAGCCTCTGCGAAGCCGTGCCCGTGGCGGCGAGCGCGTAGAGGCCGCGCACAATTGGCCCAGCCCAGCCCGCCACCCGCAACTCCAAGCCCTGCCTGTCCGTCGGCTGCCACTCACAACGCCGAAGACCCTCACGAATATCGATCTTGTGCGACTCTTCACGCCTCGGCGCTTCCAACCAGCGCGTCACGACATGGTGGCTCCAGCAGCCTCTCCATCGTCTGCACGCCTGTGCGGTGGCTTCGTTCCTCGTGCAACGGGCCCGCTGAGTAGGTACTTACCGTGGTGCACGCAGACCACGACCGCTTCTCGACTCCTTTTGCTGCCCGCAACTGTCGACTCTCGCCTGTAGATACATCTTCAAGACACCCCGTACCTCTCCTATCTTGCCCTCGCCTGTGCATCCCAAGACTTCGCCCGGCACCCCCTCGAACGTGGACTGTCTCGCCCCCTGCGTGTCAAACCCAAACCCTTTCAGGACTTCGCGCCGACAGACCTTCTCAAGGCAACTGCATCAGACATCGCAACAGCTCACATCCGCCACATACGTTGATCCATCTGCGCAGTCTTGGACGCTGCCAAACTCTGAAAAGCAACTGCGAACTCATCCGGTTGTTGTTGCACATCCACGACGACACACCCGCTCTCCAACACCCACCCGTACTCGCTTCGGCATATAGCAATTGCTGGCGCATCTCTCGAGCTGCGGCCTTGGGACTTCCGGAACAGTCAGCAAGCACACCCGAGAAAAATGCTCTTGTGCCTGGCGCTTCAGGTTTGAGACGCTCCTCACACATTTGGCGCTCACCGCATAGCCGGCCACCCCTCCACCCCCTCGGCCATCAACCACCACTCCCCACGCCCCTTTCAGGACTGGCGCCACCGCCTCGCTGCTGGAGGCTCAACTCTTTCCGGAGCCTGCAAACTGTCATCCGCCTTAATTGTGCTGGTATACCGCAAACTACCGGGGCTGCGGTTTGAGCCACGCCCGTTCCGACCAGGCCTATCGGTTTCATCAGCAGCGTGCCGCTGTAGCCAAACTCGCACGGCCATCCGAGATCCACCTGATCTGCGCCGTAGCCTCTTGCGACCTGGAGAGCGTACCCTCTAATAACCCTTGATTCCCGAGAAGCCTTGGTCGTCATCTCTACCTCCGCTCCCCTCACCACTCCCCACCGTCCCTCCGACACCGACACTCTTTACTTCTCTTCGTTATCTGGCTGGCCGGGTTGAACTTGGACTGGATTCCGTCTTTCCAGTTGCGTTCGCGTTGTCCACGTACAAACTTTTAATTCTTGCCCTAATCACCGTTGACCGGCCACCTTCCCATTGATGTGTTGCGCTCTCGTGGTATAGGGGTCCTATTACTATTCGTTGTTCTTTCACATCGTCGCCATCATGGTAGCGGCTCAAGCTTCTGGGTTCCAGAGGTACTTCACACCGAAGAAGGTCGCCTTCCACTTCTTTTTCTGGGGATTCCACTGGGCCCTTTTCGCCATAGGATGGTATGTGTAGTCGGTCTGTTGTGAAGTGCCTGGCTAATGTGACTACAGGTGGAAGCAACAGGGAGATGCGCGTTTGGCGCCACTTAATGCATTGCAATTCTCCGTCTGGATTTCTCGAGGTGCTGGTCTGGTGTTGTCGGTCGACACCATGGTCCTCATAATGCCAATGTGCAGGAACCTCCTCCGAATGATCCGTCCCAAGATCAGGTGGTTGCCTCTGGACGAGTCTATGTGGTTTCATCGACAGGTCGCCTACGCCATGTTGTTGTTTACCGTTGTTCACACCGCCGCCCATTACGTGAAGTAGGTCAATCATGTGATACTCGGCGATTGTAGCTAACATGTGCAGCTTCTTCAACGTCGAAGTCAGCCAGGTCCGGCCGCAGATTGCTCTCCAAATCCATTACACCGAGGCCGGTGGCATTACAGGACATATTATGTTGCTCTGCATGTTGCTAATTTACACGACTGCCCACCACCGGATCCGACAGCAATCGTTCGAGACCTTCTGGTACACGCATCATCTTTTCATCCCGTTTCTGCTCGGCATGTACACGCACGCTACCAGCTGTTTCGTGCGTGACACCGCTGCTCCGTTCTCTCCCTTTGCCGGTGCCGACTTCTGGACTCACTGCATTGGCTACGAAGGATGGCGGTGGGAGCTTTTTGGTGGAGGTCTTTACCTAATGGACCGCCTGTACCGTGAGGTTCGCTGCAGGCGCCAAACTCAGATCGTCAAGGTTGTTCGTCACCCGTACGGTAAGTCTTGGTTGCAGTCAACTGTAGTTGTCAGCGCCTAACGATTTGCAGATGCCGTTGAGATCCAGTTCACCAAGCCCAGCATGAAGTATAAGCCTGGACAATGGCTGTTCCTCAACTGCCCGGAAGTCAGCTACCACCAGTGGCATCCGTTTACCATTACTTCGTGCCCCCAGGACCCGTATATTTCCGTCCACGTTCGCCAGGTTGGTGATTTTACGCGCGCGCTAGCTGATGCACTCGGTGCCGGCCAGTCGCAGTCGAAGCTCTACGACGAACTGGATCCCATGGGCATGTACGAGATTGCACTACAGCACGGCCAGAAGATGCCTGCTCTCCGCATCGACGGCCCCTACGGAGCGCCCGCCGAAGACGTCTTCGAGAACGAAATCGCCGTCCTCATCGGCACCGGTATCGGCGTCACGCCATGGGCCTCGATCCTGAAATCCATCTACCACCTCCGCCTAAGCCCCAATCCGCCCAAGCGTCTCCGCCGCGTAGAATTCATCTGGGTCTGCAAAGACACCAGCTCCTTCGAATGGTTCCAGACGCTGCTCTCCTCGCTCGAAGCCCAATCCATCGGCGGCCCCGGCAACAACGGCGACCAGTTCCTGCGCATCCACACGTATCTCACGCAGAAGATCGACGCCAACACGGCGCAGAACATTGTACTCAACTCGGTCGGCACCGATAAGGACCCGCTCACGGAGCTGAAGTCGCGTACCAACTTCGGCCGCCCGGACTTTGGCCGCTTGCTGTGCGGCATGCGCGATGGCATCCTGGACCGCACGTATATGAGCGGCTTGGAGTCGACGCTGCGGACGGACGTTGGTGTGTATTTCTGCGGGCCGAGTGTGGCGGCGCGCGATATCAAGAAGGCGTGTAAGACGGCCAAGTGCCAGGAGGTCAACTTCAAGTTCTGGAAGGAGCATTTCTAGGTGCTGTGTTGTGGAAGTGAAGATTACATATGTGTTGTATTATGATGATATATATCAGAAACGTAGACGTCGAGTGGAGTCGAGGAAGGAAAGAGGGTATGGGTGTACAGGTTCTTTCTTAGGGGCAAACCTCCCCGTTCATTCAGCTTTTTCAAATCCAGAAAATGCGTTTTGGAAGGCTCTATCTATTCATCTATCTACAAGACGCAATATTCCCATTGGCATTGGCATTGCATTGCATTGCATTAGCATTGCATTCACGACAGTTCGGTTCGGTTCGATTCGTTTCATGTGCGCATCTCTCTTACCGTTCTCGTCATCTTATCCATCTATCTATCTATCTGTCTACCTGTGAATCTCCACATGCTATATATCATCTTAGTCTCTCCACTGGTACTGGTCGCGCCGATCGATACAAGTATGTAGATGGAGTCAAGAGTGCCTGACACCGGATACTTGCCACGGCACGCATCCGTGGGTAGGTATTAGATAGATAGACATGGTTTTTAGCCTGAGCCGCAGCCTCAAACGTGCGTGCGTGCGGGTGGGTGGGGCGGATGAGGCGGCTCCGGGGCGGCTTTACTGGGGCGGCGGCTTGCATAGATGGGTGGGTGAAAGGTAAGGCTGAAAGGCTACGCAGCATTTAGTGTGTGTGTAGGTAGGCGATGTCATTGGGTGGTTTTACTTCAAAGGTAGGTAGGTGGGTAGGCAGTTGGTAGATATCTAGTGAAATGAGAGATGGGGTGTAGTGCAGTGAGTTGAGTGCATTTACGAACACTCTGTACTGCGTAGCTCCGGGAAATACGCATACCCGACTATCTTATTCCTATCCCTATCCTTCCTTGTCTTCTTCTACAATGACCACCATGCTGCACTCATTATCCAGGACCACCCCTTCACACCACCCACACAAATCCACCCACACGCCCCACTCATCCGCCCGTTCCGTTCCGTTCCCGTCGCACAAGAGCGGCGCAGCCATCCGCAGATAGATCCCAGCCGATCGGTGAGCGCGCGCGTGGTCCCTGCATGTTGTCATCATTGGGAGTGGGAGTGGGATTGCGGCGTAGACGGGTAAATCCTAAATTCCCAACATAAATAAGCATGCATGTCCTAGTGGGTGGATACATAGGTGGGTTAGTGGCCGATCCGGCGCGTGGATGGGGCATAGCACGGCACAGCACGGCACAGTAGGTAGCAAGTAGGTAAGACGGACAAGTGCGGGTAAGGCGAGGTACCAAGTTCCGTGGGTTTGGTACATGGATGGATATGTATAATGTGTAAATACGGAACTGAACGGAACGGAACTGAACTGAACTGAACTGAACTGTGGTTGTATACATATGCAAAAGAGATAGGAAAAGATTGAATGGTACGGCGAAGAGGCAAGACTAACGAGGTACGTAAACTAACAAGCTTCTTTGCGTGTATCATGTACTTGTATCTGACCGGACTGGACCTATAGTGAACCAAGGTCAACTTCATGGTGTATACGTCAATGCACCCTCCATCCAAATGCAGAACTCCCAAAGCCCCGATTCCGCCAACGCCGACTGCTATTGTGGCGCACGCTCATGAGTGGCACAGCACAGCACAGTAAAGTACCTACTCGCCATCACTGACTCACTGACTTGAAACCACGTCTCCATTACCGCCCGCCCGCCTACTCCCTCCCTCACTGCCCAACCAACCACTCCTGTCTCCCCCTTCACCGCAAATACGCTCCTAGCGGCAAACAACGACAGGAGGACAACGACCGACAGGTACCGGCGTGTCCTCACTTCGGCGCCTACCGCTACACGCACTCCATCTGCGGGCCTTACCTTGCCTTACCTTACCCGAACCTTGGGCACAACCGCAAGGCCAAGGCCACGTTGAAGCCATCACTCCTGTCGTTCGGTTTCCGGACTTGAGGAAAATGATTGTTTGACTGACTGATTGATTGGTAGTGCGTGATCTGATCTCAGATGGGTGGGCGGTTATGATGAGGCTGAGCTGAGCTGTGTAGGGTGCGCTTTTTCCGAGGATTCTTGTAGGTTGGATTTGGATCCAGACTCAAGAGTGAGGGTGGCGGTATCGGTAGTGGTGGCGGGGAGTTTAAAGTGCGGGTGTGGCGACGTGTTCGTTTTAGTTCGAGACATAGTTGGTGGTAGGTGGAAGGAGGGACGAGGCGTCTTAAATTCGGATACAAGTCTTGTTCGATTTGGGCCGGAGCCTGGATTTGTGCAGGGCGTGAACGAGGGAGATGGCCGCATCGCGGGCAGTTTGGATGATACAGATAGCAAGACAAGGGTAATGGCTGGAACGAAGAAACCCACACGTATATAGTTGAACAAGCATGGCTTGATGACCATGTAGACGACAGTTCGAACTGACATCTAAAATTTGTTGCACATCAGCAAGAAATAACTGTAACAAGTACTAGACAGACTGGTTGTGGACTACGTAGCAAGCTAATTCCCCGCAGGAGTTGGCTGTGACGGCAATCTACTTGGTCTTAGCTATCGACACCACATTCCTCAACGTCCCAAACGGCAGCACATCCGCAATCCTCTTCTTGTTAGCGAAAAGCATGACGAGTCGATCCAGTCCGCACCCCCAGCCCCCGGTCGGAGGCATACCCCATTCCAAAGCTTCGAGATAACTCTCGTCGACAGATCCTTGACCTTCGGGATGGAACTCGACCTGCTGCATGAACTTCCGGCGCTGCTCAAAAGGCGAGTTCTCCTCTTCGTAGGCATTGACGTATTCGCGGCCGTTGATGAAGAGCTCAACACGGGAAGCAACTCGTTGGCCAGTCGTTTCGTCAACGAAGGACTTTGACAGCGGAGACAAAGCCTCGGGATGATGTGTTATGAACGTCGGGTTCTGGCAAAGCGGCTCGATGTAGTGTTCGGCAAGCGTGTCGAGCAAACGGGGAAGTGTCGGGTTGAGTGGTACTGCGATGTCCAGATCCTTGAACATGCCCAGTAGTTCAGTGGCGGCGTTGTCCAAGGAGAGGTCGGGCAGCTTCCGGCCGCTGCTCTTCTCGATGGTCGCAATGAAAGGCAGTTGTGCGAATGGATGTGAGAAATCAACACCTTCTGGTCCAGAGAGGGATGGAAAGTAGGTTGACCTAAGCGACTCGATAGCCGTGTGGAGGTCATGGACGAGCTTCTCGGTCCTAGCAACCAGCGAGGGCAGAGTCGCCCCAACCTCGTAGAACTCGCATATTGTGAACTCAGGATTATGCGTGTTGTCAACACCCTCATTGCGGAAGACTCGAGCAATCTCAAAGATTTTGTCCTGCCCTCCTACAATCAAGCGTTTCAGATTGAGCTCTGGGGCTATCCTAAGCCTGACTGGCATGTTCGAGAGCTCGTTGGCAACGGTTTCGAATGGCCGAGCAATAGCACCCCCAGCACCGACGTCGAACACAGGTGTTTCTACTTCTAGGAATCCACTTTGCGTGAAGGTGTTGCGGATATAATCATAGATCAGCGCCCGGAGCCTGAGGATATCCCCCGGTTCATCGTTCGTAAGCTGGTGAACGTGAGGTCTTCGGGCTAGCGTTTCCGCATTTTCGACCTTTTCAGGGATATGGTGCAAGCACGGTGCAAGAATTTGTGGGACCTCAAGGGCGAGGACAGATATTTGGCCCGTAGAGGTTCTGGTAGGGTTTCCTCTAATGGCTACAGCGGTCAGACATGCTGGGCAAAGGGATCGAGCCGTACTCACAAACCCAGTCACCCGTCCGGACGATCTTCTTGAAACTCTTGAAGATCTCCCCAGAGTCGCTATCTTGGGAGGTTAGCTTCTTGACCTCCACCATAACCTGTAGTCTTTGGGTTTCCCGCTCAAGGTCGAGAAACATCAGCTTGGAGCCGAGAAGCCGCACTGCTCGGACTCTTCCTGACATTGTCAGCTTCTCTAGCGCTGCAAGTCGGATGTCCACTTACCGAACACCGACACGAGGTCCGGCTTCGTCTCTTGGATGTCCCCATACTTGGAGACAAACTCGCGCAGTGACAGGTTATCGACATCCGCTGGGTATGTGATCCGGGGATGGTAGTCACTCAACGCCTTGACTGCGCGCAGCTGGTCAAGCCGCTTTTGTTTCTCAACATCATGTGGTCCGGTGTAGGCCTCGCAGGCTAGCGTCTGAGCGAATCTCCTTTGTATCGAGCGGTATATTCGAGCTTGTTCCGGCTTGACTGTGGGCTGGAAGCCACGGTGCAGATAGGGGCGGAGGAATTGGAGCGTCGGTCTACTCATGCTTCTTCTGTTAGTGACTGAAAGCGGAACAGGTTGATAATAGGTAGGTAGAGAGAAGAGATCAGGAATTGGTGAATTGTGAGATCAACCGCCCGAAGGCGTCATTCGCAACGGTTCTAATGTTGTCGATCATCATGGAAGTGAATGGAGTGTACACACAGAATGGATGGAAGACTTGGAAAACTCGATCATCCTAGCGCCGAGTCCTCGAAAGCATTTGTCCAGCTCTGACGAGACAAGACCAGCCATAGTAGAGAGTCCTGCGCCAGGAGATCGAGCGGTCCAAGCTCACCCAAACCGTAGTGTGACACGCGGGAAGAAATGTAGCATGCAACGTACCTGATCTAGCTCATTGTTAGCAATTGACATGCGCAGCGAGTGTTGATGAAAGCTCTTTGCACGAGCTGCAAACTTTGAGCTTGATCTGCCGCAGTGAGGCCGCTAAGCGATCACGGGCACCGCTGTTCCGAGCTCGCCCTCGCGTACGGATCTCGCGCTACGCCCGGACAGGGAATCGACCTCGACGTCCATTATAAAAACCCACCCTCCGCCGTCATTTTCGCGGCAACCCTCTGGGTCTCTCGCCTTCCCCACGACTGAGCAGTGTTCATGGCATCTACCCTCTACTCTGGCACCGCCAATGAACGGAATCTAGCCATTTCTTCGATTCCTCCTTTCAGAAAAAGTCGCATATCTGCTCATCTCGGAGATCGTCGACCTACCACGTCATCAATCACGCGGAACGGCAACATAAGCGCCTTGCACGTCTCGATAGCTTCTGGTAGGGGCCAGGCCCGTGCAATCTCAGCTGCGCCATCAACATTGTCACAGAACTGCAAGCCTCGGGAAGATGGTCGGCCTGGACTGCCGTTGCTGCAAAGTCAGTTCTACGATAGAGTCAGATGAGGCAGACTCGGCTAGGCTACGACCCGCTTTACAGCCAGGCAGGACGGTACTGGCACCTACTCGCCCAGTCTGCAATTAACACCGATCGGCGGAGTCTGGGTCCGCTTCACTGCAGGTTGCGTTCCGGCATCACAGTAAGCGGAGGGAACGGCTAGAGCGGCCTCTTAATCAAGCAGGAGCCCGCTCGGGCGCCAATCTGCCTCCATGATTCGGCCCACCCCTGCCAGGAGCATGAACTTGGATGCCTGGATGATGATAGGAGCCCAAGTCTAGGTCTCGGAGGTGCCGACGAGTGGAGTGCCTCTGCTGGGAGCCCCCTGAGATTAGACGGGATTGTCACCTACAGGCTCGTACGATTGTCAGGCGGCCTCTGACGAAAATCAGATGGATCCCCTTCCTACGATATCTCTTCTGGGAAGCTGGCGCAACCATTCCTCGGTCTCGGGGCGAGTATTGGTGGGATACGTGCTCACGGCTCCGTCCGACGGCGAAGGGGCTCAATGCGAAAGCTGCACCATTGCTAGCATTCGGCGGCTGTGCGAGCTTGGGCGCGGAGAGCTCCTCAAGCGTGCTCATGGCCTACTTAAATGTCTACGTTTCCCGCTTCTCTAGATTTCTAGGACTTCTGAACACCAACGCCACGATGGCAACACTTTTCAGTACTTTTCCTGCCCAGCAGACGCAAGGCTCCTTCCAATTTGTACCTTGCAATGGGCCTCCAAAGCAGACCCCTCGAAGACTACCAACGAAGAAGAAAGTCTTTCTGGTGTCGACGAGTAAGTGCCCCAATTTCGATAATCTTATGGGTATGGAGCCTGATTCGAACAGTGCAAGGGGGGGTAGAGAGGAACTTGTACACGCGGCGCATAGTGTTGAAGTCGTCGATTTGACGTGCTTAGGTAAGCATCCCTATAGCCGACGTAATGTTGGTATTTTCTCTGGGATTCTATGACAGCTAATAGAGACGTAGCGGACAACGAAGCGGACTACAAGATCAGCGGCAGTAGAATACCAAGCAACGATTTTGGAATTCGGTGGAATCGATCTCACCCGGTAACCAACCCGCGTATAGATGGTGCATCTGATGGCGACCGCGCGAATAGTGATAACCAGAGTGGTGTCGCCGATCGCGATAATGATTGGCCCCTCCCTCACCAAGAGAGAAGCGTCAGCTACGAGCAGAACGGATATGCTGGGGAAATTCCATTTAGGACGCTTAAGAGCCCAGATGAAGATTATATTACTAAGCATAGTAGGTAGCCAAGGCAAGTAACCGCTCGAATCGGTGTACTTATCTGTGCTATGTCTAATATTGCACAGACATCACATCCAGCATCGACGATCATCAGGTACATCCGATGTCCGACGGCGGTAACGAGGGCGAGTGCCCCTCGCAAAGGGCAGATCCGAGCGCACAGAATACGACGGGCGATCTTGCACCAATGTTGAATAAAAGTGAAGTCATTAACTTGACACATCTAGGTAAGCATGGCTCTAGCATAACGCGGAGATGTAACGGAATTAACATGGACAATGTTATAGGTGACGAGAGTAGTGATGATGACGAAGGTGAAGGGGAGCGCAAATGCCCCTCGTCAAGATTAAGAAGCAGCAGCGTTCTGCAAGATGCTCGCTATTCCGCACGGCCTGCAGCCACCGAAAGCCCAACACTCTCGCCTTCAAGTGGCAATATCCAGGCGGGAAATACTGTGCCTCATGGCGATCCGCTGTTCATGGCGGATACCGGCATCTCCTCTAGCGACCAGTCACTCCAAAAGGCTGAAACTCATGCCATCCAGGATTCGATAGTCGAACCACGGCGGTCGCAGAGATCTGAGCCAGCGAGTGATCAAGGTAAGCGCCCACGATCCGCAAATGCGTTTGCCGTGCCTAACGGTAGCAAGGCGAATATTCACCGCTCAGAGGCGCCAGCAATGGAGGTGATAACTACTGCCACAAAGATGACAATGGTTATGGCAGTCACGATCGGAGGAACGCTCACCAACTATCTTCAACAGACGACAGCCCCGAGGCGTTCATTGTTAGTCCTGTTTGGAACAGCTAGCTGCATATCATGCGGGCCATGATCGGCGCGATACTGCGCGAGAATTAGTCGAGCATGTCTTTGTTTGCAGATGCGCACCTGCGGCTTCTGGCCTCCAACCACGCCCTCGCTGCTGCCTACGCCCGCTGCCTCTGTCCCCCCCACCTTTCCTCTTAGCAGGACCTCCAACCTTCGTTCCCGGTGCGCCCGCTAGGTCCTGGGTACAGGATGTAGCGCCGCGCCCTCAGCAGTAATTGCGACTAGGTCTGGCGGGCCTTGCTCAGGACAACCGCCGTGCCCCTCATCCTCCCCATTCCTTGCAACCAAGCAGACGACGGAACTCGCTCTAATGAGCGTGCGCCCTGACATCCAACCCCCCGACAGCGATAGTCACGAAGCAGTCATAACTGTTGGGATGCGTCCAGGGGCCTTTACATGCAAGCCTGCTTGGTTAATCCAAGGAGGCCGTTCTCAGTGCTCCGCATGATACGTAGGCGACATTCGGTTTCCCTTCCTCGTGGTGCTAGCGACGAATAGCATGGTGAACATTCGCCTAGACGCCACCTCGCTATCATCACTCCCTGTTCACTGGACGTTCCTGCACCCATCCCTCTGCTATGCACTGCACTTTCAGTCGCCTGCAGGTCATCCCATTTCAGACACGTCATATTCGACGGCAGGCGCATCGCTGCTTACCTCGCGCAGTGCCGGCATCGAATGAGAGCACTTTCGGTCCACGCATCTCCGCACTGACGGGCATATCGGTATTGTTTCGCATGCTCGACGATTCACCGGTGGTGCGTGGGCGAAGGTTGAGGAAGATATAAAGGAGGCCGGAGAAGCGCACGTCGAAGGACCGGAAAAAACCGCAATGCGGAATTTTATAGCCATAGGACTCACCTACCGAGAAGCTGTCGCAACGAGAGTAGGATACGCACGCCCCAAGTTGGGATATGGACGATGCGATGAAAGTCGCTGTTTGGGTGCCAAGCGGCGAGCGAGGAGCGCCTCGTTAGGAGTACGACTTAACGCATTTCAAAGTGATATGCTAATTACAAAGCCTCATTGCGCAAGGAGCCTTCCCTGATCAAGACGCAATCCTGCATCTACGTGCGACAAATCGGAGTCCGTTCCAATCGTGCAGACGGTACTCCATTTGCTTGACCCACCAGACACCGTATCAGAAAGATCCCAGTGGCTGCGGCAGGCGAAGGCCTCTTGGGTTATAGACTTCTTGCATAGTTGAGCACCATTCTCAACCTAGTCTCGTGGGTCGAATACGACGTGTGACGCTGTGCATGAATATGGCATAGAGTGAATGCAAGAGTATGGGCCATGCAGCACGATGCAGGAGGGTAAATGGGGTAGTTAGAGCGAAATGCTGCTGCCTAGAGCATGGGTGAGCAATGTATCTCTAACCTATAAAGAGCTTCAGTAATTCCAAGCAATGTTCCTCGCCAGCCGGTCGTCTTCATCCATACTTTGTCAGACTCACTTTCCACAACCTCGCTGCCATGTGCACCCGACACGTTCACTCGTCATCATACGTCAACTGTACGGCCAGCCCAAAACACGTCGTAGTAACATATGACCTTCAGCCTCCCTGTGGCCAAGCCAAATGTGGAGGATACAAGGATATACACTTCGGCAAGTCTACGAAAAAGGGTGGCATCTGTCCTAAGTGCTGAATTGAGAGTAAGATGGATTCTTTCCTAAGGGTCATCCCAGTGTTCGAATGTTAATGTAGCAGATGGTAGAACAGAGCCTGAAGGTTTCAATACCAGTGCTCGTCAATTCAAGTACAGGGGCGCAGGTCTGAGCCTCAATTAGCGGTTGCAGGTAGCCAATGCAATGTCTCTTGATCCTGAATTTGACTTGTCTAACTCCGCGGTGCCCTATGCGAGTGCTGGAGTTGAAACGATTATAATTGACGTTACGAAATTGCGGGGGAAAGCGGCACTCCTCTGCCGTTGATCGATGGGTAGCGCGTACACGTAGAGAGCATTCTTACGGCAGATGGCTCTACAGTACGCGTCGGTCGCCGTCGTTGTGGATGGCTTATATTTAAACCCTATATGTAAGCCTTGTCGCTCATTGGTAACTTACTAAGCAACCAAGATTAACGTTCACGTTAACTTAACTAAGTTAGGAGCTGGGGTCCGTGCTGTGATTATCTGACGCTTTTACCTCTCAACGGCGACGTGTTCCTTCCTTTCTCCAGTCAACTCAGCATGTCTCACACAACTCATATCGAACTTCGTCGACATCTACCACGAGGAGTTAAGCAAATCATTGCGAGTGGCGGCGGGTGCTGGATTGGTGAGGTCGACACGTCAACAGTCCTAAAGTTTCCACATACTGTCGAGGAGATGAAATGCATACGGATCGAAGCCCAGATTCTCGGCGTCCTCGGGAATCATCCTCGTATCATCCAATCGAAAGGCCTAACGGAAGATGGTCTCCTTCTAGAGTTTGCCCCAAATGGCAATCTACATGACTACCTCACTACTCACCCAGAGGCATCTCTTGAGCAACGCTTGGCCTGGTGTATACAGCTCACGGAAGCTGTAGCCTATATCCATTCAAAGCGAACCCTTCACTGCGATCTCCGCCACGATAACATTCTACTTGACCTCGACCTCAACCTCAAACTAGCGGACTTTCAAGGCCAGCACTTCTCTGCCAATGGAGATATTCTTTTCGACGGCCTTTCTCTCGAATCTACCAAGGCATACCTCCCCCGCAATCCAGCAGATCATGCAAGCATAAGGACAGATCTATTCGCTCTTGGGAGTGCTCTTTACTTCATTATCATGGGCCATGAGGTGTTCTCAAATTTGGATAGTTTCAAAGACGAAGACGAAATTGCGCGTCGATTTTCCGCTGGAGAATATCCTTTCGACCCGCACATATGCGCTACTATCACCGAGAAGTGCTGGAAACAGCTTTACTCCTCGGCAGGGCAAGTTTGGACTGATCTAGTGCATGTGCAGGAGGCGATCGCTCGTGGCGAGAAGCTAGAATCTGTTTCAGGCACCCACGCTCTACCCCCGACAGTAGCGTGGCTAAGCGGCCTTTGCGACGAGACGCAAACGCCAAAGGCACCGCCTCTTTATCGCCAGCTTGTAGGATTTCAACAGAAGCACTGAATGAGAAGCAAGTTGTTGGGCACGTGGTACGTACCTTCTTCTCACTACCTGCCTATTGCCTCTGCCAGAGCGCTCAACTAACTACCTCCCTCACAGTCCCTTCACTTCGTCATTGGTATGTGACTGTCGGATTTCACCTGGCGTGATTGGGGTATGCGGCGTGCTCGTTGGGGTTGGCGTAGTGTTATATGTCGGGCGTGACGCAAGCGAGTATTGATGATGGACTAAGGTTTGAATGAAGGACAACCCGTCGAACAAACCAGTACCTCGTAGAATAGCTTCCGATAAAGGTGCAAAAGGGGATCGGACGATGGTTTGCCCGGGGAACAGCATGAGTGTTGATGATGATGTTCTGCTGAACGAGGAGTACGTAAATCTCCAACGGATTCGCAGGCCATGCCCAAGTGGTATGAAGTGTGATCCGAACTGTTCCAACAGTTCTATCTACGAGATTATGGCATGGAAGAAGCCGTTGACCGAGCACCAGAACGTTTAGAATAGACCGTGAACTTGGAGGCAGAAGAGTGCACATGGGGCTCGAGAGCAAAAGCCAGAAAGCGTGCCCGGGCCCTGCAAGCCCTGAGAAGCGAGTGGACGACAAGTCGATGTACTACGGCGACATTTGCACTAAATAAGAGGTGTACGCCTCTATATAAGGGGTGTATACACCCCTTATCTATCTCAATTGGCAGAGCGCTGAGATGGCCTCCGAGATGGCTGCCCCTGAGTGGCCTCCGAGATGGCTGCGCCTATGGCCTCCGAGATGGCTGCGCCTATGGCCGCCGAGATGGCTCGCGCAGAGAGCCGGCGCCCGAGGGCAACTATATAGGCAGCTCTACCCCCTCATCTCGCTCATCACCTCGCTCATCACCTCGCTCATCACCTCGCTCATCACCTCGCCCATCTCCTTCGTCTCCTCAATCTCATCCACCTACTCTGCGCTGCTCAGCCATCTGCTCTATGCGCAATCTCACACTGAGTAGGCAATCTTCACTGCTAATTGACTGATTAAGTACTAATTTGCACGGCGCAGATGGTGGATCAGATGGATGAGATTGAGGAGACGAAGGAGATGGGCGAGATGATAGGCGAGATGATGGGCGAGATGATGACGTCGATGAGGCAGTTCGGATTCTAGGGGTGGGGAGGCGCCGCCAGAGCCAACGCCGCCAGACATAGCAGTGGGGGGGTCAACCGTAGCTAGCTCTAGTCAATCAACCACAGTTCAATTGCGCTCACGTTGTTACCCACTTTGCTCGTGCCTATTAAATCGTACCTGTACGCAAAACCCTGCCAAAATTCGCGTTAGAACCCTCTATATAAGGGGTGCGTACACCCCTTATAGCGTCCCATATTTACCCCTAATTAGTGGTCCGTTTTCTACCCCTTATTTAGTGCGCGAGGCGCCGTAGTGTGAGGACGTCACGTTTCCACCTCTCCGTCCTCCAGCCCGACTTCGTAGTTGTTGTCTAAAACAAGCCTCCATGCGCCAGCAGTAACCGCCGCTAATATCGTAGTCCCAGTGTCTAACAATAATTAGAACATTCAAGCATGTGACTGATGGGTGCGCAAGCGACGAGCCAATCCTGATGGCGATTGGCTCTCGTCGCAGGTTCCAGGTGACTCATCTGCCGCCAAGAACAAGATGCGCGGTCTAGTATTCCAGACTAGTGCCCGCCTCTCACGAGTGCCAACCATCCGACCTCGCGCCAACACTCCGCATCCATCCTCCGCTTATATATCCAGCGCTGCACTGCGCGTTGCGCTTCTCTCTTCCCCATGCCTATGGCTCCGCGATCTAACCTTGCCCCCACTAAGCAGAGTAGGCGCTACCCTACACCTAATCTTCAAAAGACGACTCCGATCGTGAAGTCTACGCCGCGCGCTGGCACTCGAAGTAGCGCGCGACTACAACATATACGACCACTGTCCCCTCGTGCCGCACCCACCGCCCAGCCAGCCCGCACCAAATGGAAGCGCACGTATCAAGACTGAAGCTGAGGTCGACAAGCCAGAAGACGAGAGCCCTTCAGCAGATCTCCAGGAAATTCCTCCGCAGCCTTAGTGTTTCCAACTATCTCCCACGGCTCCTACACCCATACCTCCGCTATTCGCTACCAAACGGAAGCGCACGAAAAACTCCGAGGCTGAAACCGAAGCCGGGGAACTAGAGGACGTGCGCCCACGCAACACGCAAACGCTTTCGAGGACGCCTTGCCTCTACACATAAGCTCTACGAGGAGGATCTGCAAGAAGGCGCAGTGAAGGAGCAGGAAATTTTTCAGGAAAGGGTATGCTGTGCAGTGTCGTCCTACGCATATACTCATCAAGCTAAGCTTCTACAGGATCAACCCTTCTCCCCAGAGCCCAGAGGCCAGAAGCGATTCCGTAAAGCCGAAATCATTCCGAGAGCACCTTCCTCCAAGCGAACGCGATCATCTTCTGTAGAAGATACTGCCACAAGATCGGGTAGTCGAGAAACGTCGTTTGGCAGCATCGAAGCACCCATTGATCCTATTGACTATTGGCGAAAACAACACACCTGGCCAAAGAAATATTCCGAGCGCGATAATATGATTTATCTGCTTGCAAGGAAGAAGTCCAAGCCTTCTCTTCGCCGCAAGCGATCAGAGTCTGGTTCTCTCGCAGCCCGTTCGGCCACGCCCAGCGACCAGAAGCCGAGATATGAGAAGATTGCTCCGTATAGGGATGCGCGCTTCGAGGCCGAGCTCGAGACGAACGGAATATTCATGACTGAGGACAGAGAAGGTCCGAGGCAGGCAGGCAAAGATGTTTGTCGAAAGTTACTCGACGATAACAAGGATGTACCACAGATTTCACGCTTCTCTGACGAAGTTTTCAAATCGTCTTGCCGGAGGTTTCAAAATCGAAACGAGGCAAAGGTTATCCAGAACATCACCCGACTGATAGTTCCTTCGGCGGAAGAGCTTGCTGACTCCGGTGCTAACTTCCTCGAACCTCTAGTCGAAGCTGTGAACGAAGGCTGGAATAACTCGGTTCCCGTAGCCAAATCTCGTCTACAGCCCGACTATTCCGTAGAGTTCAAACGAACAGCATTCACTAAGAGCTAACTTAACAAGCTTAGGCCTTTTATTAGCTAAGTTCTTAACAGAGATTAATTTTTTTTATAGCAACGTATTATATATACTTTCTATGCCTTAACGTAATAGATCATCGAAACCCCTAGATCATCGAATCTCCCAAAATTCCTTGGCACAACCAACTTATCTTAAAGAACATTAAATTGATTGCTATTAAACAAGGAACCAGCGTACGTCGTGCTAGCTTTAGATTTAAAAGCTTTTTTTGTATTTTTTTAGCAAGTTTAGGCATTGTGCTTTGTATTACTCGGGCCCAAGGTTTCTTCGAAAAATCTCGCGAGATTGCTCGCGCGTAGCGCGGGCCTATTCTCTCAATGCAAATAATCCCCCCAATGCAAATGTTCAGCTACAGTCTTAATTTATTAGCGAAATACGCTTTCTTATAACACAATCAAGCTAGTATAATTAATATATACATCTTATTAAAGGCCCTAGTTAGTTTGCAAGTTATTTAGCTAAGTGTTGCTAGCGTAGCTGCTCTTGTCGTCGCTGTAGTTTCTATTTGCAATTTTATTTGCTATAGCTGTAGGCTGCGTTTGCAACTTAATTTTAACGCTTGTAAAATCAAGTTGCAAAGAAAGTAGTAAAGCGCTTTTTTTAGCTATTATATTGTTGTCTAGTGTTGTGCGCTGTAAGAATTTTAAAAGAATAAACTTAGTGTACAAATTAACTAGACAGCGCGCCTAGCTAGCTACTTTACAAGCAAGCGTTAAATTTGTTGTTATACTATTCTTGCGATACTTAAGGCTACTTAAGCGCAGTATATACTCTAGTTTGCTCGTAGCTTTAGTGTTGTAGCTGTAGTCGTCGTGCGCGTGTACTTATCGCGTTACGCTGCGCTAAGCGAGTACGTTAGTCGCTGCGCGCTTGCAGTACTTGCTACTATAGTTTCTAATTGTAAGCAGTAATTGCTTGTATTTGTTAACAATTTTAGTAACTTTGCAAAGTTGTTTAGCAGCAAGCTTACTCTTAAGGCAAGCAAAGTTGTTAACTTGCTGCTATTGTACTATCTTGCAAGCGTTTTGAGAGTATATTAGTTTGCTTTTAACATTAAGCGCTCGCTGTTTGCAACAACAGCGCTTATTTTTAGCAGTAATCGCTGCTTTTATACGTTAAAGCTTTTGCTTTAAACTTTTAGCTGTACAAGCAAGCGCAAAGACGCTTCGCTAGTGTTTAATAACGCTAGCTGCAACTTTGCGCAGAAAATGCTTACGCAGCACTACTTAGACAAAGAGCTTTTGCGCTTAAAGTTAACGTACTGTTTTTAGCGTGTGCTAGGCAGCCTAGCAGCGTTGCTAGGTGCTAAGTTCTTTAGCTTTAGCGTTACGTCTAACAGTTGCGCGCAGCGCACAAGCTGCGCTTGCTAAAGATTAATTTTAACGCAGTTGTAGCGTTAGATAGGCGCTTAAAATAGCAATAAAGCAAGCTGTAAAAGCAAGAATACTACGATTAGAGTTATAGAGCGTATGTCTGTTGCTAGAAAAAGTATAAGCAATTGCTCGTTGTTGCTAGAGTTGCAATTCTTTTGCTGCTTAAGCTAGGTAAGTACAACGTCTAAATTAAGTAGTGCAAAACTTGTACGTTTTTAGCTACTAAGAATTGTACTACAAGTAAACGTAAAACGCTAGATTTCTACTAGAGTTGCTATAAAGTTAGCTTTGCTTATATCTTTTAACCTAGTACGCGCAGCTTAGTCTAGGCAGCAACCGTAATACTACTTAAGTAGCTAGAAATAGCTAACGTTGAGTAGCTGCAGTAGGTAAGTTGTATAAAGCAGCAGCGCAAACAACTATATAAAGTGCTTTTTTGCGTACTAAGCAAACTTTTTTGTTTTATAAAAGCTATAACTGTTAACGAAAAGCAATTGCTAAACGCTTTGCCGTTGCTTTGCTGTTATTTTGTTAAAATGCTTTAGCTAGTTAAGCACTACTTTGTCGTTGCTATACTCGCTATTACTAGTGTAGATAAAGTAATTGTTAGGTATATTAGTTACCTAGTGCTCTATAATTGTTGCTGCCTTAACAATAACTATAAAAGAAATAGCTACGCTATCTGCGCTTATACACTCTACAAAAATAACAAGCTCGCAATTGTTAGCGTTAGAAATAAAAATCTAGCGCTTATTTCTGCTGTAAACGTACTAGCTGCTTGCAACTTCAATTTAGCAACTAGTTTCGTCTATATTGTACGTATCCGCTAGCAATATACTTAATTGCTAAATAAAGCTTTTTAGCTTTGTAAACTACTTGCGCAGCGCTTTAGGCTTTTGTGCAAGCTTCTGCTGCACCTCTAATAGCTTTGCTTTAACGCGTTTGTACTTTGAATACTTTTATAGCTAGCAACGCTTCTAGTACTTACCTAGCAGCGCAGGCGCTTTATCTACTTTTAGGTAGAATTCCTTTAAAAGCGCATACGCTTGTTGTTTAACTATTTCTTTGTGTACTCTATAGCTAATTGCGTTAATTGCGTTAAGATAGCGCACAAGCGCAAAGTTTTGCTTTTTTAACAATTGCTAATTTTTTTGCGTACAACGATTAGATTGCGTTAAAAAGTTTAAGTAAGCGCGATAGAAGTAATAATACAGTAAGTTGTGCGCTGTAGCGTAGAATTTAATGTCTAGCTTAGTGTACTTGCGAAAGCGCAACGCGTAGCTTCTAAGCGCAACAACTTTAGCAGCGTATTTTTTAGCTTGCAATAGATTGCGAGGCATAGTTAAAACAATTTTACTAATTTAAAAATTAGTAGTATAGCGTTGTAGCGAGAATTGATTTATGTAGTAGTTTTTGAATTGCATTAAAAAAATAGGCTCGCGCTACGCGTAGGCAATCTCGCGAGATTTTTCGAAAAAACTTTAGGCTCGAGTACTACAATTTTTACAGCGCTGTAGAGCTAGTTGTACTTTTTTTTAACTTTTTTTACTACGCGCTTTCTTTAATAGCTAAAGCGCTGTAAACGCTTTAGCAGCTACTTGCGCTAATTTATTACTATACTCTATTGTACTACTTGTCTAAATCTACTTTTATTTTTATAATTTTCTTTTTGTTGCTTCGTTAATAGTTTTTTTAAAGCTAGAGATTTAATTGCGCATTAGCTTAACTTAATAAGCTATCTAGTAAAACTCTTTAACAAGCTAGTTAACTTTATTCTTTAAAAATAATAAAAAGAAACTAAGCTTAGTAGTAAGAAGCTTTAATTGCAATTTAAATTTAAGCGTATTACTTAGAGTTTTTGACTGCTACAACGTTTTTAGTGCAAAAAGTAGTAGCAAAGTACGTAGCTATACTTTAAAGCAATTAAGTACTACTTGCGCATTAATAGAAACTAGCTTTAAAACTTTAAAACCAATTTTATAGTTTTTTGTTGTAAATACTTTAAAAAACGCGGTTTTAAAAGCTAGCAAAAAGCTTTTTTTATTAATATAAAAAACACGCTAGCGCGCTAAGTTCTAAACGCGTTAAAAGTACTTTAGCTTTAGTAGCAAAAAGTAAACTACATCTAGCAGCTAAAGAATATAAAATAAATAAGCTAGCGTGCAAAGCGTAAGAATTTTGTTTTTAAAGTAATAGTTTTTAAAATTCTAAAATTAGTAGCTCTTATAGCTATCTAGAATAAGTAGCTAATACTTTTTTACTTAACGCGCTTTTGTATGCGCGTTAGAATGCTTTAACTACTTAAAACTAAAAGCTTTTAATTGCTAGGTATAAAAGTTTTTTTGTACTATGCTAAAATGTAAACGCGCTTTGTGTAGATAATAAACAGCGAGATTGCGTACTTTGCAGCGCAAATGCTTTAGATAACTATTACCTACTTCTAATTGCCTAGCTAGATTAGATTAGGTTAAGTACGTTTTTAAAAGCTTGTAACAACTTTTATAAACTTAATTACGCTTATTTAAAAGCTAGTTTTATTAAAGTTGTGCACGTTATTCTTGTAGATGCTGTACTTAGCTTTAGTATTCTTAACAAGCTTAATGTAAAACTGCGTTTAATTATAGGTTTGATAACACTTAAAATAGATTAATAGTATAGTAATAAAGATAGTATATTCGTGTAAAAGAAACGAATTGCTGTTTTAGCAGCAATTTGATGCGAGATACTTTTAAAAGCTTTTTAAAAAACTAATCTAGCCCGTTATAGCCTATAGTAGCTATTAATTAAAAAAAAAACACGTAAAGCTATTTAGCTTTACATTATCTTTTGCCTAAACGTTTCGTAAGCTAACTTTGTTTGAAATTCTTTAATAGAAGCTTATATAGGCTATTGTAAAGCAGAATAGCTCTTTAAAGCTCTATATTAATGCTTCGAACTAGTACGAACTCAAGTAAAGTTAAAGTAAAAAAGTAGTAAAGTTTTTTTTAGTAAAGCTAGCGGTAAAGTGTACTGCCGGTAGAATTCAACGAATTTTTAGCCTAGCGGCAAGTACTGCCTATAGTTTTTTTATAGCTTGTACTAGCTCTTTTTAACTTTTATTCTTACATCAACTTTGCTAAATTTTTGAATTTAAATATTAGTTAACGTTAGAATAGGTAAGTTGATCTAGGTTATAATAAGCTATTGTAGAGTGTTTAGTAGCTAATAGTGTAACTAGCAGTTCGTTTTCTACATATTAGCTTGCGTTAGCTTTTCTTTGGCTACTTTGATTTTTTACTAGCTAACATAAACATTACTAGAGTTAGCAATAATATTCTAGACAATAGCAACTTTATAGTGCACTTTTTCGCGCGTTGCGTTGCGTTCTAAAGTAATAAAAAGTACTATTACTTAGGCTAAGTAGAATGCTGTATGCTTATTGTTAACAACTTTAACAAGCGTTTGTACTAAAAGTAAATTGTTAAAAACAACAAAAGCAAAAAGCATAGGTATCTAAAATGCTTTTAGTATTTTAATACAAACTAAAACTGCTATTTAGTGCGTATCTAAACTAGTTAAAAGCGTTATAAGCTATTTTAATTTTATATAAAGTACTAAAAAAGCTTTAAAATAAGTTGAAAAAAGTCGTGCTCGCTTTAAAAAGAGTTCGCGACAAGAGTTATTTTGTAGTTGTTTCTAACTTTGCTTACAAGCTTCTATCCCCTAGCGCGCTTAAAACTAAAAAAAAAGTTTTTAAAACTATTCGCTAGTTTAAAGCGTATACTAACAATAAAGTAAAGCTTGCTATAATAAAAATAAGCAAAACTTGCAAGAACATTTTTAAAACGCTTAATAAGTATGTGTTATAACTTCTTAGAGTGTAGCAAAGCGCTAATTTAGTTTCTAGTTGCTAATATGCTTTCTACAGCGCGCACTTCTACTTGCACAATAAATCTACTAACTTTAATAAAAATCTTAATGCTAAAGTTAAGCTAAATAGTTCTGTTTGTACTGTTAAAGCTGCTGCTTTCTAGTAAAAGTATTTTAAGCAGTTGTTTAACTAGTTAGTAGCAGCAAAGCTTTGAGAAAACGTTAAGCAAGCTAATACTTTGCGTAAAAAAGTATGTTAGCTTATTATAGGCTACTCGTATTAACATATTTTAGTCTAAAAAAGCTTGCGTTGTTATTAATTTAGTAGCTAAGAGAAATCGCGAGCGCGCTTAGCTTTTTGCGGATTTTGCTAACGCAACTGCAAAGCGTGCAGTTAAAAAAAACAAAGTGCAAAAAAGTGTGCTTACAAAAAAAGCTAAGTTACTTATAGCAAAGTTTATAAACTTTAGCTAAAAAGTTGTAAGTAGCTTAGTAGTTTCTAGCGTTAGATTGCAGCCTTTTGAGCTATTGTAGCGTTAAAAGCGGTTTTTTTGCTTAAATTAGTTTTCGAGCAAAGCGTTAGCGTTTTAGAACTTTATTTTAGCGCAACAAAAGCTAATACTTAGTAGTTAGTGTAAAAGTAGTTCGCTTAAAAGTAGCATAGTTATGCATACATTTTTAAAACTTACTTTGTTTTACTTTGCTGTAAAGTGTGCTACACTAGCTTATAGTAGTACAAAGTAGCTCTTTTAACACTATGCCTTGCAATAGTAAAATAATATATTAATTCTTTCAAAAAAGTTCGTAACTTAGAAAATCTTAAAATTTTAAAATTTTTAATGCTAACTATGCATTAAGTAGTAGAGTAAAACGTGTTAACTATTTTCTTTCTAAAAGCACATTGCTTAGAGTGCGTTTTTTATTTTTTTTGCTACAAATATTTTTTCTTTTTTAGAAATTGTTAAGTGCATTTGCACTTATATTTAACTTAGGTTTCTAAAAGTTTTTATTGTCTAAGTATTCTTTTTATTTAACGAGGTACTTTTAGGTGCTAACTACGCTAGCGAATAGGTAAAAAGTACTTATCGATAGGTATAGGTTAAGTTATAAGTCGCACAAACTTTAGGTTAAAATTAAGTTAGAGTTAACCTAGCGTAGGTAGAGGTTGAGTTAGAGTAGTCAAAGCTCTAGGTTGAAAGTTAAGTTAGAGTTACCTAAATAGTTAAGAAACTATAATAAATAAATGTAATAAATATACATAGAAAACTTAATGTTAATATAGGTTGTAAATATTATGTAAGACTTAACTACAACTCTAAGCTTTAACTACTCTAACTCAACTCTAACTCAAGCTGCTTAGTAACTAGCGCGAGTTAAAGCTAGAGTTGAGTTAGAGTCTAACGTAAGCTAACTCAACTCTAACTTAACTTCTACCTATCTACTAGCCTAGTGCTAACTAAAGATTTTTTTTTATTAAGCACTTTTTTAACGTAGTACACGTTGTTTTTAAAAGTGCGCAAAGTGTCTACTAAAAGCTTACTTTAAAAGAGTATTAACTTTTTCTAGTTATAAAGTTCTAATAGAGATACGTAAAAAACTAGATAAACACTTTTTAGTTTAGAAAAGTCTACTTGGTACGCGTTAACGTATTAGATTATTACCTTAGTTAGACTATTACCTCGGTTAGTTTTCCTTAGCACAACTAACTTATCTTAAAGAATATTAAATTAATTGCTATCAAACAAGAAACTTGCGTACGTCGTACTAGCTTTAAATTTAAAAGCTTTTTTTATATTCTTTTAACAAGTTTGAGCATTGTGCTTTGTATTACTACAGTTTTTACAGCGCCGTAGAGCTAGTTGTGCTTTTTTTTAACTCTCTTTACTACGCGCTTTCTTTAATAGCTAAAGTGCTGTAAACGCTTTAGCAGCTACTTGCGCTAATTTGTTACTATACTCTATTGTGCTACTTATCTAAATTTGCTTCTGTTTTTGTAATTTTCTTTTTGTTGCTTTTTCAATAGTTTTTTTAAAGCTAGAGATTTGATTGCGCATTAGCTTAACCTAATAGGCTATCTAGTAGAACTTTTTAACAAGCTAGTTAACTCTATTCTTTAGAGATAATAGAGAAGAACCAAGCTTAGTAGTAATAAGCTTTAATTGCGATTCAAATTCAAGCGTATTAGTTAGAGTCTTGAACTGCTATAGCGTTTCTAGTGCAAAAAGTAGTAGTAGAGTACGTAGCCGTACTTTAAAGCGATTAAAAACTACTTGCGCGTTGATAGAAACTAGCTCTAAAGCCTTAAAAGCTTTTTTGCAGTTCTTTGTTGTAAACACTTTAAAAAACGCGTTTCTAAAAGCTAGCAGAAAGCTTTTTTTGTTAATATAAAAAACGCGCTAGCGCGCTAAGTTTCAAACGCGTTAAGAGTACTTTAGCTTTAGCAGCAAAAAGCAAACTACATCTAGCAGCTAGAGAATATAAAATAAATAAGCTAGCATGCAAAGCGTAAGAATCTTGTTTTTAAAGCAATAGTTTTTAAAATTCTAAAATTAGTAGCTCTTATAGCCGTTTAGAATAAGTAGCTAATACTTCTCTACCTAACGCGCTTTTGTATGCGCGTTAAAATGCTTTAACTATTTAAAACTAAAAGCGTTGTTTGTCTAGCCGTTCTTAGAAACTAAGAGCTTCTAATTGCTAGGTATAGAGTTCTTTTCGTACTATGCTAAAATGTAAACGCGCTTTTTGTAGATAATAAATAGCGAGATTGCGTACTTTGCAGCGCAAATGCTTTAGATAACTATTACCTACTTTCAATTGCCTAGCTAGATTAGATTAAGTTGAGTACGTTTTTAAAAGCTTGTAACAACTTTTATAAACCTAATTACGTCTATCTAAAAGCTAGTTTTATTGAAGTTGTGCACGTTATTCTCGTAGATGCCGTACTTAGCTTTGGTATCTCCAACAAGCTTAAACTACGCGCTAATTACTTTAGAATTTTTCTATTGTATTCTCTGCTAGTTTTTTGCTCGATTAAAAGCTATTTTAAGCTTTTTTAAACGCGTTACAAATCTTGTAGCTTATTTTTTGCCTACTAGCTTTCTACTTTGCGCAGCTACTAGTTTATTTTCTATATTTCCTACTTCAAACAGCCGAAGTGCAAATTCTCGCGAATTAAAGTTAAGAATATATTAAACGATTGTTTGCTCTTTAGTTGCAGTAAGCTTTTAGAAGCCGTTGCGTTTATATTAAAGAAATACAATTTTGTTGTATTAATTAGTTAACGTTGTATGTAGTACGTTGAATACTTTAGCAACGCGTTAAAAGCTTTAAAATTTGTAATTATAATAGGCAGAAAAGGCAAGCTTAATTTAGCTTTTTTAGTTAAACGCTATTGTGTTTTGTTGTTGTAACATATTGCGTTAATAGAGTTAGTAGTACTTTTAGCAAAAACTAACTAAAGTAATAGTCTAACTAAGGTAATAATCTAATACGTTAGTGCTAATCTAGTTTACAATAGTGCCTAGCTCTACGTACTTCTAGTTAAGCTTTTTCTTTAGCTTAGTAAATTTTATGTAGTAGTTTGAAATTAGCACCTAGTTACTTTGCTTTAGCAAAATGTGCTTTTTACGCTTGTTAAAGTATTTCTTCTAAAAAGCGTTTGCAGCTTTAATTTTGCGCTAGCATTTAGCTTAAAAGGCAATTATGTAAGCTGCTATGCTTGTTTTTATAAACAACTGTCTATTACTAAAAAGCATTCTAAGTTAATTTAAAGCTTTTAGAAACGCTTTGTACTACGCTACAAAAAAAGTAATTTTTGTAGTTGCGTATTAGCTATTGTTGTACGCGAACTTCGCTACTAGCAACTATATAGTTTAATTATTCTATTTAAAGCAACAGTGTAAAGCTAGGTAGCTTTACGTATTTGTTTTTTTTTAATTAATAGCTACTATAGGCTATAACGAGCTAGACTAGTTTTTTGCAAAGCTTTTAAAAGTACCTCGCATCGAATTGCTGCTAAAATAGTAATTCGTTTCTTTTACACGAATATATTATTTTTATTACTATACTATTAATCTATTTCGAGTGTTATCGAACCTACGATTAAACGCAGTTTTACAAACAGTAACATCGAAAGTACTATTCTAGCGTTTAATTTTGTTTTTTAGTTTAACTATTTGTTTAAGAGTAATAAGCAAAAGATAGAACGCTTATTAAGCTATGATAGTAGCAGAAGCTATTCTAGAACTTTGAGTTTATAATAAAACTTTAGTCTAAGATAACGTTCTTCGAGACGCTGTAAAGTTTTACAATTTCTTTTATTTAAACTATTGCAAAGTTCTTTGCTATCTAGTTAGCGCGAGCTAGAATATAGTAAGCTATTTTAGTTAAGCAGTTTACTACAACAAGAATAAAATTGTATACTTGCTTTATATACTTTAATAGTACAAGTTTTGTAATAAAGTCTATTGTAACATTACACTACGAGCTGTTAAAAGCTAGCAAAAGTATAAAAAGTTTGTAAAAGCTGTGTTTAGCTGCTACTAATTTGCAACACTTTAAATAGTTGTTGCAGTACTTTTTAACGTTTTTTTTATGCTTTTCTACTCGTATCGGCGTTTAACTTTTTCTAAAGTTTTCTTAACGCCGAAGTAACTAGCTATCGAGCTGTTATAACATTTCTAAAAAGCTTTTGCTTTCTCTTTTGTTGTAACGAAGTAGATTTTATTCAACTACTTTGTTACAGCTAGCTTTAGTCTATTCTAAACTACTATAAGCTTTACTAGTTTAAACTCGTTTTCTAAGTTAAAGTCTAAGTTTAAGTCTAAAAAGTTCGCGAAATTGCCTGCTAGATTACCTAAAAGAATTTTATTTTTTAAAAGTTTAAGCTAAAGTGCTTAGGTTAGTTTTTCTCTAATGTGCATTTTTAAAATCGAAGCTTTTATTTTCTTTAAAAAAGTTAGCAGGCTTGGTTTTTTTGCAAGTTAGCTAGCTGATTTTGTAATTGCTGCTACTAAAGCGAGCTTACTATAGACACTACAAGTTATTAAAGCTTATAATAAATCTACGTAGATTTTATTACTTTTTTGCGCAGAAGCCTAAGCTTTCTTTATGTAGTCTAGTCGTTAAAAAAAGCTAATAGCTAGATTTGTCTTTATAGGTTAATGAATTATAACGAAGTTATACTCTGTTAACCTTTTATAAGCGCGAACTTAATAATAATTTAAAGTTTTTGTTTTTATAAACTATCGTAGGTTATTGTAGTTCGTATAGAGATTAAACGAGATACTTAAAAAAAAATAGTAAAAGTGTAACAAACTTTTGTTAATTGCTAACAACTTTTTATTATAAGTATCGTAATTGTACTTCGCCTTGTTTATTTTTTGCAAGAAGAAACCAATTGAGCGCTAATAAGCACTTTTTTCGCTATTTTCACTATTAAAAACTTTTTAGCTTAAAATTCTACTAATAGCGCTTTTAGAAGCGTTAGTTTTAAGCTTTGTAAGCTATTCTGCTTTACAATAAGCTAAAATAGAAATATTAAAAAAAGCACTTTTAAATTTCTTAAACGCTTTCTTAGCTTTAGTTTTAAAGTTAATTCGCTAGCTTTTTTCTTTTCTTTGGGCGTGCTTGCTTTAGGCTGCCTCTAGTTTTTTCTAGGTTAATTTAGTTAATAGTAGAGCAAGCTTAGAGAACCTAGTAATAAAGCGCCGATAATAGTTTATAAAGCCTATAAATACTTGAATATTTCAAACTATAATTAGCATTAGCTACTTCTAGATCGTTCTAATTTGTTCTAGGTTAATTTTAACTTTTTCTAGGTATACAATAGAACCTAGGTACTTCGTTTGCCGTGTGTGCTACTCGCACTTGCTAAGCTTTAAGTATAGCTTTGCTTTACGCAAACGTTAAAAAACTTTTTTAACTTAGCTTACATAAGCCTTTTTTATGTTAAAAAATACTAGAATGTTGTTAAAGTACATAATGCAAGTTACGTTAACTAACTTAGCAAAGGCTTAGTTAACGTAAGCTTAAAATGCTGCAAAAGCATTTGTAAAACTAAATCGCATAACAAAGTACTCAAAATAACTATATCGAGTCTTAAAAGCTGTTTTCTATTTGTTTCTTCTTTTAATTTAAATTTTGTAATAGGCTCTACGAATGTTAAGCTTAGTATAAACTTTTGCTTTAGCTAACCTTTTTAAAAACTCTGCAATAAAAAGCAGAAAATAACGATTTTTAATTGTAATCTTGTTAAGGTCTTAATAATTAACGCAAAGTTTTAAAGTGCTGTTTTTTTTCTTTGCAAAGAGAATTAGAGCACTAGCTAAAAACTTTAAGCGCTTTATTTATTCTTTATTAAAGTACTCGTTTACGTATTTTTAAAAATGCTTTAATTTTACTATTAACATGTTGTACAAAGGTTGATGCGAGAAAGTTGTACTAGGCTAAAGTTTAATCGCAAGATTCTGCTTTTTATAAGACGCTGTTACTAACGAGCTATTAAAGCTCGCTACGTTTTAGTACTTTTAATATTTAAGTTACAAACTAGAGCCTTGCTTTTTTTAGTTGCTTACTTTAGAAATTGCACTAATTAAACAAACATAAAGCTTTGCATTAGAACTATTTAAAGTTTAAACAAACTCTGCTGCGTTTTTTATAGCTACTTTAGCATAGTTTAGTTTATTTAGGTTTTTTATACTCTTAAAAAGCATGCAGCAACGCAAATAGTTTAACTTTAGCTAAAACTAATCTATTCAAAAGAGTTTGAGATACATTGAAAGCTTTTTAAAATTAGCTACTACAAAGAGAATTCTATAAGTTTGTACTTTGCCTTTAGAATTTGTAATGCAAACTTTTGCTATAGTACAACTATAAATAGTGTAACCTAATTTACTTAGCAATATAAAAAGAATATTAGAAATTAGTTTAAGTACTAGATTCTGGTTTTTTGCTACGATAGCCGAAAGAACATTAAAATAAGCTCTACTATCTACAATTGCTTTTAAGTTTTTTAAACTTTTAATCTTCGCTAACGCAGTAAAAAACGTTGAGTTTTTGCTTATTAGCATTTTACAAAGAGTGCTTACTTTTTTTAACTATAACAAGTTAATATAGGCTACAAAGTAAAAAGCTAATTCTTTAAGCCTTTGCTTTTTTCCTTTCTTTTTTCGAAGTAAGCGTTTTTTTTGGCCTTTTTAGAGTAAGTAAGAACGAAATAGCTTAGTTTGTTACATACGTAACAAACTAGCTCGTTAAAGCGTTTGTTTTTTTTGTTATTACTTTTTTTAAGCTTAAAGCAGCCGTTGCGTTTCTTTTTGTGCTATTTAGCATTAAAATAGGTTAATCTATGTTTTGTTAGCAACGCGGCTTACTTTTTGTTTTTTTTAGTTTTCCTTTAGATCTTGCTATTCTGTTAGAGGTTACAATAGATTTAATTAGCTTTTTGCTCTACTTAGTAGAAAGTAGTGCAACTTTGCAGCGAAAAGTAACGTAGTTGCTTTTTTACTTTTTTAAAAAGTGCTGTGGTGAAGTTCGCTGCTATGCTAAATAAACTTGTCTAGTTAATTTTAGTCTAAAGAAGTTAAAGAAGTAGAAGTAAGTTAAAAAAAGTTTAAAATAGCTTCTAACGTAAAGCCTTGATAAAATCGTATGCCTACTGCTTACGTTTTTTAGGCACTTAACATTTGTTCTTTAAAAAATGCTTAAGTAGAGAACTATAAAAAGAATCGCATTCTTTTATAAATCTTATAGGTTTTTTAAAGCGTACAAAAGTTTGGAGTAACGTACGTTAACTCAAAAAAACACTTTTAAAGTTTGCTAAAAAAGTTGAAGCTTTTTGTGTAGTAGCCTTTGCAATTGCAAACTTATTAGTTGTAGTCTACGCAATTCTTTTTCAAATAGCAGTGCGATAGCTTAAAGCGAAGCAAATTAACCTAGTTGAAAATAGTTTAAGCAGGTGCTAGCACGACTAGTTGCCTAATAGCTTTAGTAAGCGCTGTTTTGTTTTCGTTCTAGTATAGAGCCTTTAACACTTTAAAGCAAATAAGTTCTGTACAGTTTTGCTTATTCTGCTACTAATTCTTTAGCTTGTTAAAAGCTCGCTTCGTAGAAAGCTTTAATAGTGCGTTGTTGTTTTTATTATTTGAGAGTAAAGTGTTAGGATTTTTTTCGAGGCGAACTAGGTTATTCTAGCCTAGTTCGGCGCTAGAAGCGCAACTACGCTCTAAAACGTTAGCACTATTACTAATCTAAAATTCTTTATTAGCATTTTTATTCTATTTAGTTTTATCTACGACTAAAAGTTAGAGAGTGCTTAGTTGCATAATAGAACTTTTATCTAAGTGTCTTAGAAGCAACGTAGCTTAATTGTTAAATAAATCGAACATTGTAAACGAGGTAATTAGTTTATTAAAAGTATTATAATAAAGCGATTTGAATGTAAGACTACGTTTAATCGTAGGTTTAATAACACTTAAAATAGATTAATAGTATAGTAATAAAGATAGTATATTCGTGTAAAAAAACGAATTGCTTTCTTAGCAGCAATTTGGTGCGAGGTACTTTTAAAAGCTTTTTAAAAAACTAATCTAGCTCGTTATAGCCTATAGTAGCTATTAATTAAAAAGAAACAAATACGTAAAGCTACCTAGCTTTACACTTAAACTACGCGCTAATTACTTTAAAATTTTCTTGTTGTATTCTTTGCTAGTTTTTTGCTCAATTAAAAGCTATTTTAAGCTTGCCTAAACGCGATACAAATCTTGTAGCCTATTTTTTGCTTATTAGCTTTTTACTTTGCGCAGCTATTAGTTTATTTTTTATATTTCTTACTTTAGACAGCCAAAAAGCAAATTCTTGCAAATTAAAGTTGAGAATATATTAAACAATTGTTTGCTCTTTAGTTGTAGTAAGCTTCTAGCAATTAAGTCGTGTTTAAAGTCAAAATGCAATTCTATTAAGCTAATTAGAGAGTTTCTAGTAATTAACGTTAAACAATGTAGCAGCGCGTTGTAGACTTTAAAATTAGCCAGCTTTATAAGCTTAGATTGCGATATTAATTTTGCTTTCTTGTTTAGTAAGTATTGCGTTGCTTAGTTAAAGCATCGTAGGCCGATAATAGAGTTAGTAGTACTAAGAAAAAGTAGCTAGCTTAGTAATCTAGCTAGCTTGGTAATCTAATACGTTACAGCTAGTTATTACATTTAAAAACGCGCAAATAGTATTTACGAAGTTTTGTTACTATAGCTACTATTTACTTACAAAGACATAAGTAAAGTAAAAGAAGTTGTATTATTACAGATATTAATTACGGTAGCGTAGAAATCAAGCGCGCTTTCGTAGCAAAAGTAGCAAATTCTTTTTTTCTAAATTATTATTCGACAGAGTTATTTTTAATTGTAAAAGCCTAGATGTAGAGCTAAATGTAAGCCTAAATAACAAGCTAGGTATAAGTTTAAGTATTAGCTTAAGTATTAACTTAAGTGTTAGCCTAGATAATAGGCTAGGTGTAAGCGTAGGTATAGGCTTAAAAGTAAAACTTACATACTGCGCTTAAAAGTTAAGTAAGTTCTTAACTTCGTTACATAGTAGTTCTTTATTATTTGCTTTTGCAAACTAAAAAACGCTGTCTTGTTCTTTTTCTTAAGCAAAATAGTTTTTTAATATTATAATTTGCCGAATTGTCTAGGCAGCTAGTTGGTACTTTTTATTGCTAATAACATTTTTAGCAACGTTAAATTCGCGCTTAACTCTAACCTAGGCAATTTGTACTGCAAGTACATTTTTTGCAACTTATAATAAGCGTAGATACGTTTCTTTATTTACTTGCTACTATTTAAGAATATTGAAATAGCTACGCTAGCGAATAGGTAGAAAGTACTTATCGTTGAGTATAAGTTAAGTTAGAGTCGCATAAACCTAAAGTTAAAGTTAAGTTAGAGTAATCAAAGCGTAGGTTAAAGTTAAGTTATAGGTACTACCTTTAGGTTAATAAACCTATTATAACTAGCTGTTATAATTATAAAAAGAAAATATATTAAAATATAGAATTGTAGAGGTTTGTGCTAACTCAACCTATACCTACGCTAAAACGTTTTAGCGTAGGTATAGGTTAAGTTAGCACTAGAGTCTTACGTAAGCTAACTCAACTTTAACTTAACCTATACCTATTTACTACTCTAGAAATAGCACTAGCGCGTACGCAAGCAATGCTTAGATAAGCTTTCTTTTCTTAGCAAGTTAAGCTTTTTTCTTTTTCTATTTTATTCAAGTTAATAGATGAAAAACTGCTTAGCAGCAACTAAAGCAAAAGCTTTAGTTTTTAAAACTATTTACTACTCTAGAGTTTAGTTGTATAAAACAAAAGAATAAAAGTAAAAGCAAAGCCAGTATCGTCGTTATAGCAATTAAAGTAATTAAAAAACTTTTCGTAGTATGTGTGCTTGTTTTGATTATTTTAGATTTTGTTTTAAGCGCGTAGTTAGCATATAACTGTAATAAGTAACTATAATAACTATACTTCGTACGCCGTAAGCTTTTAGCTAGAGTCTAGACTAGTAGTATAATTAAATAAAAGCTCTTGTTTATTGCTAGTTCTTTTATAATACTTGCTAAGTTTAGCTTTTTTTTATTTGCAGCAGCTCGTACAACTGTAGGCTACTTAAAAGTATTTTAATTTTTAGTGTTGTCGTTAAGTTTGTCTTGCATACTATTTAGAAAGTTAAAAAAACAGTTGTATATAAGCTAGATATACTAGACTTGTAGCTTATAGTTTTTACTTAAAAAGTTTATTGCGTTCTTAAAGTTTTTAAGCATATTATTAATTAACTTTAAGTAGTTTAGTGTTAATTTTAGTCGACTAAAGTCGCAGAAGTTTACTTTTGCTATATTTTTATTATCTAGAATACTGCTTACACTAATTGTTATTTTAAGTGCAATTTCTTTTACTAGCTATTTGTTAATAAATTTTTAGATTTTAAGTGCGCGCTTGCATATATTGTAAGTCAAATTCTATCGTATTTTAACGTCGCGAATAATAGATATTTGTTGTTTTAGTAGCAAGTGTAGTTGCGTAGCAATAAATTGCTTGTATTATTAAAACAACAAATTAGTTGCTATGCTAATAGCTTAAAGCTAGGTGTGTATTAGGCTGTAATAAAAGTATGTAATAACGCACTATATACTTTGCAAAAAAAGTTTAAAACAAAAATATTTGCTTGCACGTCGCTTAAATAGCGTTTTTGTAGTATTTTTTTTAGTTTAACGTTAGCACCTGCTAATGCTGCAAGCTTAAAGTGTAAAATAATATTTTAAACAATAAAGTTAATAATGTAAGCAAGACATAAAGTTGAGTTTTTTAATAAGCTTTAAAGTATGTCCTTTACTTCTAGTTGTTGTTTAATAATACAACTAAGCGTTTTGTTTTTTTTAACATTATTTGTAGTAATTGCTAAAAAGCGTAATTTTATACTAGTGTTTAAGAGTACTTGCAGTATATTAGTAGCTACAGCAGCACTAGTATGTTTTCCGCATAGAAAAACAAAATCTAGTAACTTTTTTTAAAGCTGCTAGTTACAGTTAACGTAGTATTCTTTAACTACAAAGTAACTAAAATAATTAGAAGCAAACTACTTATCTATCGCAATTGAGATCTTAGTTAACTAGCTAATGTTATTAAGAAGTAATGCTTTAGCCTCTTTAAATCGTTTATAGAACATTTTTTAGAATTTGAATTAGCTAATACTTAGAATATTAGGTTAAAGAAATTAAAAGAAATTGCTAGAATAAAAGCTGCTTAATTGTTTAAAAAAACTAGTTGCTATATATAACTACTCGTACTAGTTTCTATTTAAAAGCTTAGGTTGAATATAGTAGTACAATAGTAGTAAATTAAAGTTAACGTAGTGCTAGCTGTAGACGAGGTTAAAAGTAAATAAAAGTAAGCGTTCTCTAGCAGGTCCTAGATTCAAGATAGTTAAGTAAGTGTTTAGTTCTAATAGTTTTAACTGCTAGGTGCTAAAAAGCAAAGCCGCAATTATAGCAGAATACGTAGAAGTAGCTATTACTAGAATTAGCAGCTTCTTTAAACTATAGCTATACCTAACTAGTGCGTATAGCAAAGTTCTATTGCAAATTTGCTATTTCTAGGTTTAGAGCCTACTTAGTAGAACTCTACTACATTTCTTACGCAGTTACTACTGCTTCTTGTTCTGTATTATTCTTAATATGCGTAGAATTCTTTTTTACTAAATGTAGTTCATTTATTTATTTCTTTTTAAACGAATTGCTTAACGTTGAATTTACATAAACGAATAAGTAGCAAAAGTTCTGCTATGTTTATAACAAAAGATATAGTACAAAAGCGCAAGTACTGTAATAATAAACTATAATAATTAGTGTTAGAGTAGAATAAAAATAGACAATAAGTATATTAGCAAAGAAAACTACGCAGATTGTTAAAAAAAAACAGAACATGCTTTTTTGCTTGCGAAATATTGCTAACGTCTAAGCGCAAAGGCTAAAGCAGTAATGCAACTAAGATTAAAGCTAGAATTAAAGTTGCAGTAGTAGCGTTTTTATTTTTTAGTTCTAATTAAGTTATACTTGCTAATTTATTAATCGCAATGTTATGCACGTTTGAGGCTGCGTTATAAATAGTAGATACTAGCTATGTTTATACTAGCAACGTTTTAATTTACATAAAAAAGTAACGTACTCTACAAGCAAGTAAGCTACACAAGCGAGTAAGCCACCGAATTTTACTAAGAAAAATCAATAATCTAGAGCTTAATAACTCTTAACGTAATCTACTACTAAAAGCAACAAACTACCGAAAGCAACAAAACCTGCCAAAGCTGCTACTTCTTTTATTATCTTGTTATGCTTCAACTAAACAACGCGTTATTACAGCAAAACGAAAAGAAGCTTTAAATTGCCTTTGCAGCCTTTTAAGCTAGCTAATTCTAAAGCTATTAAGCTACTGCTGCTGCTTTTAACGTTAATTACTATACTCTTTCTAAACGCGCTAAAGAAACTCTATTTTGCTTTAAATTACTTGCTAACGGCTATAAGCTTACAGCAACTAAAGAGCAAACAATTGTCTAATATATACTTAACCTCAATTCGCGAGAATTCGCGCTTCGGCTGTGTAAAGTAACAAATATAGCTAATAAAGTGCTAAGTGTGCGCGGTAGAGAGCTAGTTGGCAAACACTAGGCTAAGAAATTCGTAACGCGTTTAGATTAGCTTAAAATAGCGTTTAATAGAGCTAAAAATAGGCAGAGAATACTCTAAAAGAATCTAGAAATAATTAGCGCGTAGTTTAAGCTAGTAAAGAACACTAAAGCTAAGTACGGCGTTTACGACGACGACGTGCACAACTTTAACAAGACTAGCTTTTAAATAGGCGTAATTAGCTCTATAAAAGCCGTTACAAGCTTTTAAAAACGTACTCAACTTAATTTTATCTAGCTAGGCAATTGAGAGTAAGTAATAGTTATCTAAAGCATTTGCGCTGCAAAGTACGCAATCTCGCTATTTATTATCTACAAAAAGCGCGTTTACATTTTAGCATAGTACGAAAAGAACTCTATACCTAGCAATTAGAAGCTTTTAGTTTCTAAGAACGGCTAGACAAACAACGCTTTTAGTTTTAAATAGTTAAAGCATTTTAACGCGCATACAAAAGCGCGTTAGGTAGAGAAGTATTAGCTGCTTATTCTAGACAGCTATAAGAGCTACTAATCTTAGAATTTTAAAAACTATTGCTTTAAAAACAAGATTCTTACGCTTTGCATGCTAGCTTATTTATTTTATATTCTCTAGCTGCTAGATGTAGTTTGCTTTTTGCTGCTAAAGTTAAAGTACTCTCAACGCGTTTGGAACTTAGCGCGCTAGCGCGTTTTCTATATTAACAAGAAAAGCTTTCTGCTAGCCTTTAGAAACGCGTTTTTTGAGGTGTTTACAATAGAAAACTGCAAAAAAGCTTTTAAAGCTTTAAAGCTAGTTTCTATCAACGCGCAAGTAGTTCTTAATTATTTTAAAATACGGCTACGTACTCTATTACTACCTCTACTATAGAAAACACTATAGCAATCAAAGACACTAAGCAATACGCACAAGTTTGAATCGCAGTTAAAGCTAGTACGCGATTTCTTTACTCAATTACTTGTTACAGCTTAAGCTAGCTTCTTTTAGCTTGTAAAAGGTGCTAAAGTATGCTGCATTAAAACGCGCTTTAAGCAGCCTAGATTGCTAAGCTTAAAAAGCAATTAGCAGTAATAACTAAAAAAAAAAACGCGCAAACGCAAGCGGATCTAGCACGGTAGTACTATAGAGTATAGTAAAGCAGCAGGCTAGATAGCTGCAAAAGCTTTTGTAGCTGCTAGGTAGTCTAAGAAAGCTCGTAGTAGTAGTAATTAAAAAAGAGCTTAACTAGCTCTACGGCGCTGCAGCAACTGTAGTAAAACTAAACACAACGCGCAAACGTGCTAGAAAGATACAGCAGTATTTTTTAAATTAGATATAAGCACAACGTACGCTAGCTTCTTGTTTAATAGCAATAAAATTAAAAATTCGTAACACGTATTAGTTGTGCCAAGAGGTTTTGAGCTGCTTAGTAGTTTGAGCTGCTTGGTAGTAGATTACGTTAGTACGAAAAGAACTTTATACTTAGCAATTAAAAGCTTTTAGTCTTTAAAAACGGCTAGACAAACAACGCTTTTGGTTTTAAGTAGTTGAAGCACTTTAACGCGCATACAAAAGCGCGTTAGGTAGAGAAATATTAGCTGCTTATTTTAGACAGCTATAAGAGCTACTAATCTTAGAATTTCAAAAACTATTGCTTTAAGAACAAGATTCTTACGCTTTGCATGCTAGCTTATTTATTCTATATTCTTTAGCTGCTAGATGTAGTCTGCTTTTCGCTGCTAAAGCTAAAGTACTTTTAACGCATTTAGAACTTAGCGCGCTAGCGCGTTTTCTATATTAACAAAGAAAGCTTTCTGCTAGCTTTTAGAAGCGCGTTTTTTAAAGTGTTTACAACAAAGAACTGCAAGAAAGCTTTTAAAGTTTTAAAGCTAGTTTCTATCAACGCGTAGGTAGTTCTTAATCGTTTTAAAGTACAGCTGTGTACTTTACTACTACCTTTCGCACTAGAAACGCCGTAGCAGTTAAAGACTTCAAGCAATACGCTTAAATTTAGATCGCAATTAAAGCTAGTACGCGATTCTATTACTAGATCGCTAACTTTAGCGCAGAGCAGCTTTTTTTAGCTTGTAAAAGAAGCTGAATTAATGCTGCATTAAAACGCGCTTAAAGACTACCGTATTAAAGAGCTTAAAAATTAATTAGCAGAAATAACCAAGCAGAAATCGCGCAAACGAAAGCGAATTTAGATAGGTAGTACAATAGAGTATAGTAATAGATTAGCGCAAGTAGCTGCTAAAGCGTCTACAGCGCCTTAGCTATCAAAGAAAGCGCGTAGTAGAGAAAGTTAAGAAAGAGCACAACTAGCTCTACGGCGCTGTAGAAATTGTAGTAATACAAGACACAATGCCTAAACCTGCTAAAAGAATATAAAAAAAGCTTTTAAATTAGATACAAGCACGACGTACGCAAGCTTTTTGTTTAATAGCGATAAAATTAAAAATGCGTAACATGAGTTGGTGCTGCCAAGCTTTTTTGTTGCTTTTGGTAGTTTGTCGGTTTCGGTAGTAGATTACGTTAACCTACTTAATAAAATTCTCTAAAATTTTTACTACTAAGCTGCATCTATATAAACTTTTAGATTTCTAGATTACTAAGCTACAACTTTAGTATTTAGAAAGTTATTAAAGAAAAGCTTAAATTATTCGTGCGCTCTAAGCTATCTACTCTTCTAGACTAGCTAGAGCTTAGTAATCTTAGAACTAGAAAGTTTATATATACAGAAATAATATATTAAATTTTTAGAGAATTTTATTAATTAGGTAAAGAGTTATTAAGCTCTAGATTATTGATTTTCTTTAGTAAAATTCGATAGCCTACTCGCTCGTGTAGCTTACTCGCTCGTAGAGTACGTTAGAAAGCCTTAAGTTTGCGCTTCTTTATAAGCGTTACTATCGTTAGAAAAACTCTTTTAATCTAAATACTCTACCGACTTAGTTTGATCTACTACTTTAGTTTGCTTTACTACTTTATCTACTACTTTATTCTACTCTTTATTTTTGTTTTTATTTTTAACTTTATTTTTATTTTTACTAGAGAGCTTGTTTGCTTTTGCTAACGCTTTTCTTTACTAATTTTTTGTTTTATATTCGTCTTTATACTTATTATAAAACGCATTAATTTTTAAGTTGCTACTTGCTTTTTTTAACACTTATTAATTGTAGGCGCTAGAATATACAAGCTGTTAATATTCTTATAAGCATTGTTGCTATTAACGCGTAGTTTAAAAAAAAGCGTAAGCTTGCGTAAGCTAGTGTAGTTAGTATAGGTATATAATAAACTACTATAATAACTTACTTCTAGCTTTTAGCAGTTACTAGTGTTAAATTCTTTAAAGTCAACGTCTTTACAAACTCTTGCTAATCTATTTTAGCTTTTTTATTTTTAAACGAATTATTCTTTAACTTAGCTAATTCGTTTAAGTAGATACGACGCATAATTCTATTAGTAGCTCTGCTAGCGCCAAATATTCGCAACATTAGCTAATTCTTAATTTTTCTTTTATTTTTTAGTGCTTTGGTAATTTGTTTAAAGATGTTTTTATGCTGTTAAAAGTTAACATTGTAATAAATACAAGCTTACTTTTTATAAACAAAGCTAAGTTTTGCTTAAAGCTACTTAACTACGTATTGTAAGTACAATAATGTAATAAACTAATATAATAACTTACTGCTTTTTTATTCGCAGTAGCGTTGCTTATTTAAAAGCTTAAGTTTAGTTGCTAACTACTTTTTCTAGTCGTGCGCAGATAACGCAGTGAACTTTTTCTTCGCTTTAAGCTTTTTCTTAAGCTAGTATTTTGCTTGCTAATTTTCTGCACTAGCATTTGCAATAGGTTTTTTTTTAGCACTTAAATAAGCTGTTTAATTTCTTGAAGCAGTTGCGCAAGTAGTAATGCTTAATTAATTCTTAGATAGTAGCTTGTAGTGTGTAGAGCGCTTTCTTTGTAATTTAACGCAACTGCAATTTGCTAGTACGCTAAGAACTTCGTGCTCTTTAAACTCAAAGCTTTAGATTTGTTAGCAAATGCTATAATAAACTTCTATAATAGTTACATTTGTAAGTGCTTTCTACTTTGCTAGCTTAAACCTAGTTAAAACTTTAATTTCGTAAAGCGAAAGCAACTTATTATTAAGCTCGTAGTTTATTTTGTTGTTAAGCTTTTGCTTAATTGCGGCTATTGTATTTGTAATAAATGTAGGTAATAATAAAGCTAGTTGTAGTACGTAGGTAGAAGTAGAAAGTAGAGTAGCAGAAAGTTAAGTAGCGAATTCATAAGCTAGATTTTGTATAGAGTAGCTTGTGCGCTGCTACAAAAGCTGCAGCTTTAGCTAGCGCTTTGCTGCTAGCTACTTAAAACACGCATCTTTGCTACAGCTTCTGCAGCTTTCTTACTTGTTGTAATTATTACGAATAATTATTACAACTTTCTACTCTCTATACTACACTTACTACGTAGTAATTCTTTTGCAATAGCTCGCACTAAGCAAACTAACTACTACTACTTTGCTACTAGTAGCAAGGCTTTGCAAAAGCTTTTTGTAGTAAAAGCAGCTCGCAAATCTAGCAATCTACACAAGAACAAAAAGAAACTAACAACAAGTAGTGTAAAAAAGCTTTTTTGCTAAAAGCAAAAAAGTAATTTATTATAGTAGTTAATTATAGCTTAATTTTTAACAACATGCAGCTATTGCGTTGCGCGAAATTCAACGATACTAGAAATCAACTAAGCTTTTTATGCGCAAACTGCTATTTAGTTAGCTAGTTCGCGAAATTGCGCAAGAGTTTAAGCCTAATCTACGCTTCTAAGCTAGTGCAATTAAAGCTATACAAAAAGTAACAAAAGCTTTTTTAATTAGTATTTTTAAAAGTATAGCTTTCTACTTATTGCTAGGTGCAAGGCTAACTTTAATAGATACTAATATTAACGCTATACACGCGAAACGAGTAACAATTAACACAAGAAATATAAATCTAGCAAAAAGATACTATAGAAAGTACAAAGAAAGTTCGTAGCAAACGTAGAAGCTAAAGTCTAGTTGCTACTTGTTCTAGCAGTATAAAGCTATAAAAATTTTGAATTTTCTAGTAATACCTAGCGTAGACGTTGCTTTGTACTTAGCTATTAAAATGCAACTAATTCTACGCTGTAATAACAATTTGTAATAAACTTAAGCAACTTGTACTTTGCTAACGTTAAAATACAATATGTAAACTCTAAATATAACAACTTAACTATAACCTAACTATAGCCTAGAGCCTATGCGAGATAACTTAACTTTAACTTAAAATCTATGCAACTTAACTTAACTATAACTTTGTACTAGCGTTAAAAGATTAAGTATATAAGTAGAGTTAAGTTAGAGTTATAAAAAAAGCAACTTAACTTTAACTCAACTTTTACCTATTTACTAGCTTAACATCTAAGAACGCGCAATTACGTAAATACAAAAGCAAATTTCTTTTTACTTTTAAAACTTTTAGAGCTAGCAAATTCTAAAGCTTTTGCGCAGCTGCACAGTTCTTTACTATTAATTACTATTAACTTGCTAAACGCAATAAAAAAACACTTTTTAGCTTAGAAGCTACTTTTACTTTTCGTAAGCTTACGAGCACTAAAAAAGAAACAATTGTCTAATACATTCTTAACTTTAACGCGCAAGAATTCGCGCTCTATCTATCTAAAGTAGCTAATTGTTATTAAAAGTGTTCTTTTATCGAAAGTATCTGCGATCGAACTCGAAAGTTTCGCCTAAGGAATTATTCTATGTTCAAAGAGCTTAACGACAATAAAAAAAAAATTCAATTCTATATTAGATAGAATAGCAAAGTAACAATCTAGTTTGCCTATAGATCTAATCTATGTATAAAATGTACTTAAAAGAGTTAACTACAAAAAATTAAAATTATAAAAGAAATTCTGCTAATCTATATAGTTCTATAATTCTTTGCTAAACGCATTTTACTTACTTTGCTTAGTGTGCTTAGTACTAAGCGCGCTAATTTTACTAAGCAACTTCTACTTAGTTTGCTTAGTACTAAAACTACTAAGCGTGCTAAGCACGTTACGTAATTTTTGCTTACTTAACTTTGCTTTGCGCATTGTTGTACTTCTATTTTGCGCACTAGCAAGCTCTAACAACTTTTTTACGTTGTTGCTTAGTCTACGATACCTAGTATCGTCTTTGTTCGTACTACTAATATAGCTAATAAACTACTAGGTAAGCGTAGTAGCAAGCTAGTAAGCAAAAACTAGCTTGCGCGCTTCGTAACGCGTTTATCTAAGCTTAAAATAGCTTTTAATTAAGCTAAGAATAGGCAGAGAATACTACAAGAAAATTCTAAAGCAATTAGCGCGTAGTTTAAGCTAGTAGAAAAGATAATAGCTAAGTATAGCGTACACTTAAACAACGTGCACAACTTTAATAAAACTAGTTTCTAAATAAGCATTGCATTGTCTAGCAAAGTTGTTACACGCTCTAAAAAGCGTACTTAACTAAAGCTAGTTTAGCTAAGCAATTGCAAGTAGGTTACTATAATCTAAAGTATTTGCGCAGATAGTAGTTATACTTTGCTTTTTATTATTTACAAAAAACGCGTTTACATCTTTGCGTACTATAAAAAAGTTTTAATACTACGTAATTAAAAGCTCTTAGTGTTAAAAAACAGCTAGACGAACAACGCGCTAGGCTTAAAGTAGTTAAAGCACTTTAACGCGCATACAAAAACGCGTTTAAAAAAGTATACAAGCTGCTTATACTTAACAGCTACAAAAGCTGCCTTAACTAGAAGTTTAAAAACCAAAATTCTTACGCTTTGTATGCTTCTGTATTTATTTTACATTTTTTAGCTTTTAAATATAGTGTGTTTCTTGCTGCTAAAGCGAAAGTAGTTCTAGAAAGTAAAAAACTTAGCGCGCAAACGCGTTTTTTATATTAACAAAAAAAGCTTTTTTTTAGCATTTAAAAACGCGTTTTTTAACGTGTTTACGACGTAGAACTGCTGCAAAAGTTTTAAAGCTTTAAAGCTTATTCTTTTAAACGCGCAAGTTGTGTTAAATTAACTTAACGTGCAGCTACGCACTTTACTAGCACTTTTACTAAAAGCTACTTTGTAAACGTTTAAAACGTTTAGTAATTCTTTAGAGTTTAGCTTGTAGTTAAAGCTTGTGCGCAAGTACTTCTAGCGTTTTTTACAATACTATAAAATAGCTACTTGTAGTTTATAAAAAGTGCTAACGTATTCTACTATTACTTTAGCTAACTTATTACTTTAGCTAAAAAAGCTTAGCAGCACTAACTTACGTTACGCGCTTTTAATTTTATTGCTATTAAATAAAAAACCTACGTACGTTGTGCTTGCATCTAATTTAAAGTATATCTTTGTATTTTTTTTTGCACGTTTGCGCGTTATGCCTAGTTTCGCTACAGTTCTTACAGCGCCGTGGAGCTAGTTAAGCTAATTCTTAATTACTACTACTACAAGCTTTTTTAGATTGCTAAAGCGCTGCAAACGCTTTAGTAGCTACTTGCGCTGCAGTAGTTTTATACTCTATAGTACTACTCTACTAGATCTGCTTGCGCTTACGCAATTTTTGCTTTGTAAACTTTGCTAATTGCTTTTTAAGCTTCTTGTTGCGAGTAGCAAGAAAAGCGTTTTAGTACAGCATAAGTTTACTACTTTTTATAAGCTACAAAAAGCTAGCCTAAGCTATAACAAGTAATTAAAAAAAGAAATTGCGTACTAGCTTTAACTAAGATTCAAACTCGTACGTATTGCTTAGAGTTTTCGACTGCTATGGCGTTTCTAGGTATGAAAGTGCTAGTAAAGTACGCAGCTGCACTTTAAAGCAATTTAACACTACTTACGCGTTGATAGAAACTATTTTTTAACGCTTTAAAAGCCTTGCAGCAGTTTTTCTTTGTAAATACATTTAAAAACGCGTTTTAAAAGCTAAAAAGAAGCTTTTTTTGTTAATATAAAAAACGCGTTAGCGTGCTAAGTCTTTAACGCGCTAAAAGTACTTGCGCTTTAGCAGCAAAAAGCAAACTACGTTAAGCCGCTAGAAAATATGCAATAAGTAAAAAGTATGCAAAAAGTTAAAATCTCGTTTTTAAAGTAATAGTTTTTGAAATTTTAAAATTAGTAGCTTTTATAGCTGTCTAGAATAAGTACCTAGTATACTTTTACTTAGCGCGTTTTTGTATGCGCGTTAAAGTGCTTTAACTACTTTAAACTTAAAGCGTTGTTTGTTTAGCTGTTTTTTAACACTAAAAGCTTTTAATTGCGTAGTATTAAAGTTTCTTTGTACTACGCAAAGATGTAGACGCGTTTTTTGTAAATAATAAAAAGCAAAGTTGCGTACCTAGCAGCGCATACGCTTTAGATAACTATAACCTACTTGCAATTACCTAGCTAAACAAGCTCTAGCTAAGTACGTTTTTTTGCGCTTGTAACGACTTTTATAGAGCTAATTACGCTTATTTAAAAGCTAGTTTTGTTAAACTTGTGCACATCGTTGTTGTAAACGCTGTACTTAGCTTTATTTTTCTCTACTAGCTTAAACTACGCGCTAATTATTTTTGAATTCTTCTAGAGTATTCTTTGCCTATTCTTTGCTTAATTAAAAGCTATTTTAAGCTTATCTAAGCGCGTTACAAAGCGCTTAGCTTAGTATTTGCTAACTAGCTTGCTACTACGCATACTTAGTACTTTATTAGCTATATCTACTACTTTGCACAGCCGAAGCGCGAATTCTTGCAAATCAAAGTTAAGAATATATTAGACAATTGTTTGCTCTTTAGTCGTAGTAAGCTTCTATTAGCTATTACGTTTTTTAAGAATGTACGTAATTCTATTGTATTAGTTAGTTAAAGTTAAAAAAAAGTATACTGAATACTTTAGCAGCGTGGTAAAAGCTTTGAAATTAGCGTGCAGTATAGGCATAAAAAGCAAGCTAAATTCTAATTTTTTAATTAGATAGCTGCGCGTTTTGTTGTTAAAGCATGTTGCGTTAATAAAGAAGTTAGTACTACTAAACCTTTTTAGTCGAGGTAATAGGTTAGCTAAAGTAATAGTAGAATACGTTAAGCACATATTGCAAAAAGCTATACTACTTAATGCACAAAATTGTAAGCTTTAAAAGCAACTTAGAGTAATAACTAAGCGCAAATTGCGTAAAAAAAAGCGCTTTTAAACTAGTAGCACTATTAAGTATAGTAAAAAAGCGTTGCAAGTTAGTTTAGCAACGTTTTTAATAGTGCAGCTTATAAAAAGTTTTGTAATAGTAGTAGTAGCTAATGCTGTAGTAACTGCAAAGAAACTAGCTATAACGTAAAAAGCTGCACAAAAGCTGTAAATAAGTTGTTAAAGTTAAAAGCAAGTACGTAGTTTATTATGTTAAATACTACAAAAAAGTAGATAAAAGTAGAGAAAGTTAGAAGTACTAGCGAACTAGTTAGTGTTCGTAGTCTTGGCATTTTTTGGCTAGGTTACTAGTAGTTTACGTTACTATTTGTGTTTACTTTTTTGTGTAACGTAATAAATTATCGAACTCTCTAGAAATTGCCAAGACTACTACCTCGCTTATCAACGCAATATGTTTTAACTAACTAATGCGTTATTACACAAACACGAAAAGAAACTCTAGCTTGCTTTTAAAGCCTATAATTCTAGCTAATTCTAAAGCTATTAAGCTGCTGCTATTGCTTTTAACGTTAAACGCTAAACTCTTAACAAACGCGTTTGAGAAATTTCATTTTAAGCTTAAACACAACCTAATCGCTAGAAGCTTACTGCGACTAAAGAGCAAACAATTGTTCAATATATTCTTAACTTTAATTCGCGAGAATTTGCACTTTAGCTGTTCGAGGTAAGAAATATAAAAGATAAACTAATAGCTGCGCAAAGTAAAAACCTAATAGGCAAAAAATAAGCTACAAGATTTGTATCGCGTTTAGGCGAGCTTAAAATAGCTTTTATTTAAGCAAAGAATTAGCAAAGAATACAACAGAAAGATTTTAAAGTAATTAGCGCGTAGTTTAAGCTTGTTAGAGATACCAAAGCTAAGTATAGCATCTAGAATAATAATATACACAACTTTAACAAAACTAGCTTTTAAATAAGTGTTATTAGGTTTATAAAAGTTGTTACAAGCTTTTAAAAACGTACTTAACCTAATCTTATCTAGCTAAGCAATTGAAAGTAAGTAATAGTTATCTAAAGCATCTGCGCCGCAAGGTACGCAATTTTGCTATTTATTATTTACAAAAAGCGCGTTTACATTTTAGCATAGTACAAAAAGAATTTTATACCTAGCAATTAAAAGCTTTTAGTTTTTAAAAACGGCTAAACAAACAACGCTTTTAGTTTTAAGTAGTTAAAGCATTCTAACGCGCATACAAAAGCGCGTTAAGTAAAAAAGTATTAGCTACTTATTCTAGACAGCTATAAGAGCTACTAATCTTAGAATTTTAAAAACTATTGCTTTAAAAACAAGATTCTTACGCTTTGCATGCTAGCTTATTTATTTTATATTCTCTAGCTGCTAGATGTAGTTTGCTTCTTGCTGCTAAAGCTAAAGTACTCTTAACGCGTTTGAAACTTAGCGCGCTAGCGCGTTTTTTATATTAACAAAAAAAGCTTTCTGCTAGCTTTTAGAAACGCGTTTTTTAAAGTGTTTACAACAAAAAACTATAAAATTGCTTTTAAAGTTTTAAAACTAGTTTCTATTAATGCGCAAGTAGTACTTAATTGCTTTAAAGTACGGCTACGTACTTTGCTACTACTTTTTGCACTAGAAACGCTGTAGTAGTCAAAGACTCTAAGCAATACGCTTAAATTTAGATCGCAATTAAAGCTTATTACTACTAAGCTTAGTTTCTCTCTATTATTTTTAAAGAATAAAGTTAACTAGCTTGTTAAAGAGTTCTACTAAATAGCCTTTTAAGTTAAGCTAATGCGCAATTAAATCTTTAGCTTTAAAAAAACTATTAAAGAAGCAACAAAAATAAAATTACAAAAATAAAAGCGAATTTAGATAAGTAGCATAATAGAGTATAGTAACGAATTAGCGCAGGTAGCTGCTAAAGCGTTTACAGCACTTTAGCTATTAAAGAAAGCGCGTAGTAGAAAGAGTTAAAAAAGAGCACAACTAGCTTTACAGCGCTGTAGAAACTGTAGTAATACAAGGCACAATACTTAAACTTACTAAAAAAATACAAAAAAGGCTTTTGAATCTAGAGCTAGCACGACGTACGCAGGTTCCTTGTTCGATAGCAATTAATTTAATGTTCTTTGAGATAAGTTGGTTGTGCCAAGGAAAAGTAGCTAGCTTGGTAATCTAGCTAGCTTGGTAATTCAATACGTTAATAACTTTACAAACTCTAGCAACTCTCTAAGCTAACACATAACTCTATAACTTAAATGTAACCTTTAACTCAACTTTAACTTAAAGCTTTAATTACTTCAACTAAACTATAACTTAATGCTTTGATAACTCTAACCTAACTTCTACCTACGCTAGAGTAACTATAACTTAATTTTAACCTAAAGTTTGTGCAACTTATAACTTAACCTATACCTATTAATAAGTACTTTCTACTTATTCGCTAGCGTAGTAGGTGTAAGCATAGTAAAAGAAAGTTAGTATTCGTTGTCTTAGCATTTTTTTAGCTGGGTTACTAGTTTGGCTAGATTACTAGTAGCTTACGTTAGTAGTAAAAGAAAAATATATTTTTGCAGTATTTTAAGAAAATAGAAACGTAGAATTAAAATCTAAAAAAATATTGAAATATACTAGCGTATTAATAAATTATTATATAATAAAAGCTATTTTTAGAATAAGCCTAAAATTTTACCTATAACGTAATCTACTATCGAGCGAGTTACACTATCGAGTAAGTTACTTTACTAAAATCGTACTATAAGCAATAGTACACATTACGACTCTACTATACCAACTAGAATTATACTAAATTAACTAGTATTATTTAGTATTAGAACTATTAAAAGCAACTACTTTATAGGTTTGCGCATTCTGCTTTGTTTTGCTATAGCGTTTACAGCGTTGTTGTCGTAGTACTGCACCTACTACACTATTACTACCTAACTTCTTCGCAACTATTTCCTGCTTACTAGCACTTTTCTTAATAACTAACTTAGCTCTAGTTTCTATTGTAAGCGTGCTTTCTTTTTGAATATACTTTTGTTTACGACTTTTACGCTTAGTTGCAGCTTTAATAGTTATACAAAGCTAAGCAATTTTATCTACTATCAATGCGTATTTGTAAGCTACTACTAGCGCTCTTTTTTTAAAGCTTCTGCAGCGACTTAACAATAAAAGTTAGTAATAAGTCAACGCAAGACTTAATTTTACTGCGAATAAAAGTAGATTCGGCTTTAAACTTGCGCGCGTTGTTTAACTAGTGTTTGCGACTTTTAAAAAGTAAGTTGCTAAAGCAGTTAATTAAGTGTACAAAGACGCATATTAAGTTTTAGTATTATAGAATTTAAGTTGTGTAGAACAAGCCTAGCGCTTCTAAAAGCTTTTTTAATACTCTCTACTATAAACGTCTTAAAATAAGCCGTTTTAAACGTAGTAAAAAAGTTTAGTTTAGCAATGTAAGTAACAGACTTGCGCGCTAAAAGCATAATCTTAGTACTATATGCGCGTTTTAACGGCGAAAAGTAGCTAACGTTAAGAAGCTATAGTAGGTGCAACAAGTGCAAAAGCATACACAAAGTAATAATATTGTATTCTACGCAATAATTCTAGAAAGCAAGCGAGTTGTAGCTTTTATAGCTGTTTGAAATTAGTAACTTACTATAGCCTATAGTACGTGTTATAGTAAACGCGTTAAAGTGCTTTAACTACGCGATTCTAAGCTTATTGTTTGTCTAGTTGTTTTTACTAACTGTAAAAACTTAGTTGCGAAGTATAAAGTTGTTCTTGTACTACGTAGAAACGTAAACCTTGCTAGCGTAAATAATAAAAAGTAGAATTGCTTACTTACTAGCGCAGGTGCAAATAATAACAGTAACCTACTCGCAATTGCCTAGCTTAACTATCTTAAGTTTTTTACGTTTTTCTAAAGCCGTAATAACAAGCTAGAAGCCTATAACACTTATTAAAAAGCTAGATTTATTAAAGTTGTAAGTATTTTTATTTCGAATGCTATGCTTTGCATTTACGTTGGCTACAAGCTTAAACTACGCGTTTATAACTTTAGAATTTTTTTATTTCTTTTTTTAGTTATTGTAAAATTAAGTTTAACGCGTTTTAACTTCTTTTTTTGCTTTATAAACTAGTCTAGCTAGTTGCTGCTAACTAGCTTAAGTTTTTAGTAAGTGCGCAAGTTGTTAGCTATATCTCGTAGTAAGCTTTTTGATAGTAGAAACTCTTTTAAATCTAGGTTAAGTAAACGCTCTACTATCGCGTTCTTTTTAAGCAGCGTAAAATTCTTGCAGTTAAACTCGCAATCGCGTTGTAAAGCTCGTTCGTAGTTTTGATAGTTAAAAGTTTTTTCAAGCACTAGATAGGCTCGCGCAGCAGCTCGTTGCAATAGTTATTTTGGCTTTGTTACTAGATAATACAGTAGATAGTAGTAGTTGCATTGTAATAGTATTGTAGTTTATAGTATGATTTTGGTAGAGTGCGCTACTTAGTAGTGTGCGCTGCTTAGTAGTAGATAACGTTAGTAAAAGTTTATATTATAGATTCTAGAAGTAAAGTAAAAACTTATAGAATTCTCTTTGTAGTAGTTAATTTTAAAAAAAACTACTAAATTATCTTAGTCTTTTTTAAATAGATTAGTTCTAGCTAAAGTTAAATATTTTGCGTCGCTGCATGCTCTTTAGGGGTATAAAGAACTAGAATAAACTAAACTATGCTAAAGTAGCTATAGAAAACGCAGCAAAGTTTGCTTAAACTTTAAATAGTTCTAATACAAAGCTTTATGTCTGTTTAATTAGTACACTTTGTAAAGCAGGCAATTAAAAAAAGCAAAACTTTAGTTTATAACTTAAGTATTAAAAGTACTAAGATTTAGCAAGATCTAATAGCTTGTTACTAATAGCGTTTTATTAAGAGCAAAATTTTGCGATTAAGCTTTAACCTAGTACAACTTTTTTGTATTAGCCTTTGTATAATATGTTAATAGCAGAATTAAAGTACTTTTGCAAGTACGTAGACAAGTACTTTAATAGAAAATAAATAAAGTACTTTAGATCTTTAGCTAGTGCGCTAATTCTTTTTGCAAAGAAAAAAAACAGCACTTTAAAACTTTGTGTTAACTAATTAAAGCCTTAACAAGATAATAATTAAGAATTATTACTTTTTGCCTTTTATTGCAGATTTCTTAGAGAGGTTAGCTAAAGCAAAAGTTTATGCTAAGCTTACTTAAGCTTAAAGTTTTTTCGAAAAATCTTATAAGATTGCCTGTGCGTAGCACAAGCCTATTTTTTTAATTCAAATGTTTTTTCTAATGCAAACAAAATATCTTTATATAAATCAATTTTCGCTACAACGCTATATAATTAATTTCTAACGCAATAAAACTTTTAAAGCTATGCCTCGCAATCTATCTGCCGCAAAGAAATATGCTAGAGAGGTATTTATGCTGCAAATGCACGCGTTGCGCCTGCGAGCGTACAGCGCGCCTAACTTCAAATTTTACGCTACAATTTACAAACTGCTTTACAATCGCTTTCGCTACGCTTATTTTAAGCTCTTAACACGATTAGATTGTAAAGTTTTAAATTAGCTATTATTGCTTGCTTAAGAGCTTGCTCTCGTGCGCTATCTCAACTCTATTAACGCTATTAGTTTAGGAATACGCTGCAGCTAGGTAGAGCAGCAAGCAACGGCGCTGCTAGCAAAGTTATATTTAAGTGTTAACGAGGCGCTTCTACTGCTAGGTACGAATTAAGCGCGCTGCTAGCTGCAAAGGCACCTAAAATACAAGCGCGTTAAAGCAAAGCTAATAGAAATACAAAGAAAACTCGCTTAGCAACTAAAAGCGCTGCGCGCTTGGTTTACGAAACTTAAAAGCTTTATTTAACAGCTAGGCGTTTTGCCTCGCGATACGTACAATATAAACAAAACTAGCTGCTACATTAGCGTCGCAACTAGCTAGTACGTATACAGCCGATATAAGCGGCATATTTTCATACCTAACGCTAATAACTATAAGCTAATAACTTTTGTAGAGTGCGTAAGCGCTAACGGCGAAGCAATTGCGCTTATAGTTATTGTCAAAGCAGCTACAGTTATAGAGCACTAGATACTTAACTTACTTAAAAATTACTTTATACACGTTAGCAACAGCGGTTATAGCAACAATTAAATAGCTTTTAACTAGCTTATACACTTTAACAAGATAACAAAAAAGCAAAAGCTAGGCGTATAGCAGCTGCTACTTGTTGATAGCTATAAATTTTACAAAACAAAAGAGTTTGCTTAATACGCAAAGAATAACTATATACTTTTGTTTGCGCTGCTACTTTATACAACTCATCTACTGCAGCTACTTAACGTTAGCTATTTTTAGCTACTAAAATAGTATTACAGTTGCTAGCTAGACTAGGCTGCTCGCTTTAGGTTAAAAGATATAAGCAAAGCTAACTTTCTATTAACTATCGCAGAGATTCAACGTTTTACGTTTACTCGCAGCACTATTTTGAGCAGCTAGAAACGTACAAGACTCGCTCCGTTTAAGCTAAAAATTGTACTTAATTAATTAAAGCTACTAGAAAGTTGCTAATCTAGCAACGACAACAAGCGCACGCTTTTGCTGCTTGTACGCTCTACAACGCCTATAATTATCTCTTTGCTGCTACGGCTTGCTTCGTTACTATCTCAAGCGCCTATCTAACGCTATAACTACGTTAAAATCAACTTTTAGCAAGCGCAGCTTGTACGCCAAGCTTACACGCTTACAACGCTAGAGCTAGCAAAGCTAAAGCTAAGTAACGCTGCCTAGCACACGCCAAAGACTATACGCTAAATACAAGCGCAAGAGCTTTTTGTTTAGGCTATGCTGCGTTAGCACTTTCTTCGAAAAGTTGCTGCTAGCGTTATTAAACACTAGATAGGCGTTTTTGCGTTCGCTTGAATAGCTAAGAGCTTACAGCAAAAGCTACGTAAAACAGAAGCAGCAGTTAACGCTAAAAATAAGCGCTGTCGTTGAAAACAGAGTGCGCTTAGCGTTAAAAGCAGCTCTATATACGCTTAAAACGCGCGCGCGATAGTATAGTAGTAGCAAACTAACAACGCTGCTTGCGCTGTAAAAGACGTTACTGCTAAACAGCTTCGTTAGGTTACTATTTTGCTTAACAAACACTTTAAGATAACGTACTTTACGAGTAGTCGAGCTACACGAGTTTGCAAAACACTTTTGCTAAGCTCCTACCAAAACTACTCTATTCTAGCGCAAAACAGCTTATTTTAGCTCTATATAGAGCAATCTAACTTAAGATATTATTTAAAGTTTACTTTTGCTGCTTGCTTACACGTACGCGCGTTATACTTAGTTTAATTGCACTATTTACACTATCTTTAAGATAGTTTACCTACTCTAGCGCGCACTTGCGTTTTTAGCTTTTTTTTATTACTACGCGCTTTAAACTTCTTTAGAGCAGTTAAACGAGCTTTATTCTCAACTGTTAAAGTTTTTTCTGCTTAAACCTGCTTTCTTTTATGCGATTTACGTTGCGTAGCGGCTTTATTTGCTACTTTTAGCTTAGCTATTTTTTGTTGCGCTAACACTAGCTTGTGCGCGATAATAGCTGCTTTTTTTAAAACTTTCTTAAAAGCTTTTACTATAAAAGTTAGCGAGCTATTTATATACTTCTAAATTCTTGCTTTTACAAGCGTTAATTGCGACTTTAATTTAAAAGTATTGCTTAAAGTTTGCGACTGCCAAAGCTTATTGCTAAAAAGTAGTAGTAATAGAGTACGTAGCTAGACGTTAAAAGCTGTTATAACTCGTTCTAGGTTAAATAGAACCAATTTAGCGCTTTAAAACTTTTTGTAGATATTACTAAAAGTAATTGCTGCATTATAGGCGCGTATAAAGCATAGTAGAAACTTAAGTTTTGTAATATAAGTAATCTAGTTGCGTATAAAATCTTTGGCTTAGCGCTTGTACGCTTTCTTTAGAAAAGCAAAACAACTTACATTAAAAAGCTGCAGAAAGTGCGATAAGTGCGAAAGCATGCAAATAGTAGTAATTATGTTTTTCTTGTAGTATTGCTAGAATGCAAGCGAGTTATAGCTCTTATAGCTATTAATTGCGAGTAGTTAGTAGCTACTAATTACTCTTTTCTTTGTATGCTTATTAAAGTGCTTTAACTACTGCAGCCTAAGCTTATTTATTGTCTAGCTTTTTTTAGAAACTGCAATAACCTAGTTTTAAAGCAGATACTTCTCTTTATACCAAGCAAAGAAGTAGTATTAGCTCTTAAAAATAATAAAGAGTAGAATAGCTTACTCTATTGCGTTGATGCCTTGGATAACTGTTGTTTACTTTTTATTACCTTGCTGTATTGCCTTTAGCCGTTCTCGTTTTTCTAAAGCTGTAACAACTGCTTTAGTTAATATCTAGCCTATTATAAAGTTTGTTTTGTTAAAGTTGTACGTGTTTACATTCTAGATACTGTACTTAGCTTTTATGTTAGCTACTAGGCGAAACTAGCTTTAGATAACTTTAAAATTCTCGCAAAGCGCTTTTTTGTAATTGTACTTGCGATTAAACTTTATTGTAAACTCAAGGCAGTGCATAACCTACGTACTAAGCTAGTTTAAGCTTACCTAGCCTAGATTGCGCTTTGCGCGCAAGAAATTGGCTATATTAGTGTTACGATCCAGTATTACAACCAGGCCCAGCGCGAAGCGCCCGGGTTATAAGCCACCAATAGGGTCACACAGCAAGCTGACCGAACCTCGGTCACGTGACCGCTCACTGATGAGCGCTCAAGAATGAGCGCGCTCAATGGTGAGCGCTCAGCAACGAGCACTGCTCAATAGTGAGCGCTCAAGAATGAGCAAAGGACATTCTCTAAGTATATAGACTACGAGAGACAACGCACTCTTACAGTCGTTGTCTTCAATCTCAATTACCCAAGTTGACTCTTACTTTGACTTCTATACTCTTTGCAGAACGAAGCCCGCTACTGCCTTAGTATTGAACGCCATACAACCCCCCTTGGTCCATCGAACTCACTTCATCCCTAAGAACCAACCTAAGCCTGATAAAAGACTCTTCCAAGTCCGCTCAGCCTTTACAATTAGCTACAGCTGCAAGCTTAAAAAGAAATCCGCGCGATATAAGCTTAAGTATATACTCAACAACTACGCTCTCTTTAGTTTTTGTTAGATTTATTAATTTAGGCTTATAATCTGCTTGTAAAAGTCGTCTAGCGCGTTAATAGCTTAGTGTTGTTTAAAAGACGTTATAGATAGCTGCAGCGCGTTGTAAAAAAAGTGTCGCGTTTTGTTTAAAAGCTTAAAAAGCAGTTTGTATTTAACGTTTATTAGAAAGTTTTATCTAGTGTTGTTGTTAAAGCATTGTGTACGTAGGTAGAGTTAGTAAGAGCTTGGCAAAAGTGTTTTGTAAACTTGTGTAGCTTAACTACTCGTAAAGTACGTTATTGCCTATAGTTAGAAACTAGAGCACAAAGTACGTTAAACGAGTAGCAGTAGGCGTTGTTGTATACCGTAAAATAAATCGCTAGGTATACTCTCTCAACGATACCCGCTTTAACGATAAAGCAGCAAGCAAATTAGAGCGTATACAGCAGCCAAGCAGCTTTAAATATAAGCGCAAAACAACTAACAAGTTAACGCTACTAGCTAACGTAGCTAGCTAGGTGCGTTGCCTAGTTAACTCGTACAACAAGCTTATTATTACAAAGCTACAAAAAAAAGCGCCTACAGGACGAGCAAAACAGCGAGATAATAGCAAAGAAAAACTTTTTACTACTTGCTTACCTATCTCGTTTACAAAGCGTTAAAAACAAGTTACAACCTACTTATACAAAGTTGCTAGATAGTGCCGCTAATAGGCGCTTTCGCGACGACAAAGCTAGCGACGCTAACCTTGCAAATTCTAATAATGCGCAAAATAACTAGAGCTTGCAATAAAGTGTATAGATTAATTTTACAAGTTTACAATGTCTAAATTAAGCGTAGCTAGCTAACAAATTGAAACTGCAGTCTACTGTTTGCATTAAAGAGAATATTTGAATTAAAAAAATAAGCTTGTGCTACGCACGGGCAATTTTATAAATTTTTTCGAAGAAACCTTAGGCCTAAGTAATATCTGTAAAGCCTATTACAAAATCTAGATTAAAGAAAAAAATAGAAAATAGCTTTTAGAACTTGATATAACGTAAACTACTAGTAACCCGGCCAAACTAGTAACCTAGCTAAAAAACGCCAAAACTACGAATACTAACCTGCTTCTACTATGCTTACACCTACGAACGCGCAATTACGTAAACACAAAAGCAAACTTCTCTTTGCTCTTAAAGCTTTTAAAGCTAGCAAATTCTAAAGCTTTCGCGCAGCTGCATAGTCTTTTACTATTAATTACCGTCAACTTGCTAAACGCGATAGAAGAACACTTTTTAGCTTAAAAACTACGTTTACTCTTCGTAAGCTTACAAGCACTAAAAAAGAAAAAATTGTCTAATACATTCTTAACTTTAACGCGCAAGAATTCGCGCTTTTTCTATTTAAAGTAGCTGATATAGCTGATAAACTGCTAGGCGAGCGTAGTAGCAGGCTAGTAAGCAAGAACTAGCTTGCGCGCTTCGTAACGCGTTTATCTAAGCTCAAAATAGCTTTTAATTGAGCCAAGAATAGGCAGAGAATACTCTAAGAGAATCTAAAGATAATTAGCGCGTAGTTCAAGCTAGTAGAGAATACCAAAGCTAAGTACAGCGTTTACAACAACGACGTGCACAACTTTAACAAGACTAGCTTTTAAATAGGCGTAATTAGCTCTATAAAAGTTATTACAAGCTTTTAAAAACGTACTCAACTTAATTTTATCTAGCTAGGCGATTGAGAGTAGGTAATAGTTATTCAAAGCATTTGCGCTGCAGAGTACGCGATTCTGCTGTTTATTATCTACAAAAAGCGCGTTTACATTTTAGCATAGTACGAAGAGAACTTTATACTTAGCAATTAAAAGCTTTTAGTTTCTAAAAACAGCTAGACAAACAACGCTTTTAGTTTTAAATAGTTAAAGCACTTTAACGCGCATACAAAAGCGCGTTAGGTAAAAAAGTATTAGCTACTTATTTTAAACGGCCATGAGAGCTACTAATCTTAGGATTTTAAAAACTATTGCTTTGAAAACAAGATTTTTACGCTTTGCATGCTAGCCTATTTATTTTATATTCTTTAGCTGCTAGATGTAGTCTGCTTCTCGCTGCTAAAGCTAAAGTACTTTTAACGCGTTTAAAACTTAGCGCGCTAGCGCGTTTTTTATATTAACAAAGAAAGCTTCTTGCTAGCCTTTAAAAACGCGTTTTTTAAAGTGTTTACAACAAAGAACTGCAAGAAAGCTTTTAAAGCTTTAAAGCTAGTTTCTATCAACGCGCAGGTAGTTCTTAGTTGTTTTAAAGTACAGCTGCGTACTCTGCTACTACTTCTCGCACTAGAAACGCCGTAGCAGTCAAAAACTCCAAGCAATACACTTAAATTTAGATCGCAATTAAAGCTAGTACGCGATTCTATTACTAGATCGCTTACTTTAGCGCAGAGTAGCTTTTTTTAGCTTGTAAAAGAAGCTGAATTAATGCTGCATTAAAACGCGCTTAAAGACTACTGTATTAAAAAGCTTAAAGATCAATTAGCAGAGATAACTAAGCAGAAATTGCGCAAACAAAAGCGGATTTAGCATAGCGGTACAATAGAGTACAGTAACGAATTAGCGCAAGTAGCTGCTAAAGCATCTACAGCGCCTTAGCTATTAAAGAAAGCGCGTAGTAGAAAGAGTTAAGAAAGAGCACAACTAGCTCTACAGCGCTGTAAAAACTATAGTAATACAAGGCACAATGCCCAAACCTGCTAAAAGAATACAGAAGAAGCTTTTGAATCTAAAGCTAGCACGACGTACGCAGGTTCCTTGTTCGATAGCAATTAATTTAATGTTCTTTGAGATAAGTTGGTTGTGCCAAGCATTTTTGGCCGGGTTACTAGTTTGGCCGGGTTACTAGTAGTTTACGTTAGTTATTTTAAGTATCTTGTTATGCTATTTAGCTTTACGAATGCTATTGCAGCATTCTAGGCCTATATTAACCAAGCTTTTGCTAGGTTAGTTAATGTAACCTATATTGTATATTTTAACAATATTTTAGTGTTTTTTAACTTAACAGAAGCCTATGTAGGCTACGTTGAAAAAGTTTTTTAACGTTTGCGTAAAGCAAAGCTATACTTAAAGCTTAGTAAGTGCAAGTAGTATATATTGTAAACAAAGTACCTAGACTATATTGTATACCTAGAAAAAGTTAAAATTAACTTAAAACAAATTAGAACAATCTAGGAGTAGCTAATGCTAAATATAGTTTAAAATATTTGAGTATTTATAAGCTTTATAAACTATTATTAGCGCTTTATTGCTAAGTTCTCTAAGCTTGCTTTACTATTAACTAAACTAACTTAGAAAAAGCTAGTAGCAGCCTAGAGCAAGCACGCTTAAAGAAAAGAAAAAAGCTAGCTAATTAATCTTAAAACTAAAGCTAAGAAAGTGTTTAGAAAACTTAAAAGTGCTTTTTTAACGTTTCTATTCTAGCTTATTATAAAGTAGAATAGCTTACAAAGCTTAAAACTAACGCTTCTAAAAACGCTATTAGTAAAATTATAAGCTAAAAAGTTTCTAATAGGAAAAATAGCAAAAAAGCACTTATTAGCGCCTAATTGGCTTTTTCTTGCAGAAAATAGATAGGGCAGAGTAATATTACAATACTTACAATAAAAAGTTGCTAGTAATTAACAAAAGTCTATTATACTTTTGCTATTTTCTTTTAGATATTCTGTTTAACTTTTATATAGACTATAATAACCTATAGTAGTTTATAGAAACGAAAATTTTAAACTATTACTAGGTCTGCGCCTACGAAAGAATAATAGAATACAGCTTTGTTATAATCTATTAACCTAGAAAAACAAACCTAGTAGATAGTTTATCTTAATAGCTAGATTATATATAGAAAGCTTATACTTCTGCGCAAAAAAGTAATAAAATCTACGTAAATCTATTATAGGCTTCAATAACCTGTAGTGCCTATAGTAAACCTATTCTAGTAGTAGCAATTATAAGATTAGCTAGCTAGCCTGCAAAGAAACTAAGCTTACTAACACTTTTAAAGAAAACAAAAGCTTTAGACTTAGAAATGCATATTAGAGAAGAATTACTCTAAGCACCTCGTTCTAAGGCTTTAAACAATAAAGTTCTTTTAAGTAAGCTAGCAAGCAACTTTGCTAGCTCTTTAGACTTAGACTTTAACTTAGAGAATAAGTTTAAACCTGTTAGGCCTATAGTAGCCTAAGAGAAACTAGAACTAGCTGCAACAAAGTAGTTAGCTAAGATCTACTCTGTTACAATAGAAGAAAAAGCAAAATCGTTCTAGAAATATTACGATATCTTAATAGCTAGCTATTTTAGCGTTAAGAAAACTTTAGAGAAAGTTAGACGCTAATACAAGTAGCAAAGTATAAGAAAGAATATTAAAAAGTATTACAACAACTACCTAAAGTGTTATAAATTAGTAGTAGCTAAACATAGCTTCTACAAACTTCTTGTATCTTTGCTAGCTTCTAATAGCCTATAGTGTAATGTTATAATAAACTTTATTATAAAACTCTTTTTATTAAAGTACATAGAGCAAGTATATAACTCTATTCTTGTTGTAGTAAACTATTTAAATAAAATAGCTTACTATACTCTAGCTCGCGCTAATTAGATAGCAAAGAACTTTATAAGAGTCTAGATAAAGAAAATTGTAAAACTTTACAGCGTTCTAATGAATATTATCTTAGACTAAAGTTTTATTATAAATTTAAAGTTTTAGAATAGCTTCTATTACTACGTAAGCTTAATAAGTGTTCTTTTTTCTACTTATTACTCTTAAACAAATAGCAAAACTAAAAGGCAAACTAAACGCTAGAATAGTACCTTTAGTGTTACTATTGCTTAGAATAAAATAATTAAACTATGTAGTTACTAGTAGCAGAGTTCGCGTACAACAATAGCTAATACGTAACTACTAAAATTACTTCTTTTATAGCGTACTATAGAGCTTTTCTAAAAGCTTTAGATTAGTCTAGAATACTTTTTAGTAATAGATAATTAGCTATAGCTACAGGCATAGTAGCATACATAATTGCTCTTTAGGCTAAATATTAGCGAGAAATTGAAGCTGCGAATGCTTTTTAGAAAAAGTACGCTAATAAGCGCAGAAAACACATTTTGTTAAAGCTAGGTAACAAAGTATTAATTTTAAACTACTACATAAAATGTATAAGACTAAAGAAAAAACTTAACTAGAAGTACGTAAGACTAGGCACTATTATAGGCTAGATTAAAACTAACGCGTATAGAGTAAACCTACTAGAGCTAAAAAGCGTTTACCTAGTTTTTTACGTTTCTTTATTAAAACTATATACTTTAAAAAAGTTAATACTATTATAAAGCAGTTTTTTAGTAGACACTTTTAGTAACAACGTGTACTACGTTAAAAAAGTGCTTAATAAAAAGAAATTCTTAGTTAGCACCTAAAAGTATTTTATTAAATAGAAAGAATACTTCAATAATTAGAACTTATAGAAACTAGAGTTGAACATTAGCGCAAATGCGCTTAATAACTTTTAAAAAAGAAAAAGTTTTTATAGCAAATAGAACAAGAAACGTACGCTAGGAGATATGCCTTTAAAAAAGAAATAGCTAATACCTTTTACACTAGTACCTAACGCAAATTTAGCGTTAAGATTTTTAAAATTTTAAGATTTTCTAAGTTCTTAAACTTTTTAGAAGAGATATTATAAGTTTTTCTAAAGTAAAGTATAGTATTAAAAGAATTATCTAGCGCTATTATAAGCTAAAGTGTTATACTTTATAGCAAAGTAAAGCAAAACAGGTTTTAGAAAAATATGCATGTTTATACTACTTAAGAGCTAACTACTTTTGCTTTAACTACTAGGTATTATTTTTTATTACTCTAGAGCAATATCTAATACTACTAACGCTATGCTAGTAAATTAAACTAACGCAACTAATTACTAAGCTACTATTAAAACTACACTACTAGTTTTTAAACTTTAAAAGCTTTTTGCTTGAAGCTTTAATGCAATTTGTAATAGTACGTTTTGCATTAACGTATTCTACTACTAAGCAAGTTAACCTACTAAGTAGATCTAACTTATGCTACGCATTTTTATTTTAATTGCTATTAAACAAAAAGCTTGCATACGTTGTGCTTGCATCTAATTTAGAAAATACCTTTGTATTCTTTTTGCACGTTTGCGCATTGTGCTCTATTCTACTGCAGTTTCTACAGCGCCGTAAACCTAGTTAAGCTATTTCTTAATTGCTACTACTACGAGCTTTTTTTAAACTATCTAGTAGCTACAAAAGCTTTTGCAGCTACTTGCGCTGCTGTAGTTTTATACTTTATAGTGCTACTTTGCTGTATTCGCTTGCGCTTACGCAATTTTTGCTTAGTTATCTTTGCTAATTGCTTTTCAAGCTTATAGATCTAAGCAGCTTGAAAAGCGTTTTAGTGCAGCATTAGTTTACTACTTTTTATAAGCTAAGAAAAGCTAGCTTGCGTAGTAACAAGCGAGCGAGTAAAGAAATTGCGTACAAGCTTTAACTAAAATCTAAACTTGTAAGTATTGCTTAGAGTTTTTAACTGCTAGAGCGTTTCTTGTAGTAGAAGTGCTAGTAAAGTACGCAGCTATACTTTAAAGCAATTCAACACTACTTACGCGTTAATAGAAACTATTTCTAACGCTTTAAAAGCTTTTCGGCACTTAGCCTTTGTAAATACGTTAAAAAACGCGTTTTTAAAAGCTAGCAGAAAGCTTTTTTTGTTAATATAGAGAACGCGTTAGCGTGCTAAGTTTCTAACGCGCTAAAAGTACTTGCGCTTTAGCAGCAAAAAGCAAACTACGTTAAGCAGCTAGAGAATGTGCGATAAGTAAAGTAGCATGCAAAAAGTTGAAATTATTTGTTCAAAGTAGTAATTCTTAAAATCTTAGTTAAAGTAGCTTTTATAGCTGTTTAAAATAAGCAGCTAGTATACTTTTACCTAGCGCGTTTTTGTATGCGCGTTAAAGTGCTTTAACTACTCTAAACTAAGTGCGTTGTTAGTTTAGCCGTTTTTAGAAACTAAGAGCTTTTAATTGCGCAGTATATTTGCTTTCTTATATTACGCTAAAATGTAAACGCGTTTTTTGTAGATAATAAAAAGCAGAATTGTGTACCTAGCAGCGCAGATGCTTTGGATTTTTAGAACCTACTTGCGGTTGCCTAGCTGAACTAGTTTAGAACGAGCGCGTTTTTTTGTGCTTGTAACGACTTTTATAGAGCTAATTACGCTTATTTAAAAGCTAGTTTTATTAAAGTTGTGCACGTTGTCGTTGTAAACGCTGTACTTAGCTTTAGTTTTCTCTACTAGCTTAAACTACGCGCTAATAATCGCAGAATCTTTCTGCAATATTCTCTGCCTATTTTTAGCTTAATTAAAAGCTATTTTAGGCTTTTTTAAGCGCGTTACAAAGCGCTTAGCCTAGTATTTGCTAACTAGCTTACTACCGCGCACACCTAGCACTTTATTAGCTATATCTACTACCTCGCACAGCCGAAGCGCGAATTCTCGCGAATTAAAGTTGAGTATATATTGGATAATTGTTTGCTCTTTAGTTGCTGTGAGCTTATAGTAGTTTGCTAGCGTTTTAGGTTAAAATAGAATTCTGTAGAATTAGCAAGTTAAAGTTGTAAAAAGTACGTTAAACGCCTAAGCAGCGCGCTAAAGGCTTCGAAATTAGCGTGTATTGTAAGCAGAAAAGGCAAGCTAAAGTTTGCTTTTGCTACTAGATAATTGCGCGTTTTGTTGTTAAGCTATGTTACGTTAATAAAGGAGTAGATAGTCTTAGCAGAAACTAATTTACTTAGTAGGTTAACTCGCTTAGTAGTAGAATACGTTACTAAACTTAGTAAGCTTTTTAACTTTAAAATTAACAATTTGCTACTTAAGCTTTTTAATTTTAGTATAATAATCTACTGTAACGTTAACAATAACTTTGCTACTATAAAACTAGATATAGAGAATTAGTTTGCGCTAAAATAAACTAAAATAAGTTAAATTACTTTTTTGTAAAGCGTATTTTTGTTATTAGCAGCTTTTAAAACGCGCTTAGTAACAGAGGTTTTAAAAACACGTTGCTTAAACTCTACTTTAGCAGCAATACTTTTTTTGTTACGTTTGCAACTAAAAAAGCGTACTAAAAACTTTGCTTACTTATTATACTAGAAGTTGCTACTATGTAAAAACAAGTTGTTACAATATAGCTAGCACTTTTTATAACAAACTAATTAGTAATATTTTAAGCTAAAACGACTTATACTACGTACCTCTTAATCTAATAGCCTAAATTAGTGCACTCTTTGCGCGCAATTTGTACTTGCAATCTATAACGTAGTTCTTAGTAAAAACTACTTTTTCTAGAACGTATTTATTAATATCTAAATAGTTAGTTAGAAGCGCTGCTTTCTACACTAGGTCGTTTTAGTAATAATTATCTTTCTAAACTAGATTTTATTAAGACGCTTGTTAAGAAGCTTAAGCTTGCTACAATGTTAGATTAGAAAGTAAAAATAAGTTAATATAGCTTAATTTGCTTTAGGTTTTACTACAACTTACTGCAATGTACTTTTAGCCTATATTCTAGCAACAAAGCACTGCTAGAACTCTTGCTACTTATTTGCAAACTACTAGGCTTAGAATAGATACTTTTTATTCTCTACTAGAGTAAGCATAATGCAACTAATAGTAGTTAAGTAGCGAAGCTTTCTATTAATAAAATAAGCTACGCAATAGATATAGTAATAGTACGTTAAAAAGCTATTGTCTACAAACTTATATCTTATAAAAGTAGAGTTTATCTTGAGCGAAAATAATTTAGAGAGGTTTAAAAAGAAGCTAAATAAAGTAGATAAAGTAGAAAAAGCTATAAGTTGTATAGTTAGCTACGCACAACCTCCAATTGCTCTATTTTGTGCTAAAATAAGCTAAGTAAACTTACCTACTTTGCACGAAGTTAATTCTTAAAGTTGTTAACTTTAAAAGATTAGTGTAGGTTAAAGAGTCGAAATAGGTTAGTACAAGCTATAAAGTGTTTATATACAAGCGCTAGCAACGCTCTAAGCGTACCGTAGATAGTAATAAGCTGCTACCTAGCTATACTACTTTAGCACACTACTTTTTAAAGCGCTGCTTTTACTTTATTTTGATATTTACTTAGAATTTTAGTATTAAGCTTTGCGAAGCTGTTTTGGGCTATAGTAAGCTCTTGTTACTTAATTTAAATCTCTAATAACTGTATTAGCTTATAGAACGTTTAATACTTTAGAAAAAGAATAATGTAAAGCTGTATAGCCTTATAAAGTTATTTTCTTTTTATTAATAGCTATTGTAGGCTACAATAGGTTAGATTAGTTACGTGCAAGTTTTATAAAGTTACTCTATACAAAATTGGTACTAAGATAGTAATAATTTTTTTTACACGAATACACTATCTTTATTACTATACTATTAATTTATTTTAAGTGTTATTAATTCTACGATTAGACGCAGTCTTACATTAACTCTTTTAATATTAAACATTTTAACTACTTTTTTAAAACTAGAACTACTATATTTTTCTAAAGAGGAAAGTTAACTTTTGCAAGATTTACTAGTTAATATTTTAGCAAACAACTCTAGCCTAGAGAGAGAGAAATATTCTGTTAAATAATAATAAACTAAGAAGCTGCTATTACTCTTAATTTCTTAGAGTTAGAGTAAGTTTACTATAATATTAGTTTACTCTAACGTGTTTCATTAGTAAGTCGGCCACTTTAGTGAGTCGGCTACTAAACCCCAGCGTCGCGCACGCGCAGCGACGTAGTGCAACACTACAACAAATTACTATACTATACGCAATAAGATAATATTATTCAGAAGCAGTACTACTATCTACATTCTCTATTTTTACTTTACAAGTGCAGGAATTATGCCTAATCTCGCTGCAACGGCCGCAGCGCTTCTCTGCGCGCACTCTTTTCGCAGGCGTCTCGCTGTTCTTACAACTACTACTCTTCTTTGCAGCAATTAAGTCAGATACTTTACTAACTGTTAGAGTTTTTTTAACTCGTACGTATTGCCTTTTACGGGTCTTGCGCTTTGTAAGCTTTTTAATTGCGCTTTGCATACGCGCCTGTTTCTTCTGCAGCAACACTATATTATGCGCTATCTGCTACGCGCCTTTACTTAGCTGTCGTACCTGCTCGTTAAGAGAGCTCGCTAAGGAACCTAAGCGCTTTTGCATTCTCTGTTAAATAAGCGTAGTCTAAGCTTTTAGCTCTTTTGCGTTGCGCAGCGTTTTCGCTTCCTATGCAGCGTCGTCGCGCTGTAGCGAAGTTGGCGTGCGCAACTTTACATCAAGCTTCGATAACACTGCATCTAGGTCAAATAAAACTAATCCAGCGCTTCTAAACCCTGCGCGAGCGTTCTCTTTAGTAAATGTATGCTCGTAAGCAGCTTTAAAGGCTAGTAGAAAGGTTTCTTTGCTAATGTAGTAGATATAGTTGCGCGCCAAAGCTAAAATACCATCGCTATAAGAGCGCTTTAGCGGCGCGAAGCAAGCGACGTCGAGAGGCTGCAGCAAGTGCGATGAGTAAGATGGCATGCAGAGAGCAATAATCTTGTTCTCCTTGCAGTAGTCTTAGAAAGCAAGCGAGCAATAGCTCTTGTAGCCGTTAATAATAAGTAGCCTGTACGCTCTTACAGACTTTGCATGCGTATTGAAGTGTTTAAGCTAGTCAACCCCAAGATCGTTGCTCGTCTAGCTATTTGAACTAACTTAGATAACCTAGTCGCGTGGTATTCCTAGCTCAAACTAGGTAGAGATTAGAACCTTGCTAGCGAAGATAATAAAAAGTAGAATGCGCTTCCCCGTCGCGCTAACAGCTTGTATCAAAGTAGTCCATTCGCGATCGCTAGGCTGTAGTTTCTTTGCTTTTCCAGGCTTATCTAAGCTTGTTACTACGAGCTAAGACGTGATCTTGCCTATTAAAAAGCCTAATTTATTAAAGTTCTAGGTATTCTCATCAAGGATACCGTACTTCGCCTTCACCGATTGAACTAGGCTGAACTAGGGCTCGATAACTGCTAGGTCTTTGCAGGCAGCTTGCTAGCAATCGTACAGACGGCTCCATCGCGTTCGCAGCTTAGAAGTACGCTTGATAAACCTATTAACCTAGCACTTGCCAGTAGGGTTGCATCCGCGCTTTTTTAGCAGTCTATCCGCTATATCTTGTATGTGTGCCTTCGAGAGCGGTAGACCTCGTAGAGATTCGTTGAGTATACGCTGCACAATCGCCTCTTTCTCTAGTTTTGTAAAGCGCTTTGATTTCGGCTCGCAGTTGCGTTAAGGGCGTCTCCCAGCGCGTCGGTCTTAGATCGTTGATCGAGGGACTTTGTAGACTGCAGCAGCGCGCCTTTTGCTTTGAATCTGCTTAGATTGAATATCAGAGATAGCGATATATATATCGCCTTTAGTATAGGTACTTTGCGCGTTGTGTTGTTGAAACATTACGTGTTGTTGCCGCGCAGTCGCCGCGCCGGTGTTTAGTGGCCAACTTACTAAGGTAGCCGACTTACTAATGAAACACGTTATAAGATTAAAATAGTGCTATACAAAGTATAGCAGGCAAAGAGCTACCTAGTAGCAAAAAGCTAAGCTAGAATACATTGCTATAGTAAACAACTGCTTTTAGAGAAGTATACTTAAACTATGCAATAGCTAGTATAGAAACCTATAGTTCCTAGTTAAAAAAAAAGAACGCTAGATACTGTATTATTAACAGTGCTTAAGCTATTAATAAAGTAACAATCTAATATGCTAACTTTCTACTATTTACTAATAAGCTCTTAGAGCGTTTTACTAGGTGCAAGATTTTCTCTTTTATAAATTTCTTTTTTAGATATAATTAAATTACCTTGCATAGAAAAAGTTGGAATATAATAGCTTTCTAAATACTTACTAGTTTAGTTTGCTACTATACTATAGTTATAGGATGCACTAACTTAGTAGCGTATTTCTAGAAAATTATAATAAAAATCCTTTAGAATTACTAGCTAGATACTATGCCTTTTATTAACAATATTACTTTAGGTAGCCTAAAGAACAACTACAGCAGCGTAGAGGTATTTCTTAAAATCTAGCAACTAAATTAAGTACTTTTAGATATAGAGCTTACTTTAGCAACTATTTCTAGTAAAAAAATACTACTAGAGAATAACTTAACTTAGCGTTGTTAGCTACAAGGTTACTCTAGATAGCTAATACTCTAATTAGACTAAAGTTATAAAGATTCTTGCTTAGCTAGAATATAAAAATCTAAAGAAAGTTTAAATATTTGTTAGCCTTGCTATATACTATTGTATTTAAGTCTTTTACTTTACTATTGTCGCGAAACTACTATTTATGCTGCTTAAGAATAATATAGAATAGATTTAGAGTAACCTATATTGCAAAGCTATACAAACTATTAAGTATACTATAACTATAGCGCTAGCACTTATAACTATTAACTATTTAAGTAAGCTAATAGTTTTCTTATCTATAGATAGTAGTAGCAAAAGTACTAGCGCAGTTTTTAAATAGAGAATAGAGAATAATAAGTAATACCTAATTTAGTTTAATAGCACTATGTAGTTTAAAGCAAAGGCACTTTAGTATTTTATAGAGCTAGAATACAAAGTAGTTCTCTAAGCGCTTAAAAACATCTAAACTTAGCTATATAGTATTTACTTTACTATTAAAACTAACGCGTAGACTTTAATCGCGTAGATTAATGTTACAAACAGAAACGATACTAGGTATCGTAGACTAAGCAACAACGTAAAAAAGTTGTTAAAGCTCGCAGGTTTGCAAAATAGAAGTACGAAGACGCGCGAAGCAGAATTAAGTTAGCAGTTACGTAACAGCGCTTAGTCTTAGCAAACTAAGTAAAACAACGCTTAGTCTTGGCAAACTAAGCAGAACTACGCTTAGAGTGTTTAGAGCGCTTAAGCTAAGCACACTAAGTAGGCAAAGCAAAACGCTTTTAGCAAAGAATTATAGAACTATATAGATTAGCAAGATTTTCTTTATAGTTTCAATTCTTTGTAGTTAATTCTTCTAAGTACATTTTATACATAGATTAAATCTATAGGCAACAAATTGTTACTTTGTTATTCTATTCGAGATAGAATTGAGATTGTTTCTTTTTGTTGTTATTAAGCTCTTTAAATACAGAACAATTTCTTAGAAAAATCTTTAAGTCCGATTACAATTACCGTTAGTAAAAGAACACTTTTAATAACACTTTAACTACTTTAGATTTGAAACTAAAACAACATGACAACTTTAGCAAGCTTAGGTAAAAGTAGTGCAAAAGCACTACAACGCACCGCAGCAATAGTATTAGCAAAGCAAGCTAGCTAGATCAAATTAATAAGCGAGCAGAAAAGCGAACTATTAGAAACAATTGCGATTTTAAAGAGTTAAAAAACTAGTAGTGCTGCAAAAGCACCGTCTTTAGAGAAATATAGCAAAGAAAAAAAAACGTTACAATTATTTCTTACAAATATCAACTTCTACTGCCAATATTATGCAACAAGTTTTTTAACGAAATAAAACAAAATCTTTGCAGCTAAAATGCACATAAAACAACGCAGCAGAATAGTTTTAACTATACGCAAACGATTATGTTAAAAGTAATAGCAAGCAAAAAATAAAGCGAAACACGCAACGCATTTTTAAAAATTAAAAATTGTTTAAAAAAAAGCTTTACACGATCTACGAGAAAGTAAACAAAACACAATAAGTAATAAACAAACTTAAACTACTACAACAAAAAAAATTTCTAAGTAAATACACAATTAAGTTTAAAAAAATTTAGGCTAAAGTAGATAACGTAGAAAAACGCAGCTTATGCAAGTTTTACTACGCAAAGTTAAAAAAACATGTAAAAAATAAAATTAGTTAAAACAAAAAACTTAAAAAACTTAGAAAGTTAATTAAAACTGCGGTACAAATTAACAACTAACTATAACAGCAATAGCAAAAACGTAAGTTTACAATTAAACTATACATACGCCTAGTAGCTACGATTAAAAAAACCTATTACTACGACCTAATAGATATCGACAGCGTTAAACAAATTTAAAACAACAAGCTACTATAAAAGCCGTTTACTAAAAGAAACGCTGCTTTAACAAGACAATACTTTTAAGACAAATTGTTTAAAAAAAACGCTAAAAGCGTAACAACAACAAAGCATGTTTTTAATGCAGCAAAGTAGAACACTTTGAAAGAAGATCGCCTAGAAAAGCAGGTTCTAGATAAAGAATGTAATGAATTCGATAGAGTTTATCTACAGCGCGGACAAGAGAGCTCTATATACTTTATAGTTAGTTAGCTTCCAAAGCACCTGCGGAGCGCTTTCGAAGGCTATGTAAAGACTCAATACCGCAAGGCCTTCGTTAACTAGAAACTAGCGAGGCTTTTCTAGGTATCGTCGAAGCTGTTACGTACAGTGTTAATAGCTACTAAAGTTCTACGACTAAAGCAATTTATAGAGCTTTCAGCCTATTACATAAGCTTTCTTTTTAATCTGTAGCAATTTACTTACTTTGTTAGCATCTTAGCGTTCTTTCTAAAGGCGTGCCGTTTTAAAAGTCTTTTGGCAATTTTCCATCGGCGTCCTAGTAGGCTGCCGAAAATTCTTGCTAAGTAGATAAAGCTTTTGTGTTTTCAAGTTCTAGCGCTAGTTTCTATGTAGGCTAGTTATAGCTAGTTTATTTAACCTAATATTCTAGCTTTCGGCTTTTTTTGACTTTTTTCTAGCGCTCGCTTGTAATGCGCTTGACTAGCTATTCTTGCTCGCTTTCTACGGTAACGCTTCTTAGGCGCTAATCAAACACTGTCTAGCTTTCTAAAGAATTGTCTGCTGCGAGTCTAAGCTTATTTATTAGAAATGTTAGATTTATCTTAGAAAGTGTGTTTAAAACTACGTTGCCTAAAGACTTAACTTGTAAAACTATATATTTGCTATTTTTCTAGTCTAGTTTCTTGCTTAGGCGCCTATTAGAAATGTGTTTTTTGTATTGCAACTACACTTTATCTTCTACTCGAAGCAGCGGCGCCTTTTTTCTATGTCAATTTGCTTATTTTTTTTGCTCTTATTAGGCCTCCGCCATAGCAGCTTGCGCGAAGTTGATAACTTTTTTTATTTTTTTAGCTATTTCTGCTGCGCTTCGCTAAGAGTCTAAAGTTGCCTAGTAGAGCGTATCCGCTCTTTTCTTTGCTCGAAGCTAGATTGAGTCTATCTCGTAACTATGCTAGAGAAAAAAAAAGCTTACTTTTGTTAACACTGCTTCTCGCTTTTAGATTGCGATTTGTACAATAGAGCATAGCTGCGCTTAGTTTTTCTAGTCCCAATTCACAAACGGCCTTAAAATAGTTTTAATTGTTAAATTTGCTTTTTTTATAGCTTTGTTAGTTTCTAGGTAGAAAGCTATAGATAGTTGCTTTACAATTTTAAGCTTTTTGCAAAGCGTTTTCTAGAATTCACTTACAAATTGTGCTTTTTAGTTAAAAACAATAGCGTTAAAGAGCTAGTAGTAGGCTACTACTCTTTCGATAAATACCTTTGCTACAGTTGCTGCGTTAATTTTCGCTATAGAGATCAAGATTATATCCTTGCTTAATTAGTTTGTAATAACTAGTAGATTTGTGCACTTTTTGCTTTTTAGCAGGTTAGTAATAAAGTTTATAAAGAGTTCTTTCTAAATTCTGTCCAGAACGAAGAGCGAGCGAAGAAAACTACTTTTTATTTTCTGCTATAGTTTTGCTCGTCTACATGCATCGCAGTTGGCAATGTACTATCAAATGTCCAAGCTTATCTCTAGCTAAAAGAAATTTCTTTTGAGAATATTGTAAGTGTTCTTTTTGCTAAGATGCCTTGCGATAGGCGAGTCGTAGGCTCCGAAAATTAATCTAGTGCGCAGTTGATACGTTTTTGGCACTTATTTCTTTTTTTAATAGAAAAGCGCGTCGTTTTTAACAGCGCAATCTGCTAAAGACGCTTTTAATTAAAGGCTTAAAAAAAACTTCCTACAAGTACTTTTTTTAGTTTAGCTTTCTTTTACGGCCTCTAAGGCTTTCTAGTACAAATCGTTTTCTCAAACTTCTCTATTTTAAAGTTCATCTAAAAACAGCTTTTTTGCATTATCCTTAGAATTGTTTTTCGTGCTAGCATTTTTTTCCTGTTTAGCAGCATTTTATCTAGAACCCGCAGCATTCTGCTCTTTAAAGCTTTTACTTTTAATCTAGAAAGAAATATTTTGCTTTAAAGCTTTTGCTACATTTGTTTTGTAGAAGGCATCGAGCCTACTAGCAAGTACATTTAGCGTTGGAATTGAGGTGCTATAGAGCGGGAACGCGCGGATTACGCCTAGAGTTTTTTTTGTAATGTTATCCTCGTTTAACACACTAGTTAGTTTGAGAAGTTAAAATTTACAGCTTTTCAGCTAAACATCGTTCTAGTTTTAAAAAAGATTCTGCTCTTTTTGTAAAAAAGCGTTTGCTTTTTTATTAGCTGCCCTAGGGCAGTACACAAACTCTAGATTGTATTTAAAAAAAATGTTCGCTTAGCGGACATGTTGCTCTGTTAGTAACCTCGCTGTAGTAAAGTACAAAAAGTTTTTGTAATTAGTGTAAACTGTAATTTTCAGCACTGCTTTAAGCTTCGCTTTTTATTTAGTAATGCATTTAATTACTGCTAATAATTTCTTGTTGTGAATAGTGTAGTTAGACTTTGCAAGTAACATTTTAGCAAAGTAGTAAGCTACTGCTTGCTACAAGTTGTTCTTTGCTTTTTAGAGAAGCGCTTTTTTAGTAGCTATTTCCAAAGCGTTCGCTTTAATAGCGGTCTCTAAATCGAAGTCAAAATAGGCTAATAACGGCCTAGATATGAACTTTTTTTTAAGCGTGTCAAACGCTTTTTGTTGTTTAAGCTCTTAACGAAATTCGACGCTTTTTTTTGTTAACTCTGTTAGTAAAAAAACAATTACAAAAAAAGCGCAAATAAACTGCTAGTAAAAGTTTGCAAAACTAACAAAGCTTTGTACTTCTTTAACTAAAGCTAAAGCCTTTTATTTAAAAATCGCGCGGACTTTTTCTAGATTCATGCTAATTTCCTTGCCTACCTCGATAATAAAACTAAAGTATTTAGTTTTAGTTACTTTAAACTTGCATTTCTTAATATCGAGTTGTAACCTCGCTTTTTTTAACTTGTTAACAACTTTTTTAACACGTCGCTAGTAGTTCTTTTAAAAACTTCTAAAGTAGATAAGTACATTATCTAAGTATGCAAAGGCGTTAACGTTAATGTAATTACGCAAAGTGTAGTTAATAAACTACTAGAACGTACTCGAAGCGTTAGCAAGGCTAAATAGGCAAACTATCTATTTGTACAATCTAAATCTTGTACAAAAAGCCGTTTTTTACTTGTTTTCTTTAGCAATTTGAACTTTGTAAAAGGCCTAGATAACGTCTAGCTTAGTAAACTATTTAGCCTAGCTAATCTAATTCAAGGTTTCGTAAATTAAAGGCAGCGAGTATTGGTTTTTTTTCGTAATAGCGTTAAGCGCTCGATAGTCTACGCAAAAGCGTAGCTTTCTACTAGATTTCTTTGCAAACAACACTAGCGCTTCAGCCTAAAAGCAACTTACTCTAATAAACCTGCGATTTAAATGCGCGGTAAGCTGCTTTTGCAAGACTAATAGTTCGTTTTTAAACATGTTATACAAAGGTCCTTATAAGACCTCTGCTTTTTTCTCGTCCTTTTTAATTAGTTTAATGCCGTGGTCTATTAGGCTTTGGTAAGAAAATAATTTGTTAGCCTTAAACTGCATAAACGCTGTATACTAATCTTTTATCTAGTTAAGCAGCGTTAGGCGTAGGTTAACTACTACTTTAGTTTAAAAAGCTTTCTAGATGTTCGCTATAGACGCAGCGAAGATTTTAACGCTAAAGTTCTTTTTCTTAAACTGCTGCATTATTATTCTGAACGCGGCTGCGAACACCTGCTAAGGCTTCTGTCTAGGCTTTTTTTTTTCTTAGCTCCGCACGCGTGTTCTAGTTGAATAGATAAAAATTAATTTTTTTGCCAAAGCTAGCGTTACCTAGCTTCCGTCTATTTATAGGCGCCTTAGAATAATATTATATTTGTTATTCTTAGTTATAACGTACGCTTAAACTGTTTGTTCGTACTTGTTTAGGTTTATTGTAAACTAAGCAGCTTCTGTAACTTTAACGACTTATTCGCTAATGCCTACTACAAGCTTTTCTTTTATCGAAATACGCAGAAAACAGTTTTTTTTACAAAACTTTTTGCTAACAAGACTATAAGTAGTGCACCCGAAGTCGAGCATTGCTAAAGCAAAAATAGATTAATTAATAATTGCATGTACTGTAAGTAGTTTCTCGTTCGGCTAGCGCTAGCGAAACTTTAGAAACTTATTTAATAAAGAAACCGTGTTCTTTTTCTACTACTTTTAACTGCGCTTTTGGTTAGGAGTGTCTAGTTTTTCGAGTTTTTAAACTTAAAGACCTTTTCAACTTTTGCTATTGTCTTAACTAGTTTAAAAGTTGCTTTTTAAGTTGTAGCGAGTTTCTTTAAAGCTGCGAGCTTACATTTATTAAACATGTAAGTTACTAAACTACATTAGAAGCAAAAGTAATTCTTTTGTTGTTTCGTTATTTCTGCGTTGTTTGCCTATTTGGCTTGCTTTTTTTTCTTGTTGTTAGTAGCTGCGCGGACTGCCTAGGTAGCAGCTTTAGTTGCTAGCTTTTAGTCTATAGCCTCTGTGTTGCTTATTAATTAATTTAGTACTATCTGCTACTAGTTGTTTGCCTTCGCGCGGTTTAGGTTTTTTTTAATCTAGGTAACTCGTTTTATTAAGTCTTAAAGTTGCTATGCTAGAGAAACGATAACGCTAACTATTTTATTCTATAGATTAGCGCGAAGCTTTGCTTTGTACTAGTTCTTTAATGTAGCTACGTTGCCTGTTATTTTTGCGTCGTACGCAAAGCGCATGAATTTCTTATTGTACTTTTAAAAGAACATTTTTTTCTGCCTAAAAGCGAAGAGTTGGTTGAGCGCTTTCTGCGCTCGCATGTGGTTTTGGTAGTGCCTATTAAAGTACTCTTAAAACTCCTTTGCCGTTTCGTTATAGTGTTTTTAATACTAGGCGAGTTTAGTAGTAGCTGCTTGCTTTATTAGGCAGTTGTAGATGTAGCCGCATAAGTTCCTAATTAGGTTCTTGTTATTAAGCATTTTGTTTTCTACTTAGACTTTAAACTGTCTATAGTCTAACCTTGTTTTGTTGAACTAGGCTAGGTTAGGCATTTTGTTGCGCTTTGTAATTAGCGTAGAAGCTTTTGAGATACTAAAGAGAGTTAGCGATGTTGCTAGCGCAGCTCTCTTTTCTTTCTAGAGAATTCAAACCTAATTTTGCAGTATTTCAATAAGTGCCTAAACTCTTGCACTCTCGTTATTAACTAGCTGCTTAGAATTCAAAAGTCCTGCGAGAACTAGCTTTGTTGCTAGTAGCTAATCGTTTGTTACTTTTCTAAGTAGTTTTATTACGAGTTTCGCAACGAATATCTTCGTATATGTAGCTTCCGCTGCATTAAAACAAATCTCTCGAGTTTCTACATTAATTCTGTCGTTGTTTATTAGCTCTTGTAGAGCTTCTTTAATTGCTTTGCTACTTTAGCTTTCGCTTTCTAGCCTGCGGGCTTCTACAACTAGCATCTAAATATACTCATCCTAAGTGCCGTCTATTGTAGCGATTTAGTTTTAAAAACTTTTTTCGCTGCGTCGTAGAGTTTCTTGGAAGTTGCTTTTAACTTTTAAAAGTGTTGTACTCTTTAAAGATCTTACGATCTTCACTGCGTAGAGATTAATTAAATTTAAATAAAAAGAAATCGCCTAGAAAGGCAGGTTCTAGATAAAGAATGTAATAAATTTGATAGAGTCTATCTACAGCGCGGACAAAAGAGCTTTATATACTTTATAGTTAGTTAGCTTCTAGAGCACCTGCGGAGCGCTTTTGAAAGCTATGTAAAAACCTAATACCGCAAAGCCTTCGTTAACTAGAAACTAGCGAGGCTTTTCTAGGTATTGTCGAAGCTGTTACGTACAGTGTTAATAGCTACTAAAGTTCTACGACCAAGGCAATTCATAGAGCTTTCAGCCTATTACACACTTTTGCAAAAACTACTTAAAAACACAATAAAAAGTAGCAAGCGCGCAAGCTGCTACTATTGCTATAGTTTAACTACAGTAAGTAGCTACACTATACCTAAAAAACTTCGAAAAATCAAAAAACAATTAGTTTTAAATAGAAAGTTTTAAAGACTTTACAGAACTAATAAATAAAAACAGCAAAAAGCTATTAACTTTACAAGTCTAAAAAATTAGCGAAGAACTATAGAACTACAAATGCTAAATGTGCAACTAGAAAACTTACATTGCCTAGTATTGCAAGAATAAGTTTATAAAAACAACAAAAAGCTATTAACTTTAACGTAGATTTCTAGCGAGTTGCTTACCTAGGCGAGTTGCTTACCTGCGCCAAGCTTTCTTTCTACTACCTACTTTTTCTTTCTACTACTTTCTCTCTAGCACCTAGTATAGGTTAAAATAACTTAAATTACTTAGAATTAACTGCTGTATCTAACTTACACGTGCGCTTATTGTGCTCTAGCTCGCCGCAGCGTTTACAGCGTCTTGAAAGCTAGCTGCTCTAATTACTAGCATTACTACGAGCTTTTTTCTTCGCTTTTTTTTCATTACTGCGCGTTTTAAACGCTTTAAGGGCTGTTAAGCGCACGCTTTTTTTAACTGTAAAAGTACTCTTTTGCTGCACACGCTTTTTCTTGTGCAATTTTTGTTGCAAGAAAGCTTTGTTAGCAGCTTAAAGTTTAGCAACTTAGTTGCGCAGTAGCAGCATAGAAGCTGCTGTATACTTTGCGCCTTTAGAAAGCTTTGCAAAAGCATTAACTATTAAAGTAAAAAAGCTATTTACATGCCTTTGAATTTTCTTTTAAATTAGCGTTAATTGCGACCTAAATTCTAAGGTATTGCTTAAAGTTTGAAACTGCTAGGAACCGTTCTCTACGGTAGGTAATAGTAGAGTGCGAAGCTGCACGTTAAGCTTCGAAATTACTATTTCTAGGTTAAATAGAACTAATCTAGCACTTTTAAAGCTTCTTTAGATATTGCTTTTTGTAATAAAAGCGTTGTAAGCGCTAATAAAGCATAGCAGAAACTTAAGTTTGGTAATGTAGTTGATTCGGTTGCGTATTAGATTCTTGGCTTAGCAGCCGTACGCCTTTTTCAAAGGCGCAAAACAGCTAACATTAAGAGGCTGCAAAAAGTGCGACAAGTAAGAAAACATGCAAAAAGTAATAATGCTGTTATTCTTGTAGTACTGCTAGAAAGCGAGCGAGTTATAGCTTTTATAGCTGTTAATAAAAAGTAAACGTACTATTTTAACAGTACGTTTCTTTGTATAGGCGTTAAAGTGCTTTAACTACTCTAAACCTAGCTCGTTGTTTGTCTAGCTATTCTTAGAAACTGCGATAACCTAGTTGCAAAATAAGCTATTTTTTTTGTACCAAGCAAAGAAGTAGTTCTTGCTCTAAAAGATAATAAAGAGTAGAATAGCTTACTTTATCGCGTTAACGCCTTGTACTACTGTTGTTCACTTTCTATTACTCTGCTGCACTATTTTCGGCCGTTTTCAACGCTCTAAGCTAGTAATTACTACACTCGTTAAGATCTAGCCTATTATAAAGCTCGTTTTATCAAAGTTGTAAGTGTCCTCGTTTACTACGTTGTACTTAACTTTTATGTTTGCTACAAGCCTAAACTAGTTAGCTACAAGCTTAAAATTCTCACAAAGAGCTTTTTTATAGTTGTACTTTCGATTAAACTTGATCTAAAGCTTAGAGTAACGCTTAACAAACAACGTAACTTAGTTCTTTTTAACTAGTAGCTAGCCTCGCGCTGCGAGCAGTAGGTTAGCTTTATTCTCTAACTTAGCAAGCTTAAGTAGAAAGCTTCGCGCGTTAAAGTTAACAACATACTCTTTAATTACTATGTTTTCTGTTAAACAAAGCTTTATTAAGTTAAGTGTGCAATTGCGTTGTAAAAGTTTTTTAGCAAGCTAATTGCTTAGTGTTTTTTAAAGAACGTTGTAGATTGATGCAGCGCGTTGCTAAGAAAGTGTCGCGTTGCGTTAAATAGCCTAAATCGCAAGCTGTATTTAGCTTTCGTTTAAAGCGCGTAGCGCGTTGTGTAGTTAAGCTATTGCGTAGTAAAAAGAAAGAAGTAGGTGTTGGTAAAAAGCTTAGCGCAGGTAAGCAACTCGCCTAAGTAAGCAACTCGCTAGAAATCTACGTTACAAGTCTAAAAAATTAGCGAACAACTATAGAACTACAAATGCTAAATGTGCAACTAGAAAACTTACATTGCTTAGTATTGCAAGAATAAGTTTTATACGCTTTAAATTGAAGAAAAACAAAAATAGAAAGTTGCAAATACAGCAATAGCACAACAAAAACTAACAAAAAAGAAAATACAATTTGCTAATTAAGATAATTACAGAAACCTACTTTAGCACTAGTGCAACAAAAAGAACTATGTATACTACGCAAACAATAGAATTCTTGCTTAGCAATAGCTAAAACTATTATTACACGTTTTACTTAAAGATAGCAAATGTACAGTAACAAAATGTTACGTACACAACTACAACAACTAGTTTAAAAACTATAGCAGCAGCTGCAAATAAACGCAGTGTTATAACAAAAAATGTCAAATACACTAGTTTTACAAGCATATTACAAAATAGTAGCTTATAAGTTTAAAAAACAAAAACTACTTAAAATGCAACAACGAATTATGCGCAAAGAATTACAACACGTGTAAAAAAGCACGTTAGCTTTTTTGCACTACAAAATGCACTATCTATAAGCTATAAAAAAACGCAACAAAATAAAATTTTAAAAACTAAAACTACGACAAATTTCTAAAGCTTTAAAAATGCTTCGCCAACAAATGCAACTACTACGAGCAATAAAATATTCTAAAAAAACAAGCTTTAAAGACTTTTTTAGCAAAAAACTAGTAGGCTACTAGACCTACAGTTAGGCTAGTAAGAGTGCTTTTAGCACAACTATACGAAGCGTACAAAAAACGCAACTAGAATAAAACTACATAAAAGTAAAAGCAAAAGTTGCAGGCTAAGAGCTTACTGCATTACTTAATACTACTTAGTAGTTGTTTAAGCTTATAATTAGCTAGTGTTTTATTAGAATACGCTAGAAACGCGCTTTGTTGTAAAACTTTTTATTTACAATACTATACGTATTACATTCTAAATCTAGCAATGTTAAAACAAAAGTGTTTTAATTAATAAGTAAGTGTATAGTTAAAAGTTTCTTGTCTAGCTATTTCTAGCGAAACTTAGAATACTAGTTTGATAATTTCTGCGTATTTCTTTTAGTTTACTTCTAGCTGCGTTTTGTGCTAGAAGTAACTAGTTTTCTAAACTTTTCGCTTTAGTTGCGTTCTTTGCTTAAGAAGCAAGCGTAGTAGTAGTTTAAACTAACAGTAGTTTTTTCGCTGCGTTTAGGTAGTAGTTTAGGCTATAGTAGCTAGAGTTTACGCACCTAAAGCAAAGCTTTAGTTAGCAACAGCAATTAATCTTCTTTTTAGTTTGCTAAACTACTTTTTTTTTGCTACAAGTACGTTTAGTTGTTGCTTCTAAGCGAGCTGTTTAAGTAGTAGCTACTTCTAACGTCTATTCTATAGCGTTTAAGTTAGCAGCGAAAGCGCTACTAGCAATTGTTAGCTAGTTCTGCGAAGCGTGTTTAGCTCGCTAGAAGTTTTTGTTAATTAAAGCAACGCGGTTTATAACCTCTTAGAAAGAGCTAGTAAAGTTTAGAATTACAATAGCTATCTATTCTTAAAAGTCTAGTTAGAAGCTAGCTAGGTAATAGTTTTAAGTATATTAAAATTAGTAATTGTGTTTATACCTAAGTTGTATATAAGTTTTATAAACTCTTTGTTGTACTTCTAGAAAGTACTCTTTTTTATAAGTAAAGTAAAAAAACGAGTTTGAGCTTTATCTGCGTAGTTTTTATCTACGTAGTAGATATTCAAGTAAGCCTAGAATTTGTTTGTTGCTTTGCTTTAATTTTTTTAGTACCAAGCTAAGCCTGTAGTAGAAGTAGAATCTTTTAACTAGTTAATAATATAGCTGCAGCTAGTTTTAATAGATTTTTTGTTATGGAAAATCTTGTTCTCTATTTGTATCTAAAACTTTGCGTAGTTTTTAATCTCGCTGTTAAGCGAAGCCGAGTTGAGAATCTTGTGTTTCTTTACTATGCTAGAGGTTCGCTTAACGAAGTTGTTAGTAGCTAGGTAGTAAAAGTTTAAAAAAGAGCTTAAGCAAGTTAAGTACAAAGTGTTGCAGTAGTGCGCTACTTTTTGTTTAAGCTTAAGAATACAAGCTTGCATAGCTTTAGCTATGTTTAGCTCGCAAAGCTTGTCGTTAACTAAAGCTTTAGAGCTTAAGAATTCTTTGCTAGTCTACAAAAAAATCTATAGTACTTAAAATATCGCAAAAGTTTATGTTCTTTAAAACTCTGTAGGCTTTTTAAATAGTTTTAGGTTTAAGCTTTTGCTTAAGAGTAACTTTTTGTTTAACGCATTGCTTATTGCGTTTATGCAAATCTAAATTGTTTCTAAGTTAAAACTCTTATAAGCTATTTATTTACGCAGAACAAACTTAATTTTGCTAGTAAAAACGCTGCGTTGCTGTATTTCTCTAACCTGTGCTACTAATACTAGAACTTTATTAAAGTTAGCTATTGTAGTTGTAAGCATCGGTTTGTTCTAGAGAACCTTGTTCAATCGTTGCTGTAAAAGATCTAGTAGGTTTTTAAACTTTCTAAATATCGCTGCTTTCAAAGAATCTCGCGATTTTTATTCTAAAAAAGTTGATTAATTTAAATGTAAGAGAATTGCCAAAGTAAGCAAGCTCTAATGTAGAAAGTAATAAATTAATGCGATTATATTTATAAGATAAAAGAGCTTTTTATACTCTTTGCGCTACGCTAGAATCTATTAAAGCTTAGCTAAAAGTTAGCGAAGCAATTTCGTGCGAAATTGCTTTAACTAAAGTCTAGTAGCTAAGGCATTCTATTAAGCATTCGCCTATTACAATTGCTGTTTCTAAAAACAGCTAGACAACTAATAAACTTAGTTTTTAGTAGTTAAAGCACATTAACGAGCATACAAAGAGAAGAACTATTAGCACTAGTTACCTACTCGTTATTAACAGTTACAAAAGCTACGACTCGCTTAAGTTCTAGCAGTACTACAAAGAAAACAAAATAATTACTTTTTGTATACTTTTATATTTATCGCACCTGCTGCAGCTACTTAATATAAGCTGTTTTTTGCTATTAAAAACAGCGTATAGGCGCTAAGCTAAGAGTTTAATACGCAACTAAATTAACTACATTACTAAACTCGAGGTTTTGCTGTACTTTAAAAGCGCTTTTAACGTAGCTATTATAAAAAGCAACATTTAAAGTAGCTTTTAAAGCGCTCGTTTAGTTCTATTTAACTTAAAAGCTGTAATATTAAAGCTTAATATACAGTTGCGCACTTTGCTAGTACCTACTATCAACGACAGTTTATAGCTCTAGATAACCTTTAGATCTTTGCAAAGCGCTTTTTTATAATTGTACTTGCAATTAAACTTTATTGTAAACTTAGAGCAGCGCTTAACCTACATACTAAGCTAGTTTAAGCTAATCTAGCCTAGATTGCGCTTTGCGCGTAAGAAATTGGCTATATTAGCTACAGCTGCAAGCTTAAAAAAGAATCTGCGCGTAATAAGCTTAAGTATATGCTCAACAACTACGCTCTCTTTAGTATTTGTTAGATTTGTTAATTTAGGCTAGCAATTTGCTTGTAAAAGTTGTCTAGCGCGTTGATAGCTTAGTATTGTTCGAGCAACGTTATAGATAGCTGCAGCGCGTTGCATAAAAAGTGTTACATTTTGTTTAAAAGCTTAAAAAGCATTTTGTATCTAACGTTTATTAAAAGGTTCTATTTAGTATTGTTGTTAAAGCATTGCGTACATAGGTAGAGTTGGTAAGAGCTTGGCAAAAGTGTTTCGCTAACTCGTGTAGCTTGCTAACTCGTTAGGTACGTTACGCAATTTATAAAAAACAAATTACAAAACCTTTTTATTACTGCAACTAAAATGTTTTTCTAGTTTTAACAAACTGCGTAGATAACTTATCTAGCTAAAAGTAAATTTAACAAAGCAGCTTTTGCTGTAGGTAAACTTACTTTTAATAGCAAGAAACCTAACAACAGCAAGAATAAACTAAAAAAAAGTAAAAGTTAAGTTTAACGCTAGAAACGCGCTTAGCTATTTAACGACTAAATATTATCGTCGCAGAAGTGCAAAGCATGCGACGGCTACTACTTTTTAGTAAGTGCTAGTACGCTTTTTCTAACAACGCTCTATTTAAATAGAAGCTAAAAAACTACATTACAAGAATAGTTAAAAATAGAATTAGCAATACTACTAACCTACAAAAAAACATTAGATTAGCGAAAAAACCGCAATTAAAAACGCTAGAAATTAAGAAATTACAATTAGCAACGCTAACTGCTAAGCTTGCGTCTAAAAAGTAACTACATAGCTAAAAGATTAGAAAAATCAATTTAGTAATTATAGCTGCTTTATTTATAGCTAAGAAATCTAGATATTCTTTTAAACAATTTTTTATTCTTAACTTAGGCACTACTTGCTACGTTAGAAACAATATTAATTAATTTACAAGCATCTAAAAGCTAGCATACAGAGATTTTTTATAAGTAAAAAACTTGCGTGTATAAATCTAAGCGTATAGCACTATTACAATTAAAGTAAATAAAAATAACTTAATAAAAAAAATTTGCTTCTATAACATTCCCTACTGCTTAGACTTACACTACAACTTTGTTTTATTTCAAATACTCTACTAGCAAAGCTTTTAGTAGAATACTAAATTAAACTTAATAGTACTACAAAGACGAGATAATACCGCAGTATCAACGCTCTAAGAATAAGACAAACATTAAGTTATTAAATACAATACTACAACAAAGTAGCGCGCAAGTTTTGCAGCAGCTTTGTGTTAAACTAAGCTATAGCAACAAGCTAACGCAATTATCTAGCACAAGCAACTAAAATATTTAGAATTTTAAGTACTTAAGCACTTCGTGCATAACTTTAAAATAGTAAAAATTATTAGCTTGCTTACCGTTAACTGCAACGCATGTAAAAAATTAAAATTAAAAAAACTAAATTAAAAAACGCTTTGAGAGATTCTTAAAAGCTTAAGAAAGCGTGTAGCTATCGATTTTTGTAATTACAAATAACAAAGTAATACTAAAGAAAAATGCTAAATACTAATTATGTATAACGTAAACTACTAGTAACTCGGCCAAACTAGTAACCCAGCTGAAAAAGCTAAAACTACGAATACTAACTTGCTTTTACTATGCTTACACCTACGAACGCGCAATTACGTAAACACAAAAGCAAACTTCTTTTTGCTCTTAAAGCTTTTAGAGCTAGCAAATTCTAAAGCTTTTGCCTAGCTGCATAGTTTTTTACTGTTAATCACCGTCGACTTGCTAAACGCGATAAAAGAACACTTTTTAGCTTAAAAACTACGTTTACTCTTCGTAAGCTTACAAGCACTAAAAAAAAAACAATTGTCTAATACATTTTTAACTTTAACGCGCGAGAATTTGCGCTTTTTTTATCTAAAGTAGCTAATATAGCTGATAAACTGCTAGGCGAGCGTAGTAGCAGGCTAGTAAGCAAGAACTAGCTTGCGCGCTTCGTAACGCGTTTATCTAAGCTCAAAATAGCTTTTAATTAAGCTAAAGATAGGCAGAGAATACTCTAAAAGAATCTAAAGATAATTGGCGCGTAGTTTAAGCTAGTAAAGAATACTAAAGCTAAGTACAGCGTTTACAACAACGACGTGCACAACTCTAACAAGACTAGCTTTTAAATAAGCGTAATTGGCTCTATGAAAGTTATTACAAGCTTTTAAAAACGTACTCAACCTAATTTTATCTAGCTAAGCAATTAAGAGTAGGTAATAGTTATTTAAAGCATTTGCGCTGCAAGGTACGCAATTTTACTATTTATTATTTACAAAAAGCGCGTTTACATTTTAGCATAGTACGAAAAAAACTTTATACTTAGCAATTAAAAGCTTTTAGTTTTTAAGAACAGCTAGACAAACAACGCTTTTAGTTTTAAATAGTTAAAGCACTTTGACGCGCGTACAAAAGCGCGTTAAGTAAAAAAGTATTAGCTACTTATTTTAGATAGCTATAAGAGCTACTAATTTTAGAATTTTAAAAACTATTGTTTTGAGAACAAAATTCTTACGCTTTGCATGCTAGCTTATTTATTTTATATTCTTTAGCTGCTAGATGTAGTTTGCTTCTTGCTGCTAAAGCTAAAGTACTCTCAACGCGTTTGAGACTTAGCGCGCTAGCGCGTCTTTTATATTAACAAAGAAAGCTTTTTGCTAGCCTTTAAAAACGCGTTTTTTGAGGTGTTTACAACAAAAAACTACAAAAAAGCTTTTAAAGCTTTAAAGCTAGTTTCTATTAACGCGTAGGTAGTTTTTAGTTATCTTAAAGTACAGCTGCGTACCTCGCTACTACTTTTCGCACTAGAAACGCCGTAGCAGTCAAAGACTCTAAGCAATACACTTGAATTTAGATCGCAATTAAAGCTAGTACGCAATTTTATTACTAAATTGCTTACTTTAGCGCAGAGTAGCTTCTTTTAGCTTGTAAAAGAAGCTAAATTAATGCTGCATTAGAACGCGCTTAAGAACTACCGTATCAAAAAGTAAGCTAGCGAATAGGTATAGGTTGAGTTAAGGTTGGGTCAGATCCGCACGAACTAGAAAACGAAAATCAAAATCTTTACTTTTTAATATCTTACCTAATACTATAGATATACTAATGCAAATTTAACACGTGCTGCAGATATATAAACACAATTATATATAAAATTATTAGAGAATTTTAGCTAGTCTAGCTTCTTTAATATAGCTTTTTATTTATTAAATCTATAAAAGATAAATAAAATATACTCCTAACTAGGTAGAATTCTCTAATAATTTTACAGATAATTGTGTTTATATATCTGCAGCACGTGTTAAATTTGCATTAGTATATCTATAGTATTAGGTAAGATATTAAAAAGTAAAGATTTTGATTTTCGTTTTCTAGTCCGTGCGGATCTGACCCAACTTTAACTCAACCTATACCTATTCGCCAGCCTATCAAAAAGCTTGAAAGTTAATTAGTAGAAATAACCAAGCGGAAATTGCGCAAACGGAAGCGGATTTAGCATAGCAGTATAATAGAGTATAGTAATAGATTAGCGCAAGTAGCTGCTAAAGCGTTTACAGCACTTTAGCTATTAAAGAAAGCGCGTAGTAGAAAGAGTTAAGAAAGAGCACAACTAGCTCTACGGCGCTGTAGAAACTGTAGTAATACAAGGCACAATGCCCGAACCTGCTAAAAAAATACAAAAAAAGCTTTTGAATCTAAAGCTAACACGACGTACGCAGGTTCTTTGTTCGATAGCAATTAATTTAATGTTCTTTGAGATAAGTTGGTTGTGCCAAGCATTTTTAGCTAGGTTACTAGTTTAGCCGACTTACTAGTAGTTTACGTTAGAGCAACAAGAGTTTTATAAAACTTTTACTTAACAAATTACCTAGCTCGCTGTAACGTAAACGATTACCAAGTAGCTAATATTACTAAGTAGCCGAAAATCTCTTGGCAACACCTACTCTACTTTTGATCTACGATGCCTTAATTAAATAACGTGCAATCTAATTAATAAAAGAAAAGAGTTACTTTTGCTTTACAAGCTTTTTAATTTAAATAGTTTTAAAGCGCTAACGCTGCTGCTGCTGCTTTTAACGTACTTTTTTAAACTTTTTGTTAACGCGTTAAAGAAATTGCTGCACAACGCAATTGTACTCTAAATAGCTAAAAGCTTACTGCTACTAAAGAGCAAACAATTGTTCAATATATTTTTAACTTTAATTCGCGAGAATTTGCACTTTAGCTGTCTAAGGTAAAAGATATAAAGAATAAACTAGTAGCTGCGCAAAGTAAAGAGCTAGTAAGCAAAAAATAGGTAACAAGATTTGTAACGCGTTTAGGCGAGCTTAAAATAGCTTTTAATTAAGCAAAGAACTAGCAAAGAATACAACAAAAAGATTCTAAAGTAATTAGCGCGTAGTTTAAGCTAGTTAAGAATACCAAAGCCTAGTACAGCATCTACAAGAATAACGTACACAACTTTAACAAAACTAGCTTTTAAATAAGCGTAATTGAGTTTATAAAAGTTGTTACAAGCTTTTAAAAACGTACTTAACCTAATTTTATCTAGCTAAGTAATTGAGAGTAGGTAATAGTTATCCAAAGCATTTGCGCTGCAAAGTACGCAATCTCGCTATTTATTATCTACAAAAAGCGCGTTTACATTTTAACATAGTACAAAAAGAACTTTATACCTAGCAATTAGAAGCTTTTAGTTTTTAAGAACAGCTAGACAAACAACGCTTTTAGTTTTAAATAGTTAAAGCATTTTAACGCGCATACAAAAGCGCGTTAGGTAGAAAAGTATTAGCTACTTATTCTACTATGCAAGTTGAGCTTGTGCTCTACTTAAGCTTGTGCTTTACTAAACAACATGCTTACTACTACAAAAATGCGATTATTGCAACAGCAGTACAAGCTATTATCGTAAAATTTATTGTTTTTATTACTCTGTAGAAGCGTACGAATAAGTTTTACTATTTAAGTTTTCGCAAGAAAGTAATTGCGCAGCTTTAAGAGCTAACTTTAGGTAAAAGTACTAGTGCAGCTTTTAGAAACGACGAACGAGCTGCAGCACTGCTTTTAGCTCGTTTTAGCTTGCACTTTGCTAGAAGTACTTCTAAAACTTTACGCTTGCTTTTATAAAAAATTATAAAAGCTTGCCTAGTATTTTAAATAGCTTTTTTAGCTTTTTAAGTAGCTACTTGTTCTGCTTTTATTTAATCTTGCACTTTTTTAGCTTTCTCTTTCGCAACACGACGCTTTTTTTTCTTTTGCTTTTTAAAAAGCTTAGCAGCAGCTTAAAGCTTTTTTTTATTTAACTTTGCTAGCTTTTTTTACTTTTTTTAGTATTGCTTTTTTGCTTTACGCTTACGTGCTCGCTTGAACTTAAAAAGCAACTAGAAAGTAGCACTACTATATTACTTCTCTTTACGCTGCAAATTAAAAAGTTTGCTAGCGTTTTTGCGATGCTTTTTAGTAGTAAGAGCATTTTTTAAGCTGCTCTTTTTATAGTGTAGTACTTCGTTTTGAATCTAAAGTTAGTGTAGCGGTTGAGAGAGCTTCTGCGAGGTTTCTACTAAAGTATTCTTTACTACAGCACGTATAAAACGATTTATCTACTTTTAGTCTTTAAAAAAGAGAGCTAAAAGCTGTGCTTTACATTTATTATTGTTTTATTTGCAAAAACGCTCAAGTACAACGTTAGCTTTTATAAAAGCAATACTAGTAGCTTTAAACGCTTTGAAAACTAGTTTTGTTGTAAACGTAAACTTCTAGGCACTCTAAAATAGTAGAAAAAAGTTTTCTTTTTAAATAGCTAGCAACTTTTGCGTTTTAAAAAAGTAATTAGTAAGCTTAGCAAAGTAGTTGCTGCTAAAAAGTTTAAAGCAAACTATGTTAAAAAGCTGCAGCGTATAGATTAAGTAAAAGAAAAACATAGCTAGCAGTATTCTGTAAGCTTCGTAGTATTTAATAAAGTTTATTAAAAAGTAGCTGCTATAGCCGTCGAGTGTAAGAAAACGCTAATATTAGCTAAAACGTGCTTTCTACTTCGTTTTACAGTTAAAAACCTGCTTTAACTAAGCTAATTTAATGTTTCTATTCTGTTAGTAAAGAGCTTACAAACACGTTGTGCTTTTTTGCTTTAATTTAAGCTACTTATAAAGCTTAGAGTTTGTAGTTAACTAACAAGTATTTAAAAGCTAGCAACAAAACACTTTTATTTGCTCTAATAGTTGCTACGACTGTTACTTACTTTTAAAAGCTATTTTAAAGCGCTGCTTAGACTTTTTTTTGCTTTTATTAAAGCTAACTAAACACTTGTTTTAAGCGTTTTGTAATACTAATTATAAAGCTTTTTGTATTTATATTGTAAGTATTACAAAGCTTTACTTTATACTAAACAATTTTGTAATGTAAAAAGTTAAAGTACAACTTGTACTTGCGTTGTAAGTTAGCCTAGTAGCGTACAATGTCTATGCTAGCGCTTTATTTAAAAATAAAATAGTTGCAGTTGCAGTTAATAAAGCGCGTAACTTAGCTATTGCTAACGTGTTGTTTTAATATATTTAACGCAAAATTTTGTATTTTTGCTTTTGTAGAAAGTAGCTTACGAGCTGTTAGCTTTTTAATATACTATACAAGTTTTTTTTTTGTTGTAAGCTAAGTATTTGTTGCAAAGCGTACCTAGCTGCCTAAGAGTTTATCTAGCTCGTCTACTTTCGCCGCAGCGTTGAGTACTTAACACTATGTTTTTTCGCAATACTTTAGATACTAAAATCTTTGTCTTTTTGTGCAATTTTAAATTTGCAATTGCTTTATTAATTAGTGCTATAGTTGTTAACTTATTATGTGCTAAAGAAAATAGAATAAGTATGTTATTTTGGTAAAAGTAGAGCACAAGCTTAAGTAGAGCACAAGCTTAACTTGCATAGTAAACAGCTATAAAAGCTACTAATTTTAGAATTTCAAAAACTATTGCTTTAAGAACAAGATTTTTACGCTTTGCATGCTAGCTTATTTATTTTATATTCTTTAGCTACTAGATGTAGTTTGCTTTTTGCTGCTAAAGTTAAAGTACTTTTAACGCGTTTAGAACTTAGCGCGCCAGCGCGTTTTTTATATTAACAAAGAAACCTTTCTGCTAGCTTTTAAAAACGCGTTTTTTAAAGTGTTTACAACAAAGAACTGCAAAAAAGCTTTTAAAGCTTTAAAGCTAGTTTCTATTAACGCGCAAGTAGTTTTTAATCGTTTTAAAGTACGGCTGTGTACTTTGCTACTACTTTTTGCACTAAAAACGCCGTAGTAGTTAAAAACTCTAAGCAATACGCTTGAATTTAGATCGCAATTAAAGCTAGTACGCAATTCTATTACTAGATCGCTTACTTTAGCGCAGAGTAGCTTTTTTTAGCTTGTAAAAAAAGCTAAATTAATGCTGCATTAGAACGCGCTTAAGGACTACCGTATTAAGAAGCTTAAAAATCAATTAGCAGAGATAACTAAGCAGAAATTGCGCAAACAGAAGCGAATTTAAACAGGTAGTACAATAGAGTACAGTAACGAATTAGCGCAAGTAGCTGCTAAAGCGTTTACAGCGCTTTAGCTATTAAAAAAAGCGCGTAGTAAAAAGAGTTAAGAAAGAGCACAACTAGCTCTATAGTGCTGTAAAAACTATAGTAATACAAAGCACAATGCCCAAACTTGCTAAAAAAATACAAAAAAAGCTTTTAAATCTAGAACTAGCACGACGTACGTAGGTTTCTTATTTAATAGCAATTAATTTAATGTTCTTTGAGATAAGTTGGTTGTGCCAAGAAATTTCCAGCTACTTGGTAATATTAGCTACTCGGTAATCGTTTACGTTAGTAATGAAAATAGTATATTCGTATAAAAGAAACGAATTGCTGTCTTAGCAGCAATTCGATGCGAGGTACTTTTAAAAGCTTTGCAAAGAACTAGTCTAGCTCGTTATAGCCTATAGTAGCTATTAATTAAAAAAAAAAAAAAACACGTAAAGCTACTTAGCTTTACATTTTTTTTTCTAAGAGCTCAAACGTCTCGTAAGCTAACCTAGTTTAAAATTTCTTAATAAAAGCTTATATAGGCTATTGTAAAGCAGAATAGCTCTCTAGAGCTTTATACTAATACCTCGAACTAGTACGAACTTAAGTAAAGTTAAAGTAAAAAAGTAGTAAAGTTTTTTTTAGTAAAGCTAGCGGTAAAGTGTACTGCTAATAGAACTTAGCAGATTTTCAACCTAGCAGCGAGTGCTGCCTATAGTTTTTTTATAGCTTGTACTAGCTCTTTTTAACTTTTATTTTTACATTAACTTTGCTAAATTTTTAGATTTGAAAATTAGTTAACGTTAAGATAAGTAAGTTGATCTAGATTATAATAAGCTATTGTAGAGTGTTTAGTAGCTAATAGTGTAACTAGCAGTTTCTTTTCTGCATATTAGCTCGCGTTAGCTTTTCTTTAGCTACTTTAATTCTTTACTAGCTAATATAAACATTACTAGAGTTAGCAATAACATTCTAAACAATAGCAACTTTATAGTGCACTTTTGCGCGCGTTGCGTTGCGTTCTAAAGTAATAAAAAGTACTATGTTATTAGAAGTGTTCTCTTACCGAAGGTAATTACGATTAGACTCGAAGATTCTGCCTAAGAAATTGTTCTGTGTTCAAAAAGCTTAATAACAACAAAAAAACAATCTCAATTCTATTTTAAATAGAATAACAAAGTAACAATCTATTGCCTATAGATCTAATCTATGTATAAAATGTACTTAAAAGAGTTAACTACAAAGAATCTAAACTGTAAAAGAGATTCTGCTAATTTATATAGTTCTATAATTTTCTGCTAAAAGCGTTCTACTTAGTCTGCTTAGTGTGCTTAGTTGCTAAGCGCTTTAAGCTAGCTAAGCGCTCGCCGCTTAGTGTGCTTAGTTTGCTAAAGCTCTAATCGCACTAATTACTATTACGTAACTGCTAACTTAATTCTGCTTTGCGCATTGCTGTACTTTTGTTTTGCAAACTTGCAAGCTCTAACAACTTTTCTGCGTCGTTGCTTAGTCTACAATACCTAGTATTGTTTCTATTTGTAACATTATTCTTTTCTTTAAGAATATTGTTTTGATAGCTGTTTTGCTGTGCTGTGCTAGTTTTTTTTGTGTTTTGCATTAAAAGTGCCGTTTCGTATAAAAGTAAGTTAACTTCAATTTCTATCGTGTCGTAGCTTTTTTTAGTATTTTTTCGAGTTCTTGAGTTTAACTATGCCTAAGTCTTCGCCTTTTGTAAATTCGTGCTTTAAGTTAACTTGTCGTTGTTACAATTAAGTTGCTTGTATTTGTAAAACTAGTCTAGAGATGCTTGCTCTTTGCAGCTGTTGTTCTAAAAAGAACTTAAAGTGCTTAGTTAATCTTTTGTTAGATAAGTGTACTAAATGCCTTTAGTCTAGCGCGCCCTACGGTCTTGCTCTAATAAAGAAAAAATAAGTAGCTTTTTAACAAAAGCGTTGCAACTTGCAACATTAGCTTTTACTAGCTAAGCAACAAGTGCTATCTGCACGAATCTAAGCTGCTTAGCTAGTGTTCGCAGCAAAGTTTCGTGCTGCTACTCTTCGAGTAGAGCTTTCTGTTGCTAAAACAAAAAAAAATTAGCGTTTTGCTAATAAGTAGGTTGCTATTGAAAAGCTAAAGAAACTAGAAGCTGCGTAGTTTAGCGCTGCTATTAATTCTAAGAGTACAGCTTCTACCGATAGTCCTGTACCGCTGCTATTTGAAACGCTTTCAGCTAACTTAAGCTAGTTACAGACTAACTCTTTTTTGCTTGTTTTTTTTTCTTTTAACTTTTTTGCTTTTTTAGAGAACTTGGATTCTCTGCTTCTAGATTTTGCTAGTAGTACTTCCGTACTAGTTTCTTGCAGTTCGTAAAATTTCGTATTAGTTTCTATGTATTCTAGCTCTCTAGCTATTTTTGCTATTTAACTAAGTATTTCTACTAACGTCTAAACTTCTATAGGTTCTTAACTTTCTCAACTTTGTACTTTTCGTTTTTGAGCTCGATATTAGTTGCTACTTCGGCGTTTAGTAGTGCTAGTTTAAGAAGTAATTTGTAAAAAACTAGATGTATGCGCATGCTTGCAAGTAGCTGTAGTTTAAATAATACAAGTTTTTTGACCTTTAAGATTTTAAATAGTTTTATTTGAAAGTTGTTTAACTTGTTGCATAGTCGTTTAGTTTTTAGATTTTTTCGTAAAAGAAAAACTCTATTCTCTTTTTTAAAAGTTGGTTTTTTAAGCTTTTTCTTGTTTGCTAACTTAGCTATCGTAAAGTTCTTTTAAGCGATTCGTTAGCTCAATTTGTTATGTAATTTTTGCATTTTAAAAGCCTTATCGTCTGCTGCTAGCAAAATGCTTTTAATATTCTTTAGATTTTAATAAGCTACTAGCTTATATTTATAGTTTGCGTAGTATAGCGAGTGTTCTATCGTCGTAGACTTTGTGCTGTTGTATGCTAATTGTGCTGTTAGCAAAAGTTCTACTTAGTTGTTTTGCAGCTTGTTAGTGTACATTTGTAAGTACTATTCTAGCGTTTAGTTTGTTCGTTCTGTCTAGCTGTTCGTTTGCGAGTGAAAGCTAGTTAATAGCTTCTTTGCAACTTCTAAGTAGGCTAAGAACGTATTTTAAAACTTTAATGTAAACAGCTTGTTTCTGTTTGTAATAAACTGTTCTAGCAATTTGTAATTAGCAACGAGCGTTTTTGTAACCTCGTAAGCTATTTCTTTTGCCGTAATTAATTCTTCTGTTAGTACAAAATGTAATTCTTTAGTTAATTAGTTTACGATTACTAAGATCGAGTTGCATAGCCGTGCTAATCTAGGTTTTAACAATTTCAAAAGCTTTACTATAAAGTTTATTGTTACGCTAATCTATAGGCGTGCGAAAAGTTTTAGCAGTTAAAGTAATCTATAAAGCTTGTGTTTTTTAAGCTTGTTTTTTAAACAATCTAAATAGTTGCTTACTACTTTTTAAACTGTGTTTTGTACGTAGAGCATTAAGTACTCGTTTAAAATTTGTTAAACTATTTTGTTAATTCTTAGGTGTTTATATGCTTGTAAAGCATGTAATTTCTAAATAAGCTGTGTAGCTTAAGTGTTGTCTGTAACTATTTATCTTTGCTAGTTGTTTTTACTCTATTTTTAGTGCATTTTTTCTTTGATGCTTGTAACTTTAGCTATCTTAGCTAGTCGTAGTTAGTTGTATTTGAAAGTTCTGTCTAAGTTCCGTCGTAATACTAAGTTATGCGTAACTAGTTTGTTAGTTTTTATAAAATCTAATCTTCGACTAAGCGCGTTTGCGGCTCTATTGTTAGTTTCTTTGCGATAGTAAATCTTAATGTCGTAATCTGCTATAAATTCAGCTTATTTAACTTGTTGTCTATTTAATTTCTTAGTTGTAGTAAAGCTAGTAAAGTTTTAATAATCTAAGTACACTTGTACTTAATGCTTTGCTTTTTTTAGCTGTGCTTTTTATTGTTTAAAAGCGTTTATTATTGCTAATAGTTTTTTATTGTAAACGTCGTAGTTGAGTTCTGCTCCTAAGAACTTTTTAAAATAGTAAAACACTAGTTTTTATTTTTTGTTGTTGCATTGCTGTAAGAGTATTGCTTTTAATGCATAGTCTAAAGCATTAGTTTCTACTTAAGTTTTTTTTTTAAGTTGTGCATCTGTAGCATCAGTGCTGTTGTAAACTTTTTTTTAAGTTTTTAAAACGCCTGTTCTTGTGCTTTTGTTTATTTAAACTTTTTATTTTTTTTAGTAACTTTTAAGAGTAGTGTTGTAGTCTTAGAGTAATCTTTAATAAACTTTTAATAGAAGTTAGCAAATTTTAAAAAAAACTGCACGTTTTTTACTATTTTAGAAGTTAGCTATTTTTGTATAGTCTAAATCTTTTTCGGGTTTATAGACATACTTTCTCTTAAAATAATAAATCCTAAATAGCTAGTTTTTGTAACGTGAAATTTACATTTTTTTGAGTAAAGTAGTAGTTAGTACTGCTTTATTTTCTGTAGCACTTTTTTAACATGCTTTTAATGTTTTTTGAGCGTTTCTTTAGAGTATATTAATACGTCGTTTAAGTACGCTGTAACAAAAATGTTCAAGTATTTGTATAGTGCTTTGTTAATTAGAGCCTAAAACGTAGCTAAGGCATTAGTTAATCTAAATAGCATAACCTAGTACTTATAGAGTCTATATTAAGTTTTAAAAGCTGTTAACTATTTATGCTCTTTTGCAATTTTAATACAATAGTATCCGTCTCGTACGTTAAGTTTCGTAATTTATTTTACTTTTTAAAGTTAATCTATAAGCTTTTAAATAAGCGGTAGTAAGTATTAGTTTTTTTGTGTAACGTTGTTGAGCTGTCGATAGTCTACGCACAGTTTTAATTCTTTGTTTTTCTTTAGTACAAACAATATCGGCGAAGCTATTAAGCTTTCGCTTAGTTGTATATATTCTCGTTAAATATTTCTTTAAATGTATTTTTTTAATTTCTTCTGCTAGTTGTGAGTTAAGAAATACATTAGTTCTAGTCGCAGTTTTGTTCTTTTTTTAAAAATAATTTTGTGATTTTATTCTTAGTAGTTTGCTAAGTCGTGTTTTTTGTTTTTTTTAAAAAAGCTTTTAAACTCTGTTTAGTATTTAGTAGAAAAGTTTTTAAACTTTTTTTTTTATTCTTTCGAGAGGTTGAATTGCGGTTTGCTTGTTTTTAAAAGCGCAACTTGTTGTATTTATATAACTCTTATTTGCTAAAAGTTTTTTTTACAGATTCTCGCGATCTTGCAAAGTAAAATTAGACTAATTTTTTTAATTTTAAGTGAGCTCTAAATTGTTGAACCGTTTTGTAGTACTACAGCAACTTTCTTTTTAAGCCTTCAGCTGCGTATTGTTTTGTTTTTTTAATTTATGTTAAAGTTGTGTTGTCGTAGCTAGTTATACCTAATATACATGTTAAAACTTTTAAAGTTTATAATATTAATACACTGTTAGTGCCTAATGCTTGCAACTTTTAACTTAACTTTTTAAGTTTCTAAGTTAATTAAACTGTTTCTATATTCTAGTAGTTGTCTGTTAGCTAACACTGTTTGTATTAGTTAATTTTTAACTTAGTAAAGTATTCTGTTTCTTTTTACTTATTCTAAAGAAACTAATGTTTAAGCAGCTTTGCTATTAAGTAATGCAATAAGCTTTTAGCTTGCAACTTTCGCTTTTACTTTTATGTAATTTTATTTTAGTTGCGTTTTTTGTATGCTTTGTACAGTCGTGCTAAGAGCACTTATACTATTCTAACTGTAGGTCTAGTAGCCTGCTAGTTTTTTGCTAAAAAAGTCTTTAAAGCTTGTTTTTTTGAGATGTTTTATTGCTCGTAGTAGTTGCATTTGCTAGCGAAGCATTTCTAAAGCTTCAAAAACTTGTCGTAGTTTTAGTTCTTAAAATTTTATTTTGTTGCATTTTTTTATAGCTTATAAATAGTGCATTTTGTAGTGCAAAAGAGCTAGCGTGCTGTTTAGCACGTATCGTAGTTTTCTATACATAATTCGTTGTTGCATTTTAAGTAGTTTTCGTTTTTTAAACTTATAGGCTACTATTTTGTAATATGCTTGCAAGACTAGTGTGTTTAATATTTTTTATTATAACACTGCGCTTATCTGCGGCTACTGCTATAGTTTTTAAACTAGTTGTTGTAGTTGTGTACGTAGCATTCTGCTACTGTACATTCGCTGTCTTTAAGCAAAATGTATAATAGTAATTTTAGCTGTTGCTAAGCGAGAATTCTATTATTTGTGTAGTATACACAGTTCTTTTTGTTGCACTAGTGCTAAAGTAAGTTTTTGTAATTTTTTTAATTAGCAAACTGTATTTTTTTTTGTTAGCTTTTGTTGTGCTATTGCTGCGTTTGCGACTTTCTATTTTTGTAGTTCTTTAATTCAAAGCGTATAAAACTTGTTTTTGCAATACTAAGCAATGTAGGTTTTTTAGTTGCACATCTAGCATTCGTAGTTCTATAGCTGTCCGTTAATTTTTTAAACTTGTAAAGTTAATAGTTCTTTGTTGTCTTTGTTTGTTAGCTTTGTAACGTCTTTGAGACTTTCTATTTAAATCTAATTGTTCTCTAATTCTTTAAGGTTTTTTAAGTATAGTGTAGCTACTTGCTAAAGTTAAACTATAGCAATAGTAGCAGCTTAGGCGCTAGCTACTTTCTGTTGTGTTTTTAAGTAGTTTCTACAGAAGTGTTTGTTTTTGCTGCATTAAAAACATACTTTATTGTTGTAACGTCTTTAGCGTTTTTCTTTTAACAATTTGTCTTTAGAGTTTTGTTTTGTCGAGGTAGCATTTTTCTTGTTAAACTGCTTTTGTAGTAGTTTATTGTTCTAAACTCGTTCAACGCTGTCGATGTTTATTAGATTATAGTAATAAGTTTTTTTAATCGTAGCTACTAGGCGTATGTATAGTTTAACTGTAAACTTGCGTTCTTGCTATTGTTGCTATAGTTAGTTGTTAATTTGTACTGCAGTTTTAATTAACTCTTTAAGTTTTTTAGGTTTTTTGTTTTAACTAATTTTATTTTTTACATGTTCTTTTAGTTCTGCGTAGTAAAACTTGCATAAGTTTTGTTCTTCTACGTTGTCTACTTTAGCTTAAATTTTTTTAAACTTAATTGTATATTTACCTGCAGATTTTTTTTGTTGTAGTAGTCTAAGTTTGTTTATTGCTTATTAAGTTTCGTTTACTTTTTTGTAGATCGTATAAAGCTTTTTTTTAAACAATTCTTAGTTTTCAAAAATGCGTTGCGTGTTTTGCTTTATTTTTTGCTTGCTATTGCTTTTAACATAGTTGTTTGCGTGTAGCTAAAACTACTTTGCTGCGTCGTTTTTTATGTGCATTTTAGCTGCAAAAATTTTGTTTTGTTTTGTAAAAAAGCTCGTTGCATAGTAACAGCAGTAGAAGTTAATGTTCGTAAAAAATAATTGTAGTGTTTTCTTTTTTTTGCTATATTTCTCTAGGAATAGTGCCTTCGCGGCACTACTAGTTTCTCAACTTTTCAAAATTGCTACTATCTTTAACAGTTCGCTAATCTGCTTGCTTATTTGTTTTATCTAGTTAGCTTGCTTTGCTAGTACCGTTGCTGCGGTGCGTGCTAGTGCTCTAGCGCTGCTACTACTTAAGCTTGCTAGAGTTGTTATGTTGTCTTAGTTTTAAACTTAAAGTAGTTAACGTGTTATTAGAGGTGTTCTTTTACTAAAAGTAATTACGATTAGACTTGAAGATTTCGCCTAAAGAATTGTTCTGTGTTTAGAAAGCTTAATAACAACAAAAAAACAATCTCAATTCTATTTTAAATAGAATAACAAAGTAACAATTTGTTGCTTATAGATCTAATTTATGTATAAAATGTACTTAGAAAAGTTAACTACAAAGAATCTAAACTATAAAAGAAATTCTTCTAATTTATATAGTTCTATAATTCTTTGCTAAAAGCGTTTTGCTTAGTCTGCTTAGTGTGCTTAGTTGCTAAGCGCTTTAGGCTAGCTAAGCGCTCGCCGCTTAGTATGCTTAGTTTGCTAAAGCTCTAATCGCACTAATTACTATTACGTAACTACTAACCTAATTCTGCTTTGCGCATTGCTGTACTTTCGTTTTGCAAACCTGCAAGCTCTAACAACTTTTCTGCGTCGTTGCTTAGTTTACGATACTTAGTATCGTTTCTATTTGTAACATACTATTACTTAGGCTAAGTAGAATGCTGTATGCTTATTGTTAACAACTTTAACAAGCGTCTATACTAAAAGTAAATTGTTAAAAATAACAAAAGCAAAGAGCATAGGTATCTAAAATGCTTCTAGTGTTTTAATACAAACTAAAACTACTATTTAGTACGTATCTAAACTAGTTTAGAGCGTTATAAGCTATTCTAATTCTATATAAAGTACTAAAAAAGCTTTAAAATAAGTTAAAAATAGTCGTGCTCGCTTTAAAAAGAGTTTGCAACAAAAGTTATTTTGTAGTTGTTTTTAACTTTGCTTACAAGCCTTTGTCCCCTAGCGCGCTTAAAACTAAAAAAAAAGTTTTTAAAACTGTTCGCTAACGTACTTTACGAGTTCGCTGCTTACACGAGTTCGCCGCCTACCGAATTTTACTAAAGAAAATCAATAATCTAGAGCTTAATAACTCTTAACCTACTTAATAAAATTCTCTAAAATTTTTACTACTAAGCTGCATCTATATAAATTTTTAGATTCCTAGATTACTAAGCTACAACTTTAGTATTTAGAAAGTTATTAAAGAAAAGCTTAAATTATCCGTGCGCTCTAAGCTATCTACTCTTCTAGACTAGCTAGAGCTTAGTAATCTTAGAACTAGAAAGTTTATATATACAGAAATAATATATTAAATTTTTAGAGAATTTTATTAAGTAGGTTAAGAGTTATTAAGCTCTAGATTATTGATTTTCCTTAGTAAAATTCAGTAGGCGGGAACTCGTGAAGTACGTTAGTTTAAAGCGTATACTAACAAAAAAGTAAAACTTGCTATAATAAAAATAAGCAGAACTTGCAAGAACATTTTTAAAACGCTTAATAAGTATGTGTTATAACTCTCTAGAGTGTAGCAAAGCGCTAATTTAGTTTCTAGTTGCTAATATGCTTTCTACAGCGCGCACTTTTACCTACACAATAAATCTACTAACTTTAATAAAAAATTTAATGCTAAAGTTAAGCTAAATAGTTGCGTTTGTACTGTTAAAGCTGCTGCTTTCTAGTAAAAGTACTTTAAGTAGTTGTTTAACTAGTTAGTAAAAGCAAAGCTTTAAGAAAACGTTAAGCAAGCTAATAATTTGTGTAAAAAAGTATGTTAGCTTATTATAAGCTACTATAACTAGTATTAACATATTTTCGTCTAAAAAAGCTAGCGTTGTTATTAATCTAGTAGCTAAAAGAGATTACAAGCGCGCTTAGCTTTTTGCGGATCTTGCCAACGCAACTGCAAAGCGTGCAGTTAAAAAGAACAAAGTGCAAAAAAGTGTGTTTATAAAGAAAATTAAGTTGCTTATAGCAAAGTTTATAAACTTTAGCTAAAGAGTTATAAGTAGCTTAGTAGTTTTTAGCGTTAAATTACAACCTTTTAGGCTATTGTAGCCTTAAAAGCAGTTTTTTTGCTTAAATTAGTTTTTAAGCACAGCGTTAGCGTTTTAGAACTTTATTTTAGCGCAACGAAAGCTAATACTTAGTAGTTAGTGTAAAAGTAGTTCGCTTAAAAGTAGCATAGTTATGCATACATTTTTAAAACTTACTTTGTTTTACTTTGCTATAAAGTGTGCTACACTAGCTTATAATAGTACAAAGTAGCTCTCTTAACGCTATGCCTTGCAATAGTAAAATAATATATTATTTCTTTTAAATACGTTTGTAACTTAGAAAATTTTAAATTTTTTTAAAATTTTAATGCTAACTATGCGTTAAGTAGCAAAGTAAAGCGTGTTAACTATTTTTTTTTTAAAAGCACATTGCTTAGAGTGCGTTTTTTATTTCTTTTGCTACAAAATTTTTTTCTTTTTTAAAAATTGTTAAGTGCATTTGCACTTATATTTAACCTAGGTTTCTAAAAGTTTTTATTGTTTAAGTATTCTTTTTATTTAACGAGGTACTTTTAGGTGCTAACTAAAAAAATAAATTATTAAGTACTTTTTTAACGTAGTACACGTTGTTTTTAAACGTGCGCAAAGTATCTACTAAAAGCTTGCTTTTAAAAAGTATTAACTTTTTTTAGTTATAAAGTTTTAACAGGGATACGTAAAAAACTAGATAAACACTTTTTAGTTTAAAAAAGTTTACTTGGTACGCGTTAGTGCTAATTTAGTTTATAATAGTGCCTAGCTTTACGTACTTCTAGTTAAGCTTTTTCTTTAGCCTAGTAGATTTTATGTAGTAGTTTAAAATTAGCACCTAGTTACTTTGGTTTAGCAAGATGTGCTTTTTACGCTTGTTAGAATACTTTTTTTAATAAGCGTTTGTAGTTTTAGCTTAAAAAGCAATTATATAGGCTACTATGCTTGTTTTTATAAACAACTGTTCGTTACTAAAGAGCATTTTAAGCTAATTTAAAGCTTTTAGAAACGCTTTGTAGTACACTACAAAAAAAGTAATTTTTGTAGTTACGTATTAGCTATTGTTGTACGCGAACTTCGCTACTAGCAACTACACAGTTTAATTGTTCTATTCAAAGCAATAGTAACATTGAAAGTACTATTCTAGCATTTAATTCTGCCTTTTAGTTTAACTATTTGTTTGAAAGTAATAAGCAAAAAAGAGAACGCTTATTAAGCTAAAATAGTAGCAGAAGCTGTTCTAGAACTTTGAGTTTATAATAAAACTTTACTTTAAAATAACATTCTTTAAAACGCTGTAAAGTTTTACAATTTTCTTTATTTAAACTATTGCAAAGTTTTTTGCTGTCTAATTAGCGCGAGCTAGAATATAGTAAACTATTTTAGTTAAGCAGTTTACTATAACAAGAATAAAATTGTATACTTGCTTTATATACTTTAATAGTACAAGTTTTGTAATAAAGTTTATTGTAACATTACACTACGAGCTGTTAAAAGCTAGCAAAAGTATAAAAAGTTTGTAAAAGCTGTGTTTAGCTGCTACTAATTTGCAATACTTTAAATAGTTGTTGCAGTACTTTTTAACGTTCTTTTTTATGCTTTTTTACTCGTATCGGCGTTTAACTTTCTCTAAGGTTTTTTTAACGCCAAAGTAACTAGCTATCGAGCTGTTATAACATTTCTAGAAAGCTTTTGCTTTTTTTTATTGTAACAAAGTAGATTTTTTCTAACTGCTTTGTTACAGCTACTTTTAGTATATTTTAAGCTACTATAGGCTCTACTAGTCTAAACTCGTTTTTTAAGTTAAAATCTAAGTCTAAGTCTAAAGAGTTTACAAAATTGCTTGCTAGATTACTTAAAAAAACTTTATTCTTCGAAAGCCTATGCTAGAGTGCTTAAGTTAGTTTTTTTCTAATGTGCATTTTTAAGTCTAAAGCTTTTATTTTCTTTAAAAAAGTTAGCAGGCTTAGTTTTTTTTTAAGTTAGCTAGCTGATTTTGTAATTGCTGCTACTAAAGCGGGCTTACTATAAACACTACGAGTTATTAAAGCTTATAATAAATCTACGTAGATTTTATTACTTTTCTGCGCAGAAGCATAAGCTTTCTTTACGTAGTCTAGTCGTTAAAAAAAGCTATTGGCTAGATTTGTCTTTATAGGTTAATAAATTATAACGAAGTTGTACTCTGTTAACCTTTTGTAAGCGCGGACTTAATAATAATTTAGAGTTTTCGTTTTTATAAACTATAGTAGGTTATTGTAGTCTATATAAATATTAGATAAAATACTTTAAAAAAAATAGTAGAAGTGTAATAGACTTTTGTTAATTGCTAACAACTTTTTATTATAAGTATTGTAATTGTAGTTCGCCTTGTCTATTTTCTGCGAGAAGAAACTAATTAAGCGCTAATGCGCACTTTTTCGCTGTTTTTACCGTTAGAAACTTTTTAGCTTAGAATTCTACTAATAGCGCTTTTAGAAGCGTTAGTTTTGAGCTTTGTAAGCTATTCTGCTTGATAATAAACTAGAATAGAAATATTAAAAAAGCACTTTTAAGTTTTCTAAACGCTTTCTTAGCTTTAGTTTTAAAGTTAATTCGCTAGTTTTTTTCTTTTCTTTGAGCGTGCTCGCTTCGGGCCGCTTCTAGCTTTTTCTAGGTTAGTTTAATTAATAGTAGAGCAAGCTTAGAGAACTTAGCAATAAAGCGCTAATAATAGTTTATAAAGCTTATAAATACTTGAATATCTTAAATCGTGTTCGGCATTAGCTACTCTTAGATCGTTTTAATTTGTTTTAAGTTTATTTTAACTTTTTTAGGTATACAATGTAACTTAGGTACTTCGTTTACCGTATATGCTACTCGCACTTGCTAAGCTTTATATATAGCTTTGCTTTACGCAAACGTTAAAGAACTTTTTTAACCTAGCTTACATAGGCTTTTTTTGTATTAGAAAATACTAGAATGTTGTTAAAGTACATAATGCAAGTTACGTTAACTAACTTAGCAAAAGCTTAGTTAATGTAAGCTTAAAATGCTGCAAAAGCATTTGTAAAACTAAATCGCATAACAAAGTACTCAAAATAACTATATCGAGTCTTAAAAGCTGTTTTCTATTTGTTTCTTTTTTTAATTTAAATTTTGTAATAGGCTTTACAAATGTTAAGCTTAGTATAAACTTTTGCTTTAGCTAATCTTTCTAAAAACTCTGCAATAAAAAGCAGAAAATAACGATTTTTAATTGTAATCTTGTTAAGGTCTTAATAGTTAACGCAAAGTTTTAAAGTGCTGTTTTTTTTCTTTGCAAAAAGAATTAGAGCACTAGCTAAAAACTTTAAGCGCTTTATTTATTCTTTATTAAAGTACTCGTTTACGTATTTCTAAAAATGCTTTAATTTTACTATTAACATGTTGTACAAAGGTTGATGCGAGAAAGTTGTACTAGGCTAAAGTTTAATCGCAAGATTCTGCTTTTTATAAGACGCTGTTACTAACGAGCTATTAAAGCTCGCTACGTTTTAGTACTTCTAATATTTAAGTTACAAACTAGAGCCTTGCTTTTTTTAGTTGCTTGCTTTAAAAATTGCACTAATTAAACAAACATAAAGCTTTGCATTAGAACTATTTAAAGTTTAAACAAACTCTGCTGCGTTTTTTATAGCTACTTTAGCATAGTTTAGTTTATTTAGGTTTTTTATACTCTTAAAAAGCATGCAGCAACGCAAATAGTTCAACTTTAGCTAAAACTAATCTATTCAAAAGAGTTTGAGATACATTGAAAGCTTTTTAAAATTAGCTACTACAAAGAGAATTCTATAAGTTTGTACTTTGCCTTTAGAATTTGTAATGCAAACTTTTGCTATAGTACAACTATAAATAGTGTAACCTAATTTACTTAGCAATATAAAAAGAATATTAGAAATTAGTTTAAGTACTAGATTCTGGTTTTTTGCTACGATAGCCGAAAGAACATTAAAATAAGCTCTACTATCTACAATTGCTTTTAAGTTTTTTAAACTTTTAATCTTCGCTAACGCAGTAAAAAACGTTGAGTTTTTGCTTATTAGCATTTTACAAAGAGTGCTTACTTTTTTTAACTATAACAAGTTAATATAGGCTACAAAGTAAAAAGCTAATTCTTTAAGCCTTTGCTTTTTTCCTTTCTTTTTTCGAAGTAAGCGTTTTTTTTGGCCTTTTTAGAGTAAGTAGGAACGAAATAGCTTAGTTTGTTACATACGTAACAAACTAGCTCGTTAAAGCGTTTGTTTTTTTTGTTATTACTTTTTTTAAGCTTAAAGCAGCCGTTGCGTTTCTTTTTGTGCTATTTAGCATTAGAATAGGTTAATCTATGTTTTGTTAGCAACGCGGCTTACTTTTTGTCTTTTTTAGTTTTCCTTTAGATCTTGCTATTCTGTTAGAGGTTACAATAGATTTAATTAGCTTTTTGCTCTACTTAGTAGAAAGTAGTGCAACTTTGCAGCGAAAAGTAACGTAGTTGCTTTTTTACTTTTTTAAAAAGTGCCGCGGTGAAGTTCGCTGCTATGCTAAATAAACTTGTTTAGTTAATTTTAGTTTAAAAAAGTTAAGAAAGTAAGAGTAAGTTAGAAAAAGTTTAAAATAGCTTTTAACATAAAGCTTTAATAGAATTGTATACTTACTACTTACGTTTTTTAAAAATGCCTAAAGTACTTAACATTTGTTTTTTAAGTAATGTCTAAGTAAGAGACTATAAAAAAAATTGCATTTTTTTATAAATCTTATAGATTTTTTAAAGTGTACAAAATTGTTAGTAGCGTACGTTAACTTAGAAGAAACTTTTTAAAGTTTACTATAAAAGTTAAAGCTTTTTGTGTAGTAGCTTTTGCAATTGCAAACCTATTAGTTGTAGTTTACGCAATTCTTTTTTAAATAGTAGTGTAGTAGCTTAGAGCGAGGTAAATTAATCTAGTTAAAAATAGTTTAAGCAGGTGCTAGCACAACTAGTTGCCTAATTGCTTTAGCAAGCGCTGTTTTGTTTTCGTTCTAGTATAGAGCTTTTAACGCTTTAAAGCGAATAAGTTCTGTACAGTTTTGCTTATTTTGCTACTAAGTTTTTAGCTTGTTAAAAGCTCGCTTCGTAGAAAGCTTTGATAGTGCGTTGTTATTCTTATCGTTTGAGAGTAAAGTATTAAGATTTCTTTTAAAGCGAACTAGGTTATTCTAGCTTAGTTTAGCGCTAAAAGCGCAACTACGCTTTAAAACGTTAGTACTAACGTACCTTATGAGTTCGCCGGACACACAGGTTCGCCGGACACCTGTTTTTACTAAGGAAAATCAATAATCTAAGGCTTAATAACTCTAGATCTACTTAATAGAATTCTCTAAAAATTTCACTACTAAGCTGCATCTATATAAACTTTAAGATCCTAAGGTTACTAAGCTCTAGCCTTAGTATTTAAAAAGCTATTAAAGAAAGCCTAAATTACAGGAATTATTTTAGCGTATTTTTTGTATCTCTAGAATTAGACTAGGTAGAGCTTAGTAATATTAGAATTGAAAAGTTAATGTATACAGAAATAATATATTAAATTTTTAGAAAATATTATTAAGTAGATCTAGAGTTATTAAGCCTTAGATTATTGATTTTCCTTAGTAAAAACAGGTGTCCGGCGAACCTGTGTGTCCGGCGAACCTATGAGGTACGTTATTACTAATTTAAACTTCTTTATTAGCATTTTTATTTTATTTAGTTTTATCTACAACTAGAAGTTGAGAAATATTTAGTTGCATAACAGAACTTCTATCTAGGTATCTTAGAAGCAACGTAGCTTAATTGTTAAATAAACTAAACATTATAAACAAGATAATCGATTTATTGAAAGTATTTTAATAGAGCAATTTGAATGTAAAACTGCGTTTAATCGTACGTTTAATAACACTTAAAATAGATTAATAGTATAGTAATAAAAATAGTATATTTGTGTAAGAAAAACGAATCGCTATTTTAGTAGCAATTTAGTGCGAGGTACTTTCAAAAGCTTTGCAAGAAACTAGTTTAGCCTGTTATAGCCTATAGTAGCTATTAATTAAAAGAAAACAACTACGTAAAGCTATTTAGTTTTACATTTTAGATATTGCTTTTTATAATAAAAGCGTAGTAAGCGCTAATAAAGTATAGCAAAAACTTAAGTTTAGTAATATAGTTAATGCGATTGCGTATTAGATTCTTAGCTTAGCAGTTGTACGCTTTTTTTAAAAGCGTAAAATAGCTAACATTAAAAAGCTGTAGAAAGTGCAACAAGTAAAAAAGTATATAAAAAGTAATAATACTATTATTCTTGTAGTACTGCTAAAAAGCAAGCGAGTTATAGCTTTTATAGCTGTTAATAAAAAGTAAACGTACTATTTTAACAGTATGTTTTTTTTGTATAAGCGTTAAATTGCTTTAACTACTTTAAACCTAGCTCGTTGTTTGTCTAGCTGTTCTTAGAAACTGCGATAACCTAGTTGCAAAATAGGCTATTCTTTTTGTACTAAGCAAAGAAGTAGTTCTTGCTTTAAAAAATAATAAAAAGTAGAATAGCTTACTTTATTGCGTTAACGCTTTGCACTACTATTGTTTACTTTTTATTACTTTACTATACTATTTTTAACAGTTTTTAACGCTTTAAGCTAGTAATTACTATACTTGTTAAAATCTAGCTTATTATAAAGCTAATTTTATTAAAGTTGTAAGTATTCTTGTTTACTACGTTGTACTTAGCTTTTATATTTGTTACAAGCTTAAACTACTTAACGTAAACTACTAGTAACTCTACGCTAGCGAATAAGTAGAAAGTACCTATCGTTGGGTATAAGTTAAGTTAGAGTTGCACAAATCTATAGTTAAAATTAAGTTAGAGTAATTAAAGCGTAGGTTAAAGTTAGGTTATAGGTACTACCTTTAGGTTAATAAACCTATTATAACTAGCTATTATAATTATAAAAAGAAAATATATTAAAATATAGAATTGTAGAGGTCTATGCTAACTTAACCTATACCTACGCTAAAACGTTTTAGCGTAGGTATAGGTTAAGTTAGCACTAGAGTCTTACGTAAGCTAACTTAACTTTAACTTAACTTATACCTATTTACTACTTTAAGTAACTCGGCCAAACTAGTAACCTAGCTAAAAATGCTTGGCACAACCTACTTATCTCAAAGAACATTAAATTAATTGCTATCGAACAAGAAACCTGCGTACGTCGTGCTAGCTTTAGATTTAAAAGCTTTTTCTATATTCTTTTAGTAGGTTTGAGCATTTTGCTTTGTATTACTATAGTTTTTACAGCGTCGTAGAGCTAGTTGTGCTCTTTTTTAACTCTTTTTACTACGCGCTTTTTTTTATAGCTAAAGCGCTGTAGACGCTTTAGCAGCTACTTGCGCTAATTCGTTACTATACTCTATTGTACTGCCATGCTAAATCCGCTTTCGTTTGCGCAATTTCCGCTTAGTTATCTTTGCTAATTGATTTTTAAGCTTTTTGATACGGTAGTCCTTAAGCGCGTTCTAATGCAGCATTAATTTAGCTCTTTTTACAAGCTAAAAAAAGCTACTTTGCGCTAAAGTAAGCAATCTAGTAATAGAATCGCGTACTAGCTTTAATTGCGATTTAAATTTAAGTGTATTGCTTGAAGTTTTTAACTGCTACGGCGTTTCTAGTGCAAAAAGTAGTAGCAAAGTACGCAGCTGTACTTTAAAACAACTAAAAACTACCTACGCGTTAATAGAAACTAGCTTTAAAACTTTAAAAGCTTTTTTGTAGTTCTTTGTTGTAAACACTTTAAAAAACGCGTTTTTAAAGGCTAGCAGAAAGGTTTCTTTGTTAATATAAAAAACGCGCTAGCGCGCTAAGTTTCAAACGCGTTAAAAGTACTTTAGCTTTAGCAGCGAAAAGCAAACTACATCTAGCAGCTAAAGAATATAAAATAAATAAGCTAGCATGCAAAGCGTAAAAATCTTGTTTTTAAAGCAATAGTTTTTAAAATCCTAAGATTAGTAGCTCTCATGGCCGTTTAAAATAAGTAGCTAATACTTTTTTACCTAACGCGCTTTTGTATGCGCGTTAAAGTGCTTTAACTATTTAAAACTAAAAGCGTTGTTTGTCTAGCTGTTTTTAGAAACTAAAAGCTTTTAATTGCTAAGTATAAAGTTCTCTTCGTACTATGCTAAAATGTAAACGCGCTTTTTGTAAATAATAAATAGCAAAATTGCGTACCTTGCGGCGCAAATGCTTTAGATAACTATTACCTACTCTCAATTGCCTAGCTAAATAAAATTAAGTTGAGTATGTTTTTAAGAGCTTGTAACAACTTTTCTAAAACCAATTACACTTATTTAAAAACTAGTTTTGTTAAAGTTGTGCACGTTGTTGTTGTAGACGTTGTACTTAGCTTTAGTGTTCTCTACTAGCTTGAACTACGCGCTAATTATCTCTAGATTCTTTTGAAGTATTCTCTGCCTATTCTTAGCTCAATTGAAAGCTATTTTGAGCTTAGATAAACGCGTTACGAAGCGCGCAAGCTAGTTCTTGCTTACTAGCTTGCTACTACGCTCGTCTAGTAGTTTATCAGCTATATTAGCTACTTTAGATAAAAAAAGCGCAAATTCTTGCGCGTTAAAGTTAAGAATGTATTAGACAATTGTTTTTTTTTTAGTACTTGTAAGCTTACAGAGAGTAAACGTAGTTTTTAAGCTAAAAAGTATTTCTTTATCGCGTTTAGCAAGTTGATAGTAATTAATAGTAAAAAACTATGTAGCTGCGCAAAGGCTTTAGAATTTGCTAGCTCTAAAAGCTTTAAAAGAAAAGAGAAGTTTGCTTTTGTATTTACGTAATTGCGCGTTTGTAAGTGTAAGCATAGTAGAAAGAAGTTAGTATTCGTAGTTTTAGCGTTTTTTAGCTAAGTTACTAGTTTAGCTAGATTACTAGTAGTTTACGTTAGCTACAAACTTAAAATCTTTACAAAAAGCTTTTTTATAGTTGTACTTTTAATTAACGTTAAACTTAATTTAAAGCTTAGAGTAACGCTTAACGAACAACGTAACCTAGTTTTTTTTAACTAGTAGCTAGCTTCGCGCTGCGAGTAGTAGGTTAGTTTTATTCTCTAACTTAGTAAGCCTAAGTAGAAAGCTTTGCGCGTTGAAGTTTATAGTATACTTTTTAATTACTGTGTTTTTTATTAGACAAAGCTTTATTAAGTTAAGTATGCAATTGCGTTGTAAAAGTTTTTTAGCAAGCTAATTGCTTAGTGTTTTTTAAAAAACGTTGTAGATTAATGCAGCGCGTTGCTAAAAAAGTGTTACGTTGCGTTAAATAGCTTAGATTGCAAGCTATATTTAGCTTTTGTTTAAAGCGCGTAGCGCGTTGTGTAGTTAAGCTATTGCGTAGTAGAAAAAAAGAAGTAAGTATTGGTAAAAAGCTTAGCGCAGGTAAGTAACTCGCTTAGGTAAGCAACTCGCTAAGAATCTACGTTAAAGCTTCTTGCTAAACAGCAATCGAGAAAGCGCTAAAGCTAAGTAAAAAGAAAAAGTATTGCTTACAAGTATAAATTGTAGAAAAAAAAAATTCGTAGAACTTATATTAGCAGAGGTTGCCGTTACGCCTAGCCCTTAGAAACCTTGGAAAGGCTGCAAGCTTTGAGATGATTTGTCTGCCGCAGTGAGGCCGTGGGCATCCAAGGTTCCCGTCCCCCGTTAAGCGATCACGGGCTGAGCTGGTTTCCCATTCCGGCTTAGCTCACGTCACATGATCTTGTGGCCCGTGCACGGCTGGCTGGTATACCCTCTGCTCGCTTTCTCTCTTCTTTTAACTTTATACTTGTAAGCATCTCCTCCCCCTCCTGCTTGGTTTTGGCCACTAACAATCAATAGACCTTCTTGGAACCGCTGCGATCAAGTCTGCAGCTGGTTAAGTGAGATCGCCTGCATTGCACAGCGCGGAGCGGTCTTGCTTTGAATCTCCTTCGGGGGCTTCACCGGGGCAATTTTTGCTGGCACACATTTTTTCATTGATTGCATCGCCTTCGGCGATGCATCGAAGAAGAAGTCTTTCATCTATCTATCCATTCTACTGCTTGTTGTCCACAACCATGTACTGTATGTAACCCAACTGATCCGCCCACCTACTGGCTGAAAATCTCTGCGTGTGGTGGGTGTAAAATTCTTTGTGGGGGGTGCTGCTCGCTCGCGAGCTGCCAATGCCGTCCCTTTGCATACGGTTGCTTGATGTATGCGATAGGGTAATACACAGCTCTATAGATCCTCTTGTCTTTTGCCTGAGATTGTGTGCAGGGAAATGAGGTTGAAGCAGTGGCTGCTGTGTGCGGGCGATTTTGCGGACGAAGCAAACTCCGATCAACGACCTTGCATACTACTGTCTACGGTATACGATAGAGCAACGTCGAACTGTACAGATCCTCTTCTCATCTGGCTGGAACTACGTAGCTAGGCACAAGGTAGCTGGTGCTCTTTCAAGCTCCCGACCTCTGCTTCATTTGAGTTGAGCAGCAACATTATCACAATCGACGCCCGTCGCCCGTCGCACACTACCGCCTGGCATATACACCGATAATACGTCGTCAAACAGCTCTCTGTCTCTCTGGCTGCCATCTTGGGGACAAGCACGAGGATCTGGCTATTCCAAGGTTTCCAAGGTTCCTACGCCATCACGTGTATCTTTCACAAGATGCCTCGGCTTTGAGCTCGCCCGCCGCACGCATCATCGCGTCCACATGATAGCGCTCTGTGTCCGCAACTGCATGCTGGTAGACATGCTCTCGCTCGACCGGAGGATCTTGATGGCCAACAATGGCCACACAATCTACCCTACGCCAACCTGACGACCCTCTACTGGCCCTTTACAAACGCTATGGCGCACTCGCTCGGTCGCGCGTCTCCAACGCCTCGAAGCTCACGAAGCTACTCTCCACAATCACACTTGTTCTCACCATAATAGGCGCTGGCTATGGCGGAAACAGGTGGTACCAGAGGAGGCGCGCGGAAAAGGAGACGGGCAGAAAGCTGTTGCGCCGAAACTCTGGATTGAGAGGCAAAGATGGCTCAAGGATCATATACGTTCCATATCGCGACTCAACGTCCAAAGTCGTCATCAACCCTACGAAGCCGACTACCTTCGATGCGCATCGCCGCCTGTTCCTACAGCCTCCGGGCGCCGCGCGCATGGCGGACACGAGCAACCCGCAAGCCCCACCGCCAGAAATAAAGCCTGGCTTGAACCTGGCATTCCTCCACCAGTTCCTTAGCCTGCTGAATATAATGATACCGCGATGGAATAGTAAAGAGTCTGGCCTACTCCTCAGTCATGGCGTCTTTCTGATGCTCAGAACGTATCTGTCGCTCGTCGTAGCGCGACTAGACGGCGAGATCGTGCGAGATTTGGTCGCGGGCAATGGGAAAACGTTTCTCTGGGGCATAGTCAAGTGGCTGGGGGTGGGAACCTTTTCGTCGTACACGAATGCGATGATCAAGTTCCTACAGTCGAAGATCTCGATTGCTTTCCGGACGCGCCTTACGCGGTACATCCACGATCTCTACCTGAACGACCACCTCAACTACTACAAGCTGTTGAATATGGACGGTGGCGTAGGGCTAACCGTGGATCAGTTCATCACTCAAGACCTGACCCTCTTCTGTGCGTCGGCCGCGTCATTGTACTCCTCGCTTGGAAAGCCCTTCGTTGATATCTGCGTGTTCAACTACCAACTTTTGCGATCTCTAGGTCCATTAGCTTTGACCGGGCTTTTAGGCAATTATTTCTTGACAGCGACAATACTCCGAAGACTCTCACCTCCATTTGGAAAGCTGAAGGCTGTCGAAGGACGCAGAGAGGGAGACTTCCGTGCTCTCCATGCTCGGCTGATTGCCAATGCTGAAGAAGTTGCGTTTTACGGTGGAGACCAGATGGAGAAACACTTTCTCGAGAGAGGGTTCAAAGATTTGAAGCATTGGATGGAAGGCATCTACAGCTTGAAGATTCGATACAACATGCTTGAGGATTTTGTGTTGAAATACTCCTGGTCAGCTTTCGGTTACCTCATTACATCTCTGCCGGTATTCTTACCAGCTTGGGGCGGACTAGGGGCGAGCACAGAGATTGCTGCTGGCGGCGGTGGTGAGCGACAGAGTCGAGAACGCAATCGCATGAAAGACTTCATAACCAACAAGCGCCTCATGCTCTCACTCGCAGATGCTGGCGGTCGCATGATGTACTCAATCAAGGACTTGTCTGAGCTTGCCGGATACACGTCGCGAGTGTATACACTAATCAGTACGCTACATCGTGTACATGCCGACGCCTACTACCCCCCGCCTGGTACTCGATCTGAGCTCTACTCACTATCAGATATACAAGGTACGATCCACAAAGGCTTCGACGGCGTTCGACTGGAGCATGTCCCTGTTGTGGCACCCGCTCTACATCCCATGGGCGGCGATGAACTACTAGAGTCGCTTTCGTTTATCGTTCACACGGGCGAGCACCTCCTCATCACCGGCCCTAACGGAGTCGGCAAGACCGCTGTAGCCCGCATTGTAGCCGGTCTATGGCCCACGTACCGCGGCCTAGTCAGTAGACCTCGCTCAATAGGCGTCGACGGTATCATGTTCCTCCCACAACGACCATACCTCAGCACAGGGACTCTCCGAGACCAGGTCATCTATCCCCATACCGAAGTCGACATGAAAGCGGCCGGCCGAAGGGACTTCGAGCTCAGTCAAGTTCTCGAAGAAGCACGACTAGGCTACCTGCCCGACCGCGAGGGCGGCTGGGACACCAAGAAAGTGTGGAAAGACGTTTTCAGCGGCGGCGAGAAGCAGCGCATGGGCATCGCTCGGCTGCTCTACCACGAGCCGCGCTACGCGTTCATCGACGAAGGCACGAGCGCCGTGTCCAGCGACGTCGAAGGCCTGCTGTACGAGCGCGCCAAAGCCAAAGGCATCAGTAAGTCGCCCTGTCCTCCCAACTCCTTTCCACCAGCCGGCACCCATATATGCTAACGCCTCCACCAGCTCTCATCACCATCTCCACCCGCGCCTCCCTCAAACGCTACCACGACTACACGCTGACCCTCGGCGGCGGCGAGCACGGCGACGAATGGGACCTCCAGCGCATCGGCACCGAGAGCGAGAAATCGTCGGTCGAAAAGGAACTCGCCGAGCTCCGCGCACGGCTAGCCAAGGTCGAAGAGTGGAAGCTGCGGAAACAGGAAATCGATGCGGAGTTGAATAAGGTGTGGTTGGATGGCGGGGCCGAGCTGGCGCCGCCGCGCTATGCGGAGGATGGTGGGGAGCAGCAGCAGCAGCAAGATGAAGAGAGCATGGGCTAGACGTGGTCCCGTTGATGCGGTTATGGATGTGGAACGCTCCGTCCAGACTCAAGAGTCGCATATGGTTCGGTTCCATCCCGAACACGACAGTCCTTCGCAAGGGCTTAATGGATCCGTCGTCCTTTCCGCCAGGTCCAGCTGTGTCGCTTACTGCAGCTAGGCGTTTGGCGGTACCGGCTGGGTGTGTGGCATATGAAACTATATATGTACTGTACTTTACGGGTTATAGAGATATCTTTGCATCTGCATTAGCATCTGAATACGAAAATAGAACAGACGTACATTGATCGCAGCACGAGAGCCTGGTACTGGGTAGATTGCAATGTAGGACGTCTGGGTCTTGAGTTGACTTCGTAGCACTGAAAGGTGGTTCTGGACTTTGCGTCAGTGACCTGGCCGTTGGGTCAATTCAGTAGGCTCACTTGTCCGAACATCCATGGCTCAATTGTTTACCTTATAGTGTTATCCTACAGTGGGTTTAGATCAGGCTGAGGCTACTCGCTATTGATCAGACGAATCACCTCATCCATGGGTCAAGTGCAAAGCTTGAGTTAAGAATATTGCAATTTGCAGAACTCTCATCTTCCTGGCGGAAGCAAAGAGCACGAAATGGGTATTACACAGAAAACACACGACCACGCAACCCGCTCGTCCTCCACTCCCCACTCCCACTCCTCAATGCGTAAACCGCCAATCAGAGAAATAGAGAAACAAACAAACACACAAGAAAATCTCAAACCACTCTACCCCCTTTTCATCTCTCCCGCGACGACACAGAGAGCGCGAATCTAGCACTGTCGCCACTTGATAAACACCGAGTGCGTGAACCTCGCACTCTCCTTCGTGGCCACGAGCGTCCCACTCTGCGAGCCACCCATAGGCGTCAGCGCCACCTCAGCATTGACATTCAGCGCGGCCTCGCTGCCGCACGGCGACCACACGGAGACAGCGACGTCGTCGTGCTTGGAGTAGCGGCCGTTGAAGGGCCCGTTGAGCGCCAGCGTACTGGCCGCCTGGTCCTGCTCGCCGCTGAAGTAGTAGTTTGCGCGCACGACGCCGCGCACGCCCGAGTCCAGGTCGCCCCAGCCCGAGTAGTCGGCGCTGTACACGGCGTATTGGTAGCCGGGCGAGAACTGCAGCGCGATGGAGAGTTGGCAGTTTTTGCGCGATTGGTCGGGGGCGACGCCGGGCCCGACTTTGGCGGTGAATTCGCGGTTGAAGTCTGGAAGGGGGGTTAGTGGGAGGGGTTTAAGGAGGGGGGTGTGGGAAGGGGGTCGTACAGATGGGGAGGACTTTGCTGTCGGTGTAGTCGATGTCGACGGAGCCTTGCGGGCAGCCGGAGCCGCCGGAGACGACGTTCTTGATGCGGAAGGATGGCGGGGCGCCTTGGGCTTCTGGGAGAGGGTTTGCGAGGGCGGTGGCTGCGAGGGCGAGCGCAGTGAATGTGTACTTCATGTTGTTTTGTGGATGGGATGTGTGTAAAATGCTTCAGGTATTACGTGCTTTCCGAAATGGACAAAGGGCAGACAAGTGCAATATATGCTTTTGGAGACTGACAGCTGGTATGCAGAGATATAATCTTAGTCTGGAGGTGGCGAGTGTCTTGGTGTGGGGATGCTCGAGAACGGAAGGGAGCGACACTCAACTTATATGTTGAAGCATTCTCCCGGGTACGGGATGCGCATTAGGACGTCGTAGGTTATTTGCAGCATCTCAAGAGACCTGGGGTAATCGCACGGACCCACAGACGGTTCAGATGCTTAACGCGATTGGTGGTGCCTTCTTTCAGTAGGACAGAAAATAGCATATCCTTACCGTTGCCAACGGCCTGCCAGCATTCACCAGACCTTCATCACTTGGCCACAAAGATACAAACCTAGCGTTCTTTCCCCAAACGAGGGACTAGATATGCGGTCGAAATTGCGGGTGCACATGTACACGGACGGACCGGGCGACATGTGGAAGGAGATTCGGTACCGCAGAGAACACGGCAGCTCTAGAACGTTTGCGTTTCCAGAGCAAAGGGCTGGAATGGAATAAACCACGGGACAAAAATAGAACGTGAGAGGAAAGGTGGTAAGTTGTAACCTAATGAGAAGAAGCCGTGTGCGAAAGAGGCGAGTCTTGTATATAATAGATTAGAAGACCCGGTCGAGGTCTTGGGCCCAACGGCAACGTTTGATTGCTGCCCGGGATGTGGTGAAGCTTGTGGAGCTTTAGCGAGAGGCGCGATGATTTATTATCTCAGTTGACCATCTCTCCTGCCGACTTGGGCTGGGCAGTCCCAAACCTTCGTATCGTTCATCAACTGACATATTAGCGTTGAGCTACGTTTTCTCTCCGCCTGCGGTCGCCGAGGGTCTCGTTCAGCAGACAATTACTGGCGCATGATCGTGGAGCGATCCGGAAGAGTCCGAAGCGTTAGTTTGGAGCAGCAGAGCGGTACGGATGAAATCTGGGGAGGCTATTGTTAGAAGGTTGTGCGGGTTAATATGTTTAGCGAAGTGGCCAGGTTAAAGATTTTGCATTAGCCAGATATTAGCGGAGCCGTTGATCAATTGGGTTGTAGAGGCTGGAACTGCCAATAGCTCGTCAAGGACAGATAACTGATACTCTGTCTCTGATGATAGTCATTCGGGTCGAGATACGTGGTGGTTGGAGTGGAATCTAGGACCCAGAGTTTGCTGGACTTTACCGTCACCAGCTCAGCTCGGACCTTTTTAAGTGTATGAAACCTAGTAGAATGCAGATAAGACAAAGATTGTCGTGCTGTATTGTGCTGGTATGGTTTCCACTGCGAGGAGAGGTTTGGATGATGGGTTGATGATGACCTCAGAGCGTTGGAGATCTGATCACAGCGCTAGTCTCAGAAAGGCTTAGACAGGGGAGAAGCGTCACAACCTCAACCCCTCTCTTTAGATCGTTGCTTTTCCTATCGAATGAATACGGCAACATTTCGGTTCATTCTGTTTTGTTTCGGCTCGTGCAAGTGGTGGAATGAAGTACAAACAACGGCTGACAATGCGTTGACGTTATCACCTGCCGAAACTCAAGAAAGCCGTTTTTATCCACAGAGAAGTTTTTCCGAAATATTGAATTGCAATGTCCATGGTCGCTTACATGGACTACAGTTGGACCTTCTTCCGCTCGAGATTTAGCGAAGCGCTTGGACTGGTAGACATGTTTGAGTCATCCGTCAGTCAGGGAGGACAGTGAGGAAGGGATATGTGCGACTCACGATCAAGCACTAGTTCGGTGATGATATTAGCTAGCAGCGATCGAATGGTGGAAAGAGCTGTCAGAACATTGGTGCGCGTGTCCGACATGAAATAGCCTCGTATCTTGTGGTCGGTATCCGTAACCATGCCGAAACATCCTGTGCCTGATTCCTGGCCGCGGAATGGACAGGATTACCACAGATCAGGTACAGTTAGTGGTGTTCGACGACGTGGTGCCACTTGTGAAACGGAGGGCTAAAAGCACAAACAGAAATACACTTCCGGGACCGCCTCCACAGCTTAGTTCAACACCGCCAAGAGTCGTTCAAACAGTAGAAGAGCCACGTTGCCTTCCCACAGTAAAGATTTTGGTGGAGAAGGCGGGCAGGAACACTGTATGCATGTGAGAATGAGAACGTCCGTGCGATTCAACCATTCGCTAAAGTTCTGATCTAAAACCTCGGTGAAGTTCGAATCCCAACACACAAAAGTTTACACAAAGGAGTGAACAAAAAGGGGCGAAGCCATTCTATCTTATACCGAGGCGGACTCATGTCTACCAAAAGACATTCTAGCCGATACAATGGCCCGTGGCGCTGACCACATATCGAAGTTATCCAGCCTATGCCACCTACAAACGCGCCTCTGGATCCGATTGCACCACCGCTTCTGATCTGACCACTTCTGATCTGACCGCTTCCTCTACACCGTTGGCTCACATTTCCCCCGTTACCTATGAAGTTCCTTCTGGATCCTCTCCTCTCCTCTCCTCTCCTCTCTTCCTCTACCTCTTCCTCTTATCTGAATCTCCCCAAACAGCCACGATCATGTCACCCTCAAAGGTTTCCATCCTGAATTTCGACAACTTCTACAATATTGTCGACGGGAAGAGACAGGGCAGCAAAACCTTCCACCATGGAGTGGACCCCGCCACTGGCCAGAAACTCTGGGACGTCCCAATTGCGAACGAGCAGGACCTGGATAGCGCCGTAACCGCTGCAAAGGAAGCATTTCCAGCATGGAGTGACACGCCAATCGAGAAGAGGAAGGATTTTCAAGGAGACTGGCAAGCCGGTTTGTGCACTCTACAACGCCCCAGATTGCCTATCTAACGACTTCACAGAGGAACACTGCATCATTTGATATTGGTGCTGCTGCTGGTTTTATGGCATACCATTGTGAGTACCTGCGAGCAGTCGAGTCAGTTATGGGACTGATACATCTCAGGTGGTCTCAAGATTCCCGAGGAGGAAACTGAGGACGATGAAAAAACCATCTACACCGAGTACACTCCTCTTGGAGTATGCGCTGGTATGAGCCTTTGCCCTGGGGTTCTTGATTTTGAGCTCAACCTTCGCAGGAATCGTTTCATGGAACTTCCCCTTGATACTTTCGGCCGGTAAGATTGCTCCGGCCCTGTTGACGGGCAATACCATCATCATCAAGCCATCGTAAGTTGCTCATGACTCTATGGGACAATGCTAAGATATACAGGCCCTTCACCCAATATTCCGGCCTGAAGCTGGTGGAGCTTGGGCAGGACATCTTCCCACCAGATGTCCTCCAAGCCGTCGGCGGCAACGAAGAGTTGGGCGCTCTGATGGCTACGCACCCGGATATCGCCAAAATCTCCTTCACTGGCTCCATCGCCACCGGCAAGAAGGTCATGGCAGCCAGCGCCAAGACACTCAAACGCGTCACTCTCGAGCTCGGCGGAAACGACGCTTGCATCATACTCCCGGACGTCGACATCAAGAAGGTGGCTCCCGAAGTCGTCATGGGCGCCTTCCTGAACTCGGGCCAGGTCTGCATAGCCACCAAACGCATCTACGTCCACGAATCCATATACAAAGAATTCCTCCTTGAAATGGTGACCTTCACCAAAACGAACAAGATCGGCAGCCCAGACGACGGCGACAACTTGGTCGGCCCGATGCAGAACGCGATGCAGTACGAGAAAGTCAAAGACTTCTTCGCCGACAGCAAAGCCCAAGGCTACAAGTTCGCAGCCGGGAACCCCGACAATATCCCCTCCTCATCCGCGGGCTTCTTCATCCCCCCCGCCATCGTCGACAACCCACCAAACGACTCGTGCATCATCGCCGAAGAGCCGTTTGGCCCCATCGTGCCCACGCAGCCGTGGTGCGATCTCGACGAAGTCATTGCGCGCGCCAACAACACGACCACGGGCCTCGGCGCCTGCGTCTGGGCCGCCGACGTCGACAAAGCGATGCAGATAGCGCGCCGCCTGGAAGCTGGATCGGTGTTCGTCAACAGCTACGAGAAGGCGACGCCTCTGGCCATCTTTGGCGGCCACAAGGAGTCGGGTATCGGTGGGAGTGGGGCAAGACGGGCCTGCTGGCTTTCATGAATGCGCGTGTGGTTCATGTGTATAAGGCTTGAGTGGGGGCTTCCAAAGGAGCATGTATTCGTGGTTGAGTCTATGGGTGCTGGCAAAAGCGAGGATCTGGCTCTTTGTGGTATCATCATCTCGAAAAATGGCATGTGGCCAGAGGATGAGTATATGGGTGCTTTTAGAAGCGAGAATCTGGCTCTTTGGAGTATCATGAACTGGAACAAATCGGCGCATGGCCAGGGAATACCTAGCGGGACGAAGAAGGCATAAACATTCTTTTTTCTGATTGTCTCAAAGCTTTCAACGGATACTGCTCGGATTTCGTGTTATCTACCAATGTAATGTCTTACTACAATATCAATATCAATACTCACTACCGTCGGTAACAACACCCCCGTGTGGTGCATTGATTCGTGTCCGATGGAAGAATGCTCTCGACAGTATAAGAAATTCCAGCAACAGCTAGATAGGCTACTTTTCTCTTTACAAAGCCTTGCTGTATCTAGTATACTAGGTAATGTAAATGTACTATAAAGGTGTAGGGGTGTAGTTGAGGTGCGCGTATTAGCGTACACCTGGGCACGAAGTAATGCATGGGAGTGAGCTGGAGCACAACGTCTATTTCCCCAATGCGAAGCCAAAGGCAAAAGCAGTACCTACGCCATGCCCAGCGGGCACCAAACCCTGGCCAATGGCGCGCCGCCTATATCCGTTTTCCGCGTTTTAAAGGCGATGGATAATGCGCTGGGTGTGGTAGGTTGGATACGTGAGTGGGTGGGTACCATTATTGCACGCATATTTAATATTCCTGATCGAACATCATAGATCATAGATCATGAATACAATAGATAATGACGAACGACGACAACACTACCACTCCACAATTGCGAAATCCACGGAACCAGCCTGTCTATCTATCTACCATGCATATCCACTGTGCTAAACCGCGAGGCTGTGTGCGTGCGTTATTTGGAGTAGGTAGGTAGTTGTTCTCTCCTGTTGGTGCGCTCGGGCGGAGTGCGCTGTGCTGTGCTGTACTGTATCTGTATCTGTATCTGGAGATGCAAGAAAAACCGAACCACACTGAACTGAACCGAACCGTGGTACGCTGAGACGTGGTACATGCAATGTATATATATAATGTACAATACATACATCATAGCTCGAACTGGTGGCCGAATGATGCGCTCATCATTGTGGTGGTAGTCGTTCCGTTTTTTATCGCGCTCGGGAGATGGTACGGGTATGTGCATGTGCATGTGCATGCGTGTATACATACATACATCATGTCTCAATTCCCGATCCGATGCGAACCCCTGGTCGGGAAGCTTTTGCTATGTGTGTGTTGTGTTGTCGTTGGTCCAATGAACGGGCTGGACTGTAGATTACATGCATATATAGTGAGTGGAGATGAAGATAAATATCGGTAGATACCTGGCATGTGAAAAGCATGATGGACGGATGACTGAATGGATGGATTGCATGGACAGGTGAGGTATTGCGTTGTTCACAGAATGAAGTTCGAGGTACATGAATATGACACGGTTGGGATTTGGTGATGTGATGATGTAGCTGAGAATGTGTTGCAAGCAGCGATATTCGGGGCCTGAGAGGTGTGTGTGCGAATGATTGTTTCGAGGCTTCACGGAAGAAGACCATATCGCCTTTTTGAACGATGAGGTTGTTGGTTTTCTAGCCCCCTTGATATGATAGAAAAGACTCTGCCCACTTCACAGCCCTATCGTTGCATCAGCCTCTGAGAGTTCACCACACACCACACACTGAGCGCGCGCTTCGGTCCTTCCAGATGCCATACTGGAGAATAACAGCGTGCCCATCCGTAGATAGCGTGTGTGTTGGCCATGGTCCTCGTCTTGCTCTCAACCCGTTCATGCTCCACCGCTAGCAATTACATCATGACACAGCATCTACCCCACCTCTTATTCTCCAAGTAACAATTCGATCATCATTGAGTAGTCTTTTCCGTCGTGTTCCAACCTTGAATTTGAGGCCAACTTGTTCGGGGAATAACAAACGTGCAAGTCGGGTTGGGAACCGAGTGGGACGGCATCGGTAGGAGGAGCCGGCATCTGGCAAGCGAACACGTCCCGTAGGTAATTTGAAGGAAGGAAGGATGCGGGGCGTGGAATATGGCGATGTTCCCGGCACGATCTGAACCAAATCCTTCGTCGGTGAACCGAGGGTCGCGTTGGCTACATTCGTTACATTCGCTGCGCTCGCAATTTCAGAGTCCAATTCTTCGCAACCATAGGATTGACTGCGGCAAGACTTTTGTTTAAATTGGGTCAGCTTCTCGCCGGCGATGGAGCTGAAACCCACTGCCCAAACGAGGCCCATTGCTTATGTTGATGTGGCTGCGCGTGAAGGGATTTGCGAAACAGTTCCTACGCTTGTCCGTTTCTCGTGCGTTGTACCGGGCTTGGCAAGGAATCTCGTGCGGCATGCTCTGCTGATGCTCTGCGGTCTATCGGAGTTAACGCGGCTGCAGGCATCCCTGAGAGAAAAGTAAGCAGTACAATGCAATCCCGCCTCGAGACCTCGAAAACAGCAGAATTTGTAGTATAGGATGCTGCTAATGGATGGAGTGACAGAGTCTAGCGCTTGAGGACCAATAATGAACAATGGCTCTGATGGTTCGTAGAGATGAGATGACAGTGAGTGTGCGCTAAATGCGCACTGGGGCTCGTTTGGTGTGATATGAGCCGACGTAGCCTGTGTGCAGGTTCGGGCTGCGCGACACCGTTAGTAACTGGCAAATCTCTCTTCTCAACGTGTTCACTCCAAATGGCTCACTTCGAAGATTGAACAGTGATTAGCGATTAGTTGTAACAATTGATGTCTCTATACATATGAGACGGATTTAAATGCTGTCTGGACGAATGATCATGGCTCGTCCCGATGAGCGCCAGAACTCCAGCGCGATGCGAATGCGAATGTGACGTGGTATCTCGGTTGGTATGTACGTTGGAGTGACCGGATACGGATCGTGTTTTAACCAGCACGATAAGTGGCCCTCCTAAACAATGCTTTTGTCATGTCTATCCTCTTGTTCTTTTCGCGTAGTACCCTTACGCGAACTGGGCAGCACCCTTCTCATCCTCCTCTTCAAACATCATTTCTTCCAGCCACTTGGTTGCCTTCGCACACCAGCTGTCGACGTACGTAGTCCAGAGGTGGGCAACGGTGTAGAGCAGGGCGAACCAGACGGGAATGGCAATGGCGAATACCAACCAGCTTTGGGTCCTTGGAATGTAGTGATAGATAGGCTCCTGGTTCTCGCGTTCCTCGATGCTGAAAGATTGCAGTGACCATCCATAGATGAAGCGGGCAAGGACAACACGAAGGAGAGTGCCGTGTGTAAGGTACACTGCGAAGCTGTTGCGTCCGATCCACATAAACAGCTTATTGGAAAACATTGCTTGAAGGCTTGGTGACAGCCAGATTCCAGTGACCATCAAATCCCAACCCACGGCTGTCCATCGTTTAGAATAGTCCTTTGTGCCTGCCGGGAAGATCCACTCTCCGACGTAGATGAGTTGCTGAGACCACCCAGCCCAGTCTGCGCGCTCTCCAGGGTAGCCTGCAACATATACACCAAGAACCATCAAAACGGTCTGTACAGTCCTTCGGGTCCGGGGGTAGCTGTTGACGAACTCTCGGAAGGCTTTGTCGGAGCCGATATCACAAAGTAGGACTCCGTAAAGGAACTGGCACTCGAACGTTTCTGGGAGTTGTATCAGTGTACGCCATGCGGTATCTTCGTACAGTGGACATACCTTTGAACGGAATTGAGCACCACCAGTACCACGAGAACAAAAGAGAAATGGTGAAGACGCGCATGCGGAACTTCATGAAGATGGTTGCGAACAATGTAACATAGATAAGAAAAGCACCTTGAAGCAAGGGAAGTAGCGCCCACTGGTGGTCGTCGTAGGGCTGGTGGCCGAAGGTCCAGTTGTCCTGGAATGCTTTGAAGAGTCTGGGGATTTCAGTATCGAGACCCCCGATATCCTGCGGGCTTGACGATCTCAACCATCCGGAATCGCATCTGAGGGCAACATTGAAGCCACCAAGTTGCGCGGCAAGCCAAGAGATGAACAAGGCGATGGTTGCTGGCAAGATCAGTCGCGGCGGCCTTCGAAAGGCCGACTTGCCCAGGGTTACTAGAGCGCCCGAAAGGTTTCCCGATTTGACTTGGCGCAAGGGCTTGATAGCACACACGTAGCCCGTGAGGAAGGCAAACATGGTAACTCCAATACGGCCCTGCCATGGTAGCCGCAGAAAGGGGAGCTGAAGAAGTTGAGGAGTGGCGTCTTGGTTGTCGCGCGGGAACCACAGGGAGTAGTTCCACGCCCTGCAGAGATGGGTGACAACGACGAAAAACGAAGCTACACCACGGACGCCCTGGTGGCCAGGTCAGTATACAGAATCGAGGTGTGTACGGAGTAAGACGTGCTCACCTCTACCCAAGTGACGTTCTGGCGATTGTTCGACGCCATCTTAGGCGCTGGTGTCGTCGTGGCCGGGCGCGTGCCAGAGTTCTTCGGCGAGAAGAGGAAGACGGCGTGGCGTAGAAGAGTCAAGGGAGCCTTTGCGATCAGAGTCATACGGGCAGCAGCTCAATTGACATGGGACGGAACCGAGTGCAGTCGATAGATATAAGGAAAGGGAGCAGACACGAAGGAGCGACTGTGCCAGACGCAAAGCAGCATTTGGGTCTCTTGAACCACGGGAGATGATGGGAAAGCGAAGGCGGATGCCCGGGCGGGCAGAAACTTGGCGACAGCGGGCCTCCTGACGACTGACGACCGACGACTGACGACCGCGGGAGCCCTGCGGCGCGCGATCGTAGACAAAGGCTCGCTGATCGCTGCCAGTGCCCAGGACCCACTGCCCGCCCAGACTTGGCGCATCTGCCGCGTCATGGAATCGGCTAGCCGGCGTCCATTGCAGCGCAATTCACAGCGTCCCCCACCCGTTGTATGCGCTTGGCGGGCGTCTCCAAACTCTGCACGCTTTGGCCGGAGCGAGGAGAGCTCAGAGGACACCGCGAAAGGCGGCTGGAGGCCCGCACGGCGGCCCTGTGCGACGGTTGCGACCGCTAGTGCATCTACCACCCGGCACCACTGCGCCGTTGCGGAGTCGACCGGTTACTGTTACACACCCGCCGTGTCGTCACTGTCTGCGACTTGGGAGTGGGAGAGGAGTGGCCGCTACCGTGGGCCGTGGCTATCTATCTCGCCCATTTCGACCCTTTCGACAAAATCAAAATAGCCTATTTGGTGGCGCTGCGCTCAGGCCTGCGCCCCAGATACCCACGCTCCGTATACATACGATAAGCATGCAGGGGGTCAGGGAAAGCTGAGGCTGAGGCAGGCAGTGGGCGGCAACCCACAGCTGATCGGGCGAGCCGGCAGCGATGGGGGTTTGGTGCAACGAACTAATAAGGCCGAGGCTACTTTCGTGCATTAATTCGTGTCCGATGTAAGATAGCTTTAGGCAATGCTCTTAACAGTATAAGAAATTATAGCAATAGCTAGATAAACTACTTTTAACGTACCTCACGGGTAGTCGGGCTACACGAGTTCGCGGAACACTTTTGCCAAGCAAATTATCTAATATTATAACCTTAATACCTTTCTTAATAGTAGGCCTATTAGAATAATTTATACACTGTTTTAAAGCTCTAAGCTAGAACTTTAAAATCTACTAAAAATTACCTAAATAGGCTAAGTACTACTAGAGTTTTTAAGGTTTAAAGATAAAAAGCTCGCTTAAGCTCTATACCTAGTATCTAGTAGAATTCTACTATAATAAACTTTTATATTCTAAAATATTTTTATTTATACTATAAGTTAGAGTTCTAGAAAGTTATATAGTATATAGCTTAGAATTAAAGCTATTAGATAGAATTAGAGCTTATATATAAAACCTACTAAGTATAAAGTATTAGTACTATTATAACTTTAAATAATACTACTTTTTTAAAGCTTATATAGTATAATTATACTAAGTACTAAATTATTAAGTAATTTTACATTAGGTTTTAATAGTTATATATAGATATTTATACTTAGCTAGTATAAAGAAAGTAAACTACTTTCTAACCTATCTAGTAGCTTTAATCTTAGGCTACACGCTATAAAACTTTCTAGTACTTTAATATATAGTATAAATAAGAATATTTTAGAATATAAAAGTTTATTATAGTAGAATTCTACTAGATACTAGGTATAGAGCTTAAGCGAGCTCTTTATCTTTAAACTTTAAAAACTCTAGTAGTACTTAGCCTATTTAGGTAATTTTTAGTAGATTTTAAAGTTCTAGCTTAGAGCTTTAAAACAGTGTATAAATTATTCTAATAGGCCTACTATTAAGAAAAGTATTAAGGTTATAATATTAGATAATTTGCTTGGCAAAAGTGTTTCGCGAACTCGTGTAGCCTAACTACTCGTAAGGTACGTTAGTACGCAATTCTATTACTAAATTACTTACTTTAGCGCAAAGTAGCTTCTTTTAGCTTATAAAAAGAACTAAATTAATGTTGCATTAAAACGCGCTTAAAAACTACTAACGTACTTTACGAGTTAGTTGAATACACAAGTTAGCTAAATACTTTTGCTAAGTTTCTACGTAATGCTTTAACAATAATACTAAATAAACTTCTTTAACGAACGTTAGATACAGCTTGCTTTTTAAGCTTTTAAACAAAATGCAACACTGTTTTAGCAACGCGCTGCAGCTATCTACAATGTTTTTTATACAACACTAAGCAATTAACGCGCTAAACAGCTTTTACAAGCAAATTGCTAGTTTAAATTAAAAAATCTAACTAAGCTTAAGAAAGAAGTAGTTGTTAAGCATATACTTAAGCTTATTACGCGCGAATTTTCTTTTAAGCTTGCAGCTATAGCTAATATAGCTAATTCTTTGCGCGCAAAGCGCAATCTAAGCTAGGTTAGCTTAAACTAGCTTAGTACGTAAGTTAAGCACTGCTTTAAGTTTATAATAAAGTTCAATTGCAAGTACAATTAGAAAAAAGCGCTTTGCGAGAATCTAGAAGTTATCTAGAGCTAGTTTCGCCTAGTAGCTAACATAAAAGCTAAGTATAGTATCTAGAATAAAAACACGTATAACTTTAACAAGTTAAGCTTTATAATAATCTAGATATTAACTAAAGCAGTTGTTATAGCTTTAGAAAAACAAGAACAGCTAAAGGCAATATAGCAAAGCAATAAAAAGTAAACAATAGTTATTCAAAGCATCAACGCAATAGAGTAAGCTATTCTACTTTTTATTATTTTTAAAAGCTGCTATTACTTTTTTGCTTAGTACAAAAAAAAGAATTTGCTTCAAAACTAGGTTATTGCAGTTTCTAAAAATAGCTAAACAATAAATAAACTTAAGCTACAGTAGTTAAAGCACTTTAATAAATATATAAATAAAAAAGTTGTAAGCGCTTATTAGCTCTTTATTATTAATAGCTATAAAAGCTACGACTTGCTCAATTTCTAGTAGTACTACAAAAAAACAAAATTATTACTATCTACATGCTTTTGCACTAATCGCACTTTTTGTAGCTTTTTAATATAAGTTGTTTTGCTTTTCTAAAAAAACGTTTAAGCGCTAAGCTAAAAATTTTATGCGCAACTAAATTACTTACATTACAAAACTTAAGTTTCTACTATGCTTTATACGCGTTTATAATGCAGCAATTACTTTTAGTAATATTTAAAAAAAGTTTTAAAGCGCTAGATTAGTTTTATTTAACTTAAAACAAGTTATAACAGCTTTTAACGTTTAGTTGCGTACTCTATTACTACTACTATTTATTAACAACAAGCTTTAGCAGTTGCAAACTCTAAGCAATACTTTTAAATTTAAGTTGTAATTAACGTTTGTAAAGGCAAGAATTTAGAAGTATACAAATAGCTTACTAACGTCTATAGTAAAAGCTTTTAAAAAAGTTTTAAAAAAAGTAGCAATTATTGCGTACAAGCTAGTGTTAGCGCAAAAAGAAATTACAAAGCTTTAAGTAGCAAATAAAGCTACTACGCAACGTAAATTGCATAAAAAAAAGCAGGTTTAAGCAAAAAAAACTTTAATAGTTAAAAATAAAGCTTGTTTAACTGCTCTAAAAGAGTTTAGAGCGCGTAGTAATAAAAAAAAGCTAAAAACGCAAGTGCGCGCTAAAGAAAGTAAGCTAACTCAAAGGTAATGCAAGTAGTGCAATTAAACTAAGCATAACTTGCGTACGTATAAGCAAGTAGTAAAAGTAAACTTTAAATAATATCTTAAGTTGCATTGTTCTATACAAAGCTAAAGTAAGCTATTTTGCGCTAGAATAGAGTAGTTTTAGTAGAAGCTTAGCAAAAGTATTTAGCTAACTTGTGTATCTAACTAACTCGTAAAGTACGTTATATTAAAAAGCTTAAAAATTAATTAGTAGAAATAACTAAGTAAAAATCGCGCAAACGAAAGCAAATTTAAACAAGTAGTACAATAGAGTATAGTAATAGATTAGCGCAAGTAGCTACTAAAGCATCTACAGCGCTTTAGCTATTAAAAAAAGCGCGTTGTAAAGAAAGTTAAAAAAAGCACAACTAGCTTTACAGCGCTGTAAAAACTGTAGTAATACAAAACACAATGCCTAAACTTGCTAAAAAAATACAAAAAAAGCTTTTAAATTTAAAACTAGCACGACGTACGCAGGTTTCTTGTTTAATAGCAATTAATTTAATGTTCTTTGAGATAAGTCGGTTGTGCCAAGAAATTTTGGCGGGTTCGGTGATCTATTACGTTAGAGGTGTGGTTAAGGTGAGCGTGTTAGCGAACACGAATTAATGCACGGGGGTGAGGCGGAACGTTGTGGCGCAGAGCTCGTGGAAGAGTGGGTTGCACACCCGTGGAGTCTGGAGTTTGGAGTCTGGTGCGAGGGAGGGAGCCCAGTGCAACGGCCCCGCATCCTCCATGGAAAGGGGGCGGCGCTCAGTGGAGTGGAGCCCTTGGCAATGCTCCTGCCTCCACTCCATTGTCCCCTTTCGACACATGATTATGCCAGTTACCTTTGTACGGTTAGAGGGACACGACCAAAACGAGCGCCATGTGATCCGCCAGCATGTCACTTGCTATACATAACACTTCTGCGACTGCGACTGGATACTACTCTTTCTTGCCTTAGTGGTTTCTCTCAACAACTCCTTTCGCAAACGTCGCAAAGTCTCTCTGCTCATCGACCTTCTCCCACAGGTTGGGCTGCGTGAACACCGCCAATGTATTCCGGGCCACTTTGCCGCCCAGCCCCGCTCCAGCTCCCCTCACAAAGTGCGGTACCGCCCTGAACTTGCCCTTCGTGATCACCTCCAGCGCTTCACCCGTTTGGAATCCGAGACAATCCCGTGGTATCCCAACTTTGGTCACTGCACCTGTTCGAGAATGGATGTATAGACCTGCCTTTGGGTCAGGCGACTCTCCAAGTTCCTGGAGCGGGGTGAATGCCGCGCCGGTCTGTGGAGGGTGTGCTGCTTCGTCGACGAACATGGCAGAAGTCAGGCCAGTGAGGCAGCCGTGGTCAACGTGAGTGGCACACCAATCATCTTCCTCCGCATTGTCCTGGCTGGACGCCTGGTGACCGGACTGCGGGGTGGGAAAGTAATGAAGAAGCCGAGCCTTGGTCGACACGCTCGTCTTCACGACGTGCTCCAAGTAACCCTGGGTGTATCCCTCAATATTGGCTTCGGCGTATTTGTCGCATGCCCGGGCTACCAGGGCGGCAATATCAATGATCAAGTTGCATAGCTCCCGGAAAACCTCTTCGAATCCAGGCAATAGCGTTTCCGTTGGCCAGACATTGGGTGCAGTGTACTCCGGGAAAGAAGGGTATTTCTTTTCCATAGCTGTGTGCTGCTCTTCAAATGCCGGTGCACAGTTCACATAGTAAGAACCCTTCAGGGTATCATACCGTCCATCCTTCAGGGTTTCTTTACCACAGGACCATCCTACAAGCCATTTAGCGGCTGGGGATTCCAGCTTGTCTAGTCTGTCGGTCAGCCATAATATTCGCAGGATGGTCTTAGAAGGCTGATTAGAGAGGCCTGGTATTGTATATGAGAAGTGTTGGCTCACTCAGTTGTTCCGGGGATAGACTGGCGAGGGCTGATGAGTAGGAAAGCAGCCTGTGCCTAAGGCTATGGAATTTCGCAGGTAGATTCTTCACAACGATTATTCCTAGCGACGATGGTCCGAACGCTTCTTCTAGCAACGAAAAGTCCACCGTATCTTGAGATCGTTAGATCGGTCTGTGACAACTACAAGTACACGAGCATCTGCATACCATTGCGCAGATCTTCCAGATTGACGGATACCGCGCTAGCCATGATGTCAGTATTGAGACTGCAGGAAGCAGGAATGAAAAGGTATGTAGCTGTATGCTGCAGTGTGGTCACACCCTAACTTTATCCTCCATGCTTAGCGCGCTAAACGATATGGTAGCAGATTGGAGAAAACACGCTTGGAAGGTGCGCGGTGCCCACCTGCCTAGTTTGTTCTGCCAGTGTTCACCGCCAACGACTTTCCGCATGTGAAGCGCATTTCCGATTCCGAGCATAGCTCCAACCACCACAGTATCACCATGGTCAAACCACTCCACTTCAAGGGCGACAAGAAGCAGAAGAAGAGAAAGAGGGCGGCCGAAGCTGATGATGCTGACGCACCCACCTCCAAAGCTCTTGCGACTACCTCCGGAGCTCCACAATCGGTCGACGACGATTCCTGGGTGACAGCCGACGTTCCAGGCGACGTAGCAGGGCCTGTTCTAATTGTGCTACCTACCGAGCCACCGGCGTGTCTAGCATGCGATGCAAATGGCAAAGTGTTTGCTAGCACTATTGAGAACTTCGTCGATGGAGACCCCACAACCGCTGAACCCCACGATGTGAGGCAGGTGTTCGTCGCGAATCGCGTCGCGGGGACAGAGAACATCAGTTTGAAAGGCCACCACGGAAGGTACCGTTGCACAGCATCCCATCCCAAACAGTCACTAACCTAACATGCAGATACCTCGGCTGCGACAAGTACGGCATATTCAACGCAAACTCGACCGCCATCTCCGCCGAAGAGTCCTTCCTCTTCATCCCGGTCCCAGACAACCCCTCTGCCTTCTCGATCCAAACCCAGCGCGACACGTTTCTCATAATCGACGAAAGCGGAGGCAAGCCCACGGTACGCGGCGACGCAGACAGTATAACCTTCAACACCACCCTGCGCATCCGCATGCAGGCGCGGTTCAAGCCCAAGCTACGGGCTTCGAAAGAAGAGAAGGCGCTCTCCAAGATAAGCCGCAAGGAGCTCGAAGACATCATCGGCCGCCGACTCGAAGACGACGAGGTCAAGAAGCTGAAGAAGGCGAGGCGCGAAGGCAACTTCCACGAAGTCACGCTCGATTTGAAAGTCAAGTCGTCGCACGACAAGTACGCTTGAGACCGGCGCGGGGTACCTGTGGGATGGCCAAGTCAATTGCGGGAGATCGCTCCGGGGAAAGAGTTTCATGATGCGTCAGGCTGCTGGCTGCTAGATGCTATGCTACGCAGAGGAGATCTTCGGTCCAGGCTTGGCCATGGCGGAGACAATGGGAAGCCCACTCAACTGTGGAACACCAGTACACGTACGCTCGTAACGAGGAGTTTGTGCATGTCTTGGTCGACCGGAGTAGCGGGCGTTAGAAGCCCATGTTTCAGCCTTCATCAACTGACCCGATGCGGCAGTTGCGGCGCTACTTGGAACTACCTTCCGGACTATTTTGCGAACGAAAGTCAGGTTCCCGTCTCCGCAGTAGGAAGAGATCAGGTAGCTAATAGTACCAGCCCCGAACGTTCACTTAGCACGACGAGCCAAATACGAAGAATATTTCTGGGTGTGACAGTGGTCTTTTGACACCATGCACATACATACAATCTACGTCTTATATCACATTCAACGGCGCGCTAACCTCTCCATCTAACAAGCCAGCCCAGCTCGTCCACACACCATCTTGCAGCACGCACATAAAACCTAGACCTTCTTCCACACCAACTCCACATAGTCCTCCACATCCCGCCACAACCACTCGGGCTTCTCCAGCGCCGCAAAATGCCCGCCACTCTCGTGCTGCCGGTAAAACGCCAGATTCCCATGTTTCTCCACCGTGCTCTTGACCCCAGGGGTGATCTCAACCGGGAAGAACGAAAAGCCCATCGGCTTCGCAATGTACGGCGGCGGGTTGCGCGGCCCGCCGAACAGCGAGCGGTACGGGTATATGGAGCGTGGGAAGCCCTGCGTGAACCAGTAGAGGGAGACGTTGGTGAGGATGGTGTCGAGGGGCGGGTCTTCGTCGCTCCATTCGAGGAATTTCTCGCCGATCCTGGAGGTGGGTGAGTTTGGCGGATACGGGGTAGTGGGGAGTTGGGTGTGGACTTACCATGCTAGAAGCGCGAGTGGACTGGAAGATAGGACGAGGCTGATGGTGTTCGGCCGGGTGCCGTGTTCCTGTGCATACGCTGACCCGCTCTCTCTCCACTTCTTGGCGTTGGCAACGGCGCGTTGTTCGAGGGCGCTGAGGCCTTCTTCTTCGGGGAGGTCGATGATGCGCATGAGGTTCACTGGGGGAGTAGTGTAAGCTTTGGTGGTATGTAGTACGTTGAGGCTGCGGAATGCCTACGGTGAACGCCCACGCAGGCATCGTGGTGTACGGCCATCAGCGTCCCGACAAAGCTGCCTATATCCCCGCCTTGGGCAATGTACTTCTCGAACCCCAGATTGAGCATCAGCTGGTTCATGACTCGGGCGCTGTCGACTATAGTCCAGTCGCTGTCTACAGGACCTCCGGAGCTGAGAGTGTAGCCTGGCAACGAGGGGACGATGATGTGGTATGGCAGATCTGCAGCGGAGTACTTCTCTCGAATGTTGCTGAGCATGGGCAGAAACTCAATGAAGCTGCCCGGCCAGCCGTGCATGAAGATGAGCGGAATGGCATCCTTCTGCTCCGAAAACAAGGCGACGAAGTGGATGTCCATGTCCTCGACTGCCATGGTGTAGTTGGGAAACGAGTTGATGTGCTGCTCTTGGGCGCGCCAGTCGTACGTGTTCAGCCAGTAGGCTTTGGTGGAGGAAAGCCAGTTGTGCGTTACGCCGAAGCGGCGGTCCGCTTGCTTGCCTTCCCACGTCAATCTGGCACTGACTGTCAATGGGGATGGTCGGATATAGAGGAGCAGTGCCTTACGGGCCTATTTTTGATAGTTTGAGGAGTTGAGACCATTCTGAGATTTGGTCGTCTGAGATGTTGAGAGTGAAGGGTTGAGCGGAGTTGGGTGGGGAGTAGGCCATGTTGGGAATCACAGAGAAGGAAGACTATCGCGTATACGGTGAATCACTGTCGAGTTATCGTGTTAGTATGGGCCGAGTGGCAACTACTTATGCGGGGAACAGAGCAGAGCTGAGCTGTCGTACTAGATGGACTATGAGGTCGGTTTGGTAAGCAACATTGCTCCAATGCGGGGCACTTCGCATGCAAGTGCTCAACATGCTTCCATTTTGGGAACAGCCTAAGGTCTGCATACTCAAGAACGTATCGGAGCATTTCGGGGTTGCAGGGCCGTGACATATACGCAATGTTGCTAGAAGCATATTCTGGGTAGTATTCGTTTGAGCACTTGCTCCATTCAGCTCACGTATGTTGAACGGAAAACTTTGAAACGGCAACAGAGGCGGGATGAGTATTCCGGCTCAGAGGCGTTAGAGAGAGATGGTTATTTGGCGTAAATGGATGTTTGCAATACATAGTAGAGCCTGCAGTTCTTGTGGATGGACCTGGAATGGTGTTTGAGGTGGGACAAGCGCGTCTGCGCGCGATCGCGTGATGGGCCGATGGCGGGGTACCGTGCACGTCGGCGTAAACTACGAGGAGCTCGTTTTTAGTGAGGCATAAGCGAGATCTTGGCAATGCAGCCAAAACCCCCCCATCATACAAATTTACATACAAAATCGGTCAAATACACATTTATTCATGATAATTCTGCGAGATCTCGTTGATCTGGGTTATATGGCCTAATTGGGAAAAGATGAGGCCAAGTTTTGGTGTTTTGGGAGCTCTCTCGGCTGTATACTAGTTACCCCTGACTACCCTCCCCCCATCTTCATCCATGAAAGTCGTTGTCGCCTCCATGATCGATGATTCGACGTACAATCTCAGGTACGTGATCAATCCACTTGTTGATTGCCTCTATAGGCAGATTTTGCCACTCTTGTTGCCACTGAGTACGGCACTCGTTTTCGCAGGTTGACAGAGAGTAATCTTTGGTTATATGAAGCCTTATCCATGGCCAGGCATGCTCCTCGGCGTTGACGTTAGGTAAATGGCCAGGCCAAGGCAACTTAGAGATGTGAGAGACCTCTAGAAACTCCTCTGCTATCTTCGAAGTGTAGGCTGAGGCATTGTCTTCAAAGAGTACGACGTTAGCCTTGCCTTTCTTTTGTAGCTGTTTGATCTAAGGCACTAAGAGTAGTTTGAGCACTTTCTCTCGATGCCTATATCTATCTATCCCGCCTCGTGTACAGTCTCCGCGGTTGTGCTCTATATCTTTAATCCAGGCGTGTTTACGAGTGTTGATTTCTAAGTTTCCCATAGAGCGTAATGCCCGCCGAGCAAGTGGAACTAGCTTCTCTTGTTGAGCCTAGTTCTTCTGGTTCTCTTTTTAGAGAGCTTTGGCAGCCGCAGCTTTTTCTTCCTTAGTTTCTTTAGCGTATATATAGCAAGGTCTCTTCTCTTCGTACGTAAATGCGCCGTAGAACTGCAAAGTACAGGTATTACAAAGCTTTGGCCTCTTAACGTCTTTGTAATACTCTTCTTCTTGTTTACACTAAGCTCTTTTTATGCCTCTCTGCTTACTAATACGAGCAAAGGTTTCATTAGTGTAGACTACGCGCTGAAAGTTGAACCTCTTGCTATCTCCTCTCTTATATCTATCGGAATTGTGTGCCAGAGCCCACTTATAGCGAGTTTTACGTTAATCGTCATTCAACGTAGGCCTAAAACCAGGGGCTCTGCGTGCGTACCTAGCTTCATACATAACGTTTTTGAACGTAGTAATAGAGATTTTCGGTATATGGCTGAAATCTCCGTCTTTTATTGCCTGCTAGGGCTCTCTCTTACGGTGCTCACGATCCTAGGTAGCGATGTAGATAATAGATTGTTTCTGTTCTGGTGTGAGAAGATCTGGCCTTCCACGGCCAACCTCATTTTGGTAGTGAATTAAGTCTGTAACAGGAAGCCCTGACTCTTCTGCCCTGCTCTTCACCTTCTTGAGCATCCTTGATAGGTTGCCTTGATCAACACCAAGTAATTTGGCACATGAATTGACTGAGGCATTGCCGTGGAGTACTGCGCCAGCAACAAAGGCACGCTGCACTAGATCAAGCTCCCTCCGTTGAGTCTTATTGTGCTGTTGTTTCACGGTAGAATACTCAAACGGCTTTCTGCGATTAATTTGAGCCATAAATCATGTATTTTAGAGCTATATTGACAAAGTTGTGTCGTGATGAAAAGGTAGTGTTGATAAAAACGGAGTTCGGATGGAATGCCAAGTTCTCGCTTATGCCTTACTAAAAACGAGCTCCTCGTAGTTCAGCTAGGCAACCGCAAGTAGGTTCTAAAAATCCAAAGCATCTGCGCTGCTAGGTACGCAATTTTGCTTTTTATTATCTACAAAAAACGCGTTTACATCTCTGCGTAGTACAAAAAAGCTTTAATACTACGCAATTAAAAGCTTTTAACGTAGATTCCTAGCGAGTCGCTTACCTAGGCGAGTTGCTTACTTGCGCCAAGCTTTCTTTTCACTACCTACTTCTTTCTTTCTACTACTTTCTCTCTAGCACCTAGTACAGGTTAAAATAACTTAAATTACTTAAAATTAACTGCTGCATTTAACCTACACGTGCGCTTATTGTGCTCTAGCTTGCCGCAGCGTCTACAGCGTCTTAAAAGCTAGCTACTCTAATTACTAGCATTACTACAAGCTTTTTTTTTTGCTTTTTTTTTATTACTGCGCGTTTTAAACGCTTTAAGAGCTATTAAGCGCACGCTTTTTTTAACTATAAAAGTACTTTCTTGCTGCATACGCTTTCTCTTGTGCAATTTTTGTTACAAAAAAGCTTTGTTAGTAGCTTAAAGTTTAGCAACTTAGTTGCGCAGTAGCAGCATAGAAGCTGCTGCATACTTTGCGCCTTTAAAAAGCTTTGCAAAAGCATTAACTATTAAAGTAAAAAAACTATCTACATGCTTTTAAATTTTCTTTTAAATTAGCGTTAATTGTAACTTAAATTTTAAAGTATTGCTTAGAGTTTGAAACTACTAGAAACTGTTCTTTACGGTAGGTAACAATAGAGTACAAAGCTGCACGTTAAGCTTCAAAATTACTGCTTTTAAGTTAAATAAAATTAATCTAGCACTTTAAAAGCTTTTTAGATATTGCTTTTTGTAATAAAAGCGTTGTAAGCGCTAATAAAGCATAGCAGAAACTTAAGTTTAGTAATGTAGTTAATCTAGTTGCGCATTAGATTCTTAACTTAGCAGCTGTACGCTTTTTTTAAGAGCGCAAAATAGCTAATATTAAAAAGCTGTAGAAAGTGCAATAAGTAAGAAAGTAACGTTATATAAAAAGTAATAATGCTGTTATTTTTATAGTACTGCTAAAAAGCGAGCGAGTTATAGCTTTTATAGCTATTAATAAAAAGTAAACGTACTGTTCTAATAGTACGTTTCTTTGTATAAGCGTTAAAGTGCTTTAACTACTTTAAACCTAGCTCGTTGTTTGTCTAGCTGTTTTTAGAAACTACGATAACCTAGTTGCAAAGTAAGCTATTCTTTTTGTACTAAGCAAAGAAATAGTTTTTGCTTTAAAAAATAATAAAAAGTAGAATAGCTTACTCTATTGCGTTAACGCTTTGTACTACTATTGTTTACTTTCTATTACTTTGCTACACTGTTTTTAGCTATTTTCAATGCTCTAAGCTAGTAATTACTATACCTGTTAAAATCTAGCTTATTATAAAGCTCGTTTTATTAAAGTTGTAAGTATTCTCGTTTACTACGCTGTACTTAGCTTTTATGTTTGCTACAAGCTTAAACTAGTTAGCTACAAGCTTAAATTTTTTACAAAAAGCTTTTTTATAGTTGTACTTTTAATTAAACTTAATTTAAAGCTTAGAGTAACGCTTAACGAACAACGTAACCTAGTTTTTTTTAACTAGTAGCTAGCTTTGCGCTGCGAGTAGTAGGTTAGTTTTATTCTTTAACTTAGCAAGCTTAAGTAGAAAGCTTCGCGCGTTAAAGTTAATAGTATACTTTTTAATTACTGTGTTTTTTGTTAAACAAAGCTTTATTAAGTTAAGTATGCAATTGCGTTGTAAAAGTTTTTTAGCAAGCTAATTGCTTAGTGTTTTTAAAAAAACGTTGTAGATTAATGCAACGCGTTGCTAAAAAAGTGTTGCATTGCGTTAAATAGTCTAAATCGCAAGTTGTATTTAGCTTTTGTTTAAAGCGCGTAGCGCGTTGTGTAGTTAAGCTATTGCGTAGTAGAAAAAAAAAAGTAAGTGTTAGTAGAAAGCTTAGCGCAAGTAAGCAACTTGCTTAAGTAAGCAACTTGCTTAAGTAAGCAACTTGCTAGAAATCTACGTTAGTATTAAAAAATAGTTAAACAAACAACGCTTTAAGTTTAAAGTAGTTAAAGCACTTTAACGCGCATACAAAAACGCGCTTAGTAAAAGTATACTAGCTACTTATTCTAGATAGCTATAAGAGCTACTAATTTTAGAATTTTAAAAACTATTGCTTTAAGAATAAGATTTTAACTTTTTGCATACTTTTTTACTTGTTGCATATTTTCTAGTTGCTTAACGTAGTTTGCTTTTTGCTGCTAAAGCGCAAGTACTTTTAGCGCGTTAGAAACTTAGCACGCTAACGCGTTTTCTATATTAACAAAAAAAGCTTTTTTTTAGCTTTTAAAAACGCGTTTTTGATGTATTTACAAAGAAAAACTGCTGCAAAGCTTTTAAAGCGTTTAAAATAGTTTCTATTAACGCGTAGGTAGTATTAGATTGCTTTGAAGTGCAGCTGCGTACTCTACTAGCACTTTTATACCTAGAAACGCTGTAGTAGTTAAAGACTCTAAGCAATACGCACGAGTTTAGATCTTAGTTAAAGCTAGTACGTAATTTCTTTTTTTAATTACTTGTTATAGCTTAAGCTAGCTTTTTGCAGCTTATAAAAAGTAGTAAACTTATGCTATACTAAAACGCTTTTCTTGCTACCTACAACAAAAAGCTTAAAAAGCAATTAGCAAAGCTTACAAAGTAGAAATTGCGTAAGCGCAAGCGAATTTAGTAGAGTAGTACTATAGAGTATAAAACTGCTATAGCGTAAGTAGCTACTAAAGCGTTTACAGCGTTTTAGTAATCTAAGAAAACTTGTAGTAGTAGTAATTAAAAACTAGCTTAACTAGCTCTACGGCGTTGTAAAAACTATAGTAGAACTAAGCATAACGCGCAAACGTGCAAAAAAAAATATAGAAATATATTCTATATTAAATGCAAGCACAACGTACGTAGGTTCTTTATTTAATAGCAATAAAATTAAAAAAGCGTAACGTAAGTTAGTGCTGCTAAGCTTTTTTAGCCGAGGTAATAAGTTGGCTAAAGTAATAGTAGAATACGTTATCTAAATTTATTTAAGAGTTTAACGTTGTAACTACGTAATGTAACTTTAGGTAGTAGAGCAAATAGCTCGATTTAAACTTAAGCACGACCTAGCTAGCTACTTACTTATTTTTAACGCTTGTTACTTGTTGTAAATAGTTTAAAAGCTTGCTTTTTACTTTTTTAAAGTAATTGTAGAGCTTTGGCAAAGTTTTTTTTTCTTTTTCTAGCGCGCGCGTTTAGCAGCCTTAGCAGCTTTTTCTTTTTTTTTTTTTTTTTTAAGTTTTTTCTTCTTTACACGCTTTTTTTTTTTAAAAGTTAAGCAGCTTCTTTAAGCTTCTTTGTTTTTGCTTTCTAAAGTTTCTTTTTTGCTTTATTTCTTTGTCTAATAGTTTCTTGTGCATGCGCTTTTTTTATCTTTTTAAGTAACTAGAATACAGCTCTACTAACGTAAAGTACTAGCGAACTCAACAAACTAGTAAACCTAACAAAATATCTTAGCACAACTAACTTATTTTAAAAAACATTAAATTAATTGCTATCGAACAAGAAACCTGCGTACATCGTGCTAGTTTTAGATTTAAAAGCTTTTTCTATATTCTTTTAACAAGTTTGAGTATTATACTTTATATTACTATAGTTTTTACAGCGTTGTAAAGCTAGTTGTGCTTTTTTTTAACTCTTTCTACTACGCGCTTTTTTTAATAGCTAAAGTGCTGTAAACGCTTTAGCAGCTACTTGCGCTAATTTATTACTATACTCTATTGTGCTACTTATTTAAATTCGCTTTTGTTTTTGTAATTTTCTTTTTGTTGCTTCTTTAATAGTTTGTTTAAAGCTAAAGATTCAATTGCGCATTAGCTTAACTTAATAGGCTATCTAGTAAAACTCTTTAACAAGCTAGTTAACTTTATTCTTTAAAAATAATAATAAAAAACTAAGCTTAGTAGTAATAAGCTTTAATTGCGATCTAAATTTAAGCGTATTACTTAGAGTTCTTAACTGCTACGGCGTTTTTAGTGCAAAAAGTAGTAGCAAAGTACGTAGTCGTACTTTAAAGCAATTAAGTACTATTTACGCGTTAATAGAAACTAGCTTTAAAGCTTTAAAAGCTTTAAAGTAGTATTCTATTGTAAATACTTTAAAAAGCGCGTTTTTAAAAGCTAGTAGAAAGCTTTCTTTGTTAATATAGAAAACGCGCTAGCGCGCTAAGTTTCAAACGCGTTAAGAGTACTTTAGCTTTAGCAGCAAAAAGCAAACTACATCTAGCAGCTAAAGAATATAAAATAAATAAGCTAGCATACAAAGCGTAAAAATTTTGTACTTAAAGTAATAGTTTTTAAAATTCTAAAATTAGTAGCTCTTATAGCTGTTTAAAATAAGTAGCTAATACTTTTCTACTTAACGCGCTTTTGTATGCGCGTTAAAATGCTTTAACTATTTAAAACTAAAAGCGTTGTTTGTCTAGCTGTTTTTAGAAACTAAAAGCTTTTAATTGCTAAGTATAAAGTTTTTCTTGTATTATGCTAAAATATAAACGCGCTTTTTGTAAATAATAAATAGCAGAATTGCGTACCTTGCGGCGCAGATGCTTTAGATAACTATTACTTACTTTTAATTACCTAGCTAGATTAGATTAAGTTAAGTACGTTTTTAAAAGCTTGTAACAACTTTTATAAACTTAATTACGCTTATTTAAAAGCTAGTTTTATTAAAGTTGTGCATGTTATTCTTGTAAATGCTGTACTTAGCTTTGGTATTTCTAACAAGCTTAAACTACGTACTACATACTTTAGAATCTTTTTGTAAAGAAATTGCCAAAGTAAGCAAGCTCTAATATAGAAAGTAATAAATTAATGCGATTTTATTTATAAAATAAAAAAGTCTTTTATACTCTTTGCGCTATGCTAGAATCTATTAAAGCTTAGCTAAAAGTTAGCGAAGCAATTTCGTACGAAATTGCTTAAACTAAAGTTTAGTAGCTAAAGTATTCTATTAAGCATTTGCTTATTACACTTTTTGTTGTATTCTTTGCTAATTCTTTGCTTAATTAAAAGCTATTCTAAGCTCGCTTAAACGCGTTACAAATCTTGTAGCTTATTTTTTGCCTAGTAACTTTTTACTTTGCGTAGCTACTAGTTTATTCTTTATATCTTTTACTTTAGACAGCTAAAAAGCAAATTCTCGCGAATTAAAGTTAAAAATATATTAAACAATTGTTTGCTTTTTAGTTGTAGTAAGATTCTAGCGATTAGATTGTATTTAAGCTTAAAATAGAATTTTTTAAGCGCGTTTGCTAAAAGTTTAGCGTTTAACGTTAAAAGCAATAGCAGCAGCTTAATAGCTTTAGAATTAGCTAGAATTATAAGCTTTAAAAGCAAGCTAAAGTTTTTTTTTGTGTTAGTATAATAACGCGTTAGTTAGTTGAAATATATTGCGTTAATAGAGAAAGTAGTAGTTTTGGCGATTTCTAGAAAGTTCGATAATCTAGAAAGTTCAATAATCTATTAGTTACGTTAGAAGCAAAAGAATCTTTAGCAAAAATATATAAAAGAAAAAGAAAGTTAAAGCTCTACTTTAAAATAGCTTACGTAAGTAGATAACTTTTCTAGCTTATATTGCAGCAAATAAAAAAGCTTTGCTACTAAGTTTTATCTATTAAGCTACTTAAAGCAACGTTTAATTAGCTTAAGTAGAAAATCTTAAAGCTAGCAAGCACTAGATTTTAGTTACTTTATTTCTTTTTAAATAAACTAATAACGAGATAAGCTTTGCATAGCTAGAACAAGTGTTTAATCGCTATACTAAGAAAAAATCGCGAAGATTTTACTAGCTTCTAATTCTTAATAGCTATAGATCTTACCTAACGATAGATTTTATTAAGTACTATTACTAGAACAAAATTCTTTTAACGTACTTTACGAGTTCGTGCACTACATAGGTTCGTGCACTACTTTTGCCAAGCTTCTACCAAAACCACTCTATTCTAGCGCAAAACAGCTTACTTTAGCCTTGTATAGAGCAATATAACACGAGATATTATTTAGAGTTTACTTTTACTACTTGCTTACACGTACGCGCGTTATGCCTAGTTTAATTGCACTATCTACACTACTTTTGAGATAGTTTAACTACTTTAGCGCGCACTTGCGTTTTTGGCTTTTTTTTATTACTACGCGCTCTAAACTCCTTTAGAGTAGTTAAACAAGCTTTATTCTTAACTATCAAAGTTCTTTCTACTTAAACTTGCTTTCTTTTATGCAATTTACGTCGCGTAGCAGCTTTATTTGCTACTTTTAGCTTAGCTATTTTTTATTGCGCTAACACTAGCTTGTGCGCGATAATAGCTGCTTTTTTTAAAACTTTTTTAAAGGCTTTTACTATAAACGTTGGTAAGCTATTTATATGCTTTTAAATTTTTGCCTTTACAAGCGTTAATTGCAACTTTAGTTTAAAAGTATTGCTTAGAGTTTGCAACTGCTAGGGCTTGTTGTTAATAAGTAGTAGTAGTAATAGAGTACGCAACCGAACGTTAAAAGCTGTTATAACCTGTTCTAGGTTAAATAGAACTAATCTAGCGCTTTAAAACCTTTTTTAGATATTACTTTTAGTAATTGCAGCATTATAAGCGCGTATGAAGCATAGTAAAAACTTAAGTTTTGTAATGTAAGTAATCTAGTTGCGCATAAAATCTTTGGCTTAGCGCTCGTACGCTTTTTTTAAAAGAGCAAAACAACCTATATTAAAAAGCTGTAAGAAGTGCAATAAGTGCGAAAGCATATAAATAGTAATAATCTTGTTTTTCTTGCAGTATTGCTAGAATGCAAGCGAGTTATAGCTTTTATAGCTATTAATTACGAGTAGTTAGTAGCTGCTAACTACTTTTTTCTTTGTATGCTTATTAAAGTGCTTTAACTACTACAGGCTAAGCTTATTTGTTGTTTAGCTTTTCTTAGAAACTGCAATAACCTAGTTCTAAAGCAGATTTTTTTTCTTGTACTAGGCAAAAAAGTAGTAGCAGCTCTTAAAGATAATAAAAAGTAGAATAGCTTACCTTGTTGCGTTGATGCTTTAGATAACTATTGTTTACTTTCTATTGCTTTGCTGTATTGCCTTTGGCTTTCCTCGTTTCTCTAAAGCTGTAACAACTGCTTTAGTTAATATCTAGCCTATTATAAAGCTTGTTTTGTCGAAGTTGTACGTGTTTTTATTCTAAATACTGTACTTGGCTTTTATGTTAGCTACTAGGCGAAACTAGCTCTAAATAACTTTAAAATTCTTGTAAAGTGCTTTTTTGTAATTGTACTTGCGATTAAACTTTATTGTAAACTTAGAGCAGTGCATAACCTACGTACTAGGCTAGTTTAAGCTAACCTAGCCTAGATTGCGCTTTGCGCGTAAGAAATTGGCTATATTAGCTACAGCTGCGAGCCTAGAAAGAAATTCGCGCAAAATAAAGTTAAGTATATGCTCAACAACTACGCTCTCTTTAGTCTTTGTTAGATTCTTTAATTTCGGCTAGCAATTTGCTTGTAGAGTTTGTTTTGCGCGTTAGCAGCTTAGTGTTGTATAAGTAACTTTGTAAATAGCTGCAGCGCGTTGCAAAAAAAGTGTCGCGTTTTGTTTAAAAGCCTAAAAAGCAGTTTGTATCTAACGCTTATTAGAAAGCTCTATTTAGTGTTGTTGTTAAAGCATTACGTATAGAAGTTGAGTTGGTAAAAGCTTAGCAAAAGTAGTGCACGAACCTGTGTAGTGCACGAACTCGTAAAGTACGTTAGCTATTTTCTACTTTATTTAACTTATACTCTCTAGCTACTTAATGTAGTAATTTTCAAGCTTTTTTTATTTTTATACTTAACTAAGCTTTCTAACTACTTCTACCGCAGCTAGAGCCTTGTACTAATTAACAAAAGTAACTTTTTCTTTTTGTTCTAGCCTGCCTAGATTTTTTCTTTTAAGAAAAAAACTATTTTGAAAGCTTTTGAAGCAACTAGAATCTAGCTAAAAAATCGTAAAATTATATATAAAAAGTTCTACTTATAAACTCTAGATAAAGATAAGCTAACAAGCAGCTTACTATCTCTTAATAAAGCTAATTAAAAAGAAAAAAAACGTTGTTTACTTAGTCGTAAAGAAGAAAGTAAACAAAGAAGTAAATAAAGTTACTTAAGCTTTTTACTATCTACACGCACAAAACAAGCTACTACACTATAAGCTAAAGAAGCTAAAAAAAACTCTTGCTACTAAAAAAAAGCATAAGAAAAAAAGCAAAGATTTTAACTTTTAACAACGTTAATAATACTATAACGTAAAGTACTAGCGAACCTAACAAACTAGTAAACTTAACAAAATTTGCCAAGACTACTACTTTCTCTATTAACGCGATATGTTTTAACTAACTAACGCGTTATTACGCTAATACAAAAGAAAACTTTAGCTTGCTTTTAAAGCTTATAATTCTAGTTAATTCTAAAGCTATTAAGCTGCTGCTAATACTTTTAACGTTAAATACTATACTCTTTCTAAACGCGCTAGAGAAATTATATTTTAAGCTTAAATACAACTTACATTTTCAAAGCTTACTACAACTAAAAAGCAAACAATTATCTAATATATTTTCAACTTTAATTCGCGAGAATTTGCTTTTTAGCTGTTTAAAGTAGAAAATATAGAAAATAAACTAGTAGCTGCGCAAAGTAAAGAGCTAGTAGGCAAAAACTAAGCTAAGAAATTTGTAACGCGTTTAAGCGAGCTTAAAATAGCTTTTAATTGAGCAAAGAACTAGCAAAGAATACAATAGAAAGATTCTAAAGTAATTAGCGCGTAGTTTAAGCTTGTTAGAGATACCAAAGCTAAGTATAGCATCTAGAATAATAATATACACAACTTTAACAAAACTAGCTTTTAAATAAGTGTTATTAGGTTTATAAAAGTTGTTACAAGCTTTTAAAAACGTACTTAACCTAATTTTATCTAGCTAAGCAATTAAAAGTAAGTAATAGTTATCTAAAGCATCTACGCCGCAAAGTACGCAATTCTGCTATTTATTATTTACAAAAAGCGCGTTTACATTTTAGCATAATACAAGAAAAACTTTATACTTAGCAATTAAAAGCTTTTAGTTTCTAAAAACAGCTAGACAAACAACGCTTTTAGTTTTAAATAGTTAAAGCATTTTAACGCGCATACAAAAGCGCGTTAAGTAGAAAAGTATTAGCTACTTATTTTAAACAGCTATAAGAGCTACTAATTTTAGAATTTTAAAAACTATTACTTTAAGTACAAAATTTTTACGCTTTGCATGCTAGCTTATTTATTTTATATTCTTTAGCTGCTAGATGTAGTTTGCTTTTTGCTGCTAAAGCTAAAGTACTCTTAACGCGTTTGAAACTTAGCGCGCTAGCGCGTTTTCTATATTAACAAAGAAAGCTTTCTACTAGCTTTTAAAAACGCGCTTTTTAAAGTATTTACAATAGAATACTGCTTTAAAGCTTTTAAAGCTTTAAAGCTAGTTTCTATTAACGCGTAGATAGTACTTAATTGCTTTAAAGTACAACTACGTACTTTGCTACTACTTTTTGCACTAAAAACGCCGTAGCAGTTAAGAACTCTAAGTAATACGCTTAAATTTAGATCGCAATTAAAGCTTATTACTACTAAGCTTAGTTTTTTATTATTATTTTTAAAGAATAAAGTTAACTAGCTTGTTAAAGAGTTTTACTAGATAGCCTATTAAGTTAAGCTAATACGCAATTAAATCTCTAGCTTTAAAAAAACTATTAAAGAAACAATAAAAAAAAATTTACAAAAATAGAAGCAGATTTAGATAGGTAGTATAATAGAGTATAGTAATAGATTAGTACAAGTAGCTACTAAAGCGTTTACAATACTCTAGCTGTTAAAGAAAGCGCGTAGTAAAAAGAGTTAAAAAAAAGCATAACTAGCTCTACGACGCTGTAGAAACTATAGTAATACAAAGCACAATACCTAAACTTGCTAAAAAGAATTTAAAAAAAGCTTTTAAACTTAAAGCTAGCACAACGTACGCAGGTTTTTTGTTTAATAGCAATTAATTTAATGTTCTTTAAAATAAGTTGGTTGTGCTAAGAAATTCTAAAGAGTTTGATAATTTAGAAAGTTCGAGAATCTATTACGTTACTTGTAATGCTAATTAAAAAGTTTTTTTTATCTATGTTGTACGTTTTCTAGAAGAGAATATTATATTTAAATATTTTGCTTTTAAGTAAACTAAAGTAGAGAGTGTATTTACTAGGCTGGCGAATAGGTATAGGTTGGGTTAAGGTTAGGTCAGATCCGCACGGACTAGAAAACGAAAATCAAAATCTTTACTTTTTAATATCTTACCTAATACTATAGATATACTAATGCAAATTTAACACGTGCTGCAGATATATAAACACAATTATATGTAAAATTATTAGAGAATTCTACCTAGTCTAGAGTATATTTCATTTATCTTTTATAGATTTAATAAATAAAAAGCTATATTAAAGAAGCTAGACTAGCTAGAATTCTCTAATAATTTTATATATAATTGTGTTTATATATCTGCAGCACGTGTTAAATTTGCATTAGTATATCTATAGTATTAGGTAAGATATTAAAAAGTAAAGATTTTGATTTTCGTTTTCTAGTCCGTGCGGATCTGACCCAACTTTAACCCAACCTATACCTATTCGCTAGCCTAGTATTTACACTTTAAATTAGCTTAGTAGCAATTGCGATCTATGCTCAACGTCTATTAAAAAATAAAATTGTTTTTGTTTTTGTTAATAAAGCGCGTTACCTAGCTTTTTTTTACAGCTTTCTTAGCTACGCACGAAGTAAAATTTTAAATTATTTTTCTTGTAAGTAGAAAGCTTTTTTAAGTAAGTAATTTAATATATTTAACAAGCTCTAGCTCTTGTTGTAAGCTAAGTTTGCGCTAGTTAACTGCTTTAGCTGCTATTAGAGCTTAAACGCTTTTGTATTGTTAAGCAAGTGTAAACCTATTTACTTCGTAGATCTTAGCAATTTTTTTATATAAAAAGTCTTCTTTTAGCTTACGCAATTTAATCGCTTTAATTGCTGCTTAAATTAGGTCTATATTGATAGAGTTATGACGCGTTGGAGTTGGCGTACTTTTAGTGTTCTAGTGTTAGGGTGGTCGGCACGCCGCGGCGGTCGTTACGCCGACGTGCACGGTAATCGGAGACGGAAGAGTGGACTGCCCCACTCTTTGCGTTGTGTCATCAGCGATGTACTGGCTCTAGACTCCAAGGTTTTTTCCTTAACGACTCATCTGTGCCTTTTTACCATTTGCCACGTCATCTCAACGCGGAAAGTTTCAAGAAGACCCGCTCACCATGGCTCCGGCGCTGCTTGTTGCGATTGACCTGGCAAACTACACTAAATCTTCACAGGGCCTCAACTCGCAGGCGCTGTCATATATCGGCAATGTCTACACCCACGTCACGCCTGAAACTGTCGACCAAGCCCTCCTCCACCTACAGCAGTCCGTAGGCCGATTCGCAAATTACTTGAGCGTAGCTTCCCTTCCTTCGATTGACGACGTAGTCTCCCTCCTCGACGCCGGCGCCGCCAAAGTCTTTGTCACCCGCCACCAACTCGACCAGCTAAAAGATCTGAGCATCGACCAAGACAGGATCGTGCTGTGTCTGCCCGGGATCTCTAAGCAAGAGGTCATAGATGCAATTGGGGGCACGCAGGTGGATGTCTACTCTCACCAGGTCGACGACATCGAGCTTGTCGAGGCATGGCTGAACGAGTATGGAACAGACCGGCCAAACGTCTTCGTCTCGTTCGAGAAACCGAATATGGACAAGACCCTGCGAATTGCGCGGCTGTCTGCGATCCCGATTGTACCTGCAGAGGTTCTCACGGTAGATGCAAAGAAGGACACTGATCTGCTGAGTGTCGCGAAAATCGTCATGGCGAATGCAACAAGCGATCGTCCCGACGGCCTATTCTCCACCCTCGTAACGGACGAAAGAGGTATTGCACTTGGTCTAGTGTATAGTAGCGAAGAGAGTGTAGCAGAGAGCTTGAGAACAGGGAGAGGTGTATACCAAAGTCGAAAGCGTGGTCTTTGGTACAAAGGCGAGAGCAGTGGCGATGTTCAGGAGCTCGTTTCCATATCACTAGACTGCGACAACGACTGCTTACAATTTGTAGTGCGACAGAAAGGCAGAGGTACTGTTGTACGCATACAGGTCCAGTCGCTTCTACTAACTAGCTATAGGTTTCTGTCACCTAGCGACCCCGACATGCTTTGGACAATACAGTGGTCTCTCACGCCTTCAGCAGACCCTGCAAAACCGCAAAGCTTCTGCCCCAGCAGGTTCATATACGGCCCGGCTATTTAACGATCCTCGGTTACTGCGGGCAAAGATCCTCGAGGAAGCCACAGAGCTCTGCGATGCGACGTCCAAGCAAGAAATCGCCTTCGAGGCTGCCGACCTTCTATACTTTGCCCTGACGAAGTGTATATCTGCGGGCGTATCTCTAGAAGACGTTGAGCGGAATCTTGACGCCAAGAGCATCAAGGTCAAGAGACGGAGGGGCGATGCGAAACCGGCTTTCGTATCTCAGGCCGCATCCGCCAACACCAATAATGGAAACAGTGCAGGAGAGGCAGTCAAAGAGGCAGCTTCAATACCAAAAAGCCAGAATGATCCCGCAGGAACCAAGGATGGTCGGATCGCAATGAAACGCTACATCACTGACAAGGAGACGCCAGATGCTATACAAGCTGCTCTTCAACGCCCATCACAACGCTCGAGCGAACAGATAATTGGCATTTGCCGTCCGATCGTAGACGCCGTCAAGTCCAGAGGCGATGCGGCAGTACTGGAATACACACACAAATTTGAAAAGGCAACATCGCTTACATCGCCTGTTCTACGCGCTCCTTTCCCAGAATCATTGATGCAGCTTGCACCGGAGACCGTCAAAGCTATTGATGTGTCATTTGAGAACATAAGAAAGTTTCATGCAGCTCAGAGGGAGGACAAGCCGCTCGTTGTTGAGACTATGCCCGGAGTGGTCTGTTCGAGGTTCGTCCGGCCGATTGAGCGCGTTGGTCTCTACGTACCGGGTGGTACTGCTGTGCTACCATCCTCGGCACTCATGCTAGGCGTCCCGGCCATGGTTGCTGGCTGCAAGAAGATCGTTCTTGCCTCACCCCCTCGAGCTGACGGTTCGATAACTCCGGAGATCGTCTACATCGCCCACAAAGTCGGAGCAGAAGCCATCGTACTTGCCGGAGGGGCACAAGCTGTTGCAGCTCTCGCCTACGGAACTGAAAGCATAGCTAAGGTCGACAAGATCCTCGGTCCGGGGAACCAGTTCGTTACTGCGGCTAAGATGATTGTCTCCAACGACACCAACGCAGGCGTGAGCATTGATATGCCTGCTGGACCGAGTGAAGTTTTGGTCGTGGCCGATGCTTTGGCCAATCCAGCTTTTGTAGCCTCGGATCTGCTGAGCCAGGCAGAACACGGAGTCGATTCTCAGGTCATCTTGATTGCAGTCGCTCTTAATGAAGCACAGCTTTCTGCCATTGAAGATGAACTCCATACTCAAGCAAACGCTCTTCCTCGCGTGGATATTGTAAGAGGCGCCATTGAACATTCGATTACTTTTGTCGTCAACAATATCGAAGACGCGATGCGGCTGAGCAACCGATATGCGCCGGAACATCTCATCCTGCAGGTAGACAATGCCGAGGGTGTTGTCGCGCTCGTGGAAAACGCCGGTAGCGTTTTTATCGGCCAGTGGACTCCTGAAAGTGTTGGCGACTACTCTGCCGGTGTCAACCACTCCTTGCGTAAGTACCAATTCTTCTCTGTTTGACCATGTAGTCGTGATACGGTGCTAATGACTGAATAGCGACATTTGGATATGCTAAGCAGTACTCCGGAGTAAACTTGGGGTCGTACGTCAAGCATATTACTAGCGCTCATCTTACTAGGGAAGGCCTGGCTAATGTCGGCCCGTCGGTAATGGAGTTGGCTCGCGTCGAAGAACTCGAGGCTCATCGTCGTGCTGTCAGTTTGAGGCTAGGCGTAGCCTGACAGCGGACGCCGAACGTTCGCAATTAGCGCGGCTTTTCTTATTTGAATGGTGGATGAACGGTGCACGTTCTCGTACGGAAACGGAACCGCCGGAACTGAAGAGATAAATCCGCGCGGCTCCAAAAGGATTATCTAACGCAGCAATATAGCTACAGAAAGCTACAATTCTATACACAGCGAAGTAGTAGATAGGGCGTTCCGGAGATCCCGTTTCCGCAAGAGCACGTTGCACTAAACCTTGAAACAAGACTGGCGCCCCGGGTGATAGATTTGCAGCGGCAGTAATTGTTCCGTAAGAAATAAATGAAAGATTGGAGGAACGGCAGCCGACACCATAGAACAGGTTTTGGAAGCGAGATGATAGAAACGCCCCCTCATTGCTAACTTACATCAAACGGGTGTGGCGTTAAATCTAAGTCGTACACTTTATTTTCCGAGGTCCATCGGTGAGCACGGAGCATGAGATCTCTTCACCAACACCAACACAACGCTATCAAGTAGGCGATTGCTTAGCATTGACGTTATACGGCCGTCTTCAACAACACCCCGCCTCTTGTGCGGATATCATCTCTGCATTTATTCATATACCTTACAAACTCTAGTAAAATCGGCTTGCTCATGACTTTGGCGAAATTGAGCGAGGCCCACGCCGTCTGCTGGAGGCGTGATCTACAGTTTCAAAACTTAGCGAAACAAGGATCCATCTGAGATTGACCAAAATGCGCGACCACATGCAGTCTATAAAGTCAAAGAACGTGGCTCTCAACTGCTTGCTATCCAGACTGCTCGACTGCGTCTTTCTTTCTTTCAATTGAAAATTCCACTCTTTTATTCTCAACTACATACACTCGTTGGAGCTTGCTCACTCTCAGTCTCTATCTTATATACTTTCACAGTCATCGACTCATCTACATTCCCCACGACCTATCTATCTTCCAAGTTTCCCATTATCACTCCGACAAGATGAGGGTCTCCGGTAATGCCATCTACTTTACTGTCGTCGCTCTCTCTTCGACTTCCGCGGTTCTCGCTGCCGTCCCACAGTACGGCCAATGCGGAGGCCAAACCTACAAAGGCGATACCGCTTGTGTCGATGGCCTCAAGTGCGTTGCGCAGAACGATTGGTACTCGCAGTGCGTGAAGGCTGCAGATGCTGCACCGGTTGCATCTCCAAACAAGCCTAGCTCGGCCGCCGTTGCGGGTCCTACCACTCTGGTTACGAAGGCTGCAGCGCCAGCAACATCTACTCGTGCCGGAGCTGTGGTGTCGGTCAAAGCAACGAGCTCAGCGAAAGCCGCGGCTCCAAGCGGTGGCTCGACTGCAGGCTCAGGAGCCAACGGAGCAAAATGCTCGCTCGACGCCGCCTTCAAATCGCACGCCGGCAAGCTCTACATTGGAGTTGCAACCGACCAGAATCTTCTTGCCGATACGAAGACGTCGCAAATCATCATTGACAACTTCGGACAGGTCAGCCCTGAGAACAGGTAAGTCTTTTCCCCATAGCTTCTCAAAGCAAGCGCACTGTACTGACTGTAGACACGTAGCATGAAATGGGATGCCACCGAGAAGACCGAAGGCGCGTTCACCTTCCAAGGTGCGGATAAGCTGGTTGCGTGGGCTACGACGAACAAGAAGCTCATTCGCGGCCACACCACGGTCTGGCACTCGCAGCTCCCGACTTGGGTGTCTTCCATCACGGACAAGGCCAGGCTGGAGAAGGTCATGGTGAACCACATCAACAAGGTCATGGGCCAGTACAAGGGCAAGGTGTACGCATGGGTACGTTCCCCCTCTGACCCCTTAACCCGCATCCCTCTCCGCCAACATCCCTCCCCACTACCCTCCTATCTAGCATCCTGCTAACCCCCCACCCAGGACGTTGTCAACGAGATCTTCAACGAAGACGGCACCTTCCGCCCCTCGGTCTTCTACAACGTGCTCGGCGAATCCTTCGTCGCGACGGCCTTCAAAACCGCCCGCGCCGCCGACCCCGCCGCAAAACTCTACATCAACGACTACAACCTCGACACGGCCAGCTACGCCAAAACCAAAGCCATGGCCGCCAACGTCAAGAAGTGGATTGCCGCCGGCGTGCCCATCGACGGCATCGGCTCGCAGTCGCATCTCGGCGGGCCGTGGCCCATCGCCGAGTTCAAGGGCGCGCTGCAGAGCTTGTGCGCTGCGGCCCCGGAGTGCGCCGTCACGGAGCTGGATATTAAGGGCGCGAGTGCCGCGGATTATCAGATTGCTGTGGGCGCGTGTCTGGATGTTAAGAATTGTAAGGGTGTGACGGTGTGGGGGGTTAAGGATAGCGATAGTTGGAGGAAGGCGGAGAGCCCGTTGTTGTTTGATGGGCAGGGGGTGGCGAAGGCGGCGTATAATGGTGTGTGCAGCATTTTGTGAGTAGGACGGATGGACGGACGGACGGAGGAAAGGGGATTAGTGATGGGTTTAGTGGAGGCTTCTTTCTTCTGTTTATATAGTTGACGATGTTTTGCGGAGGGGGATCAATTGGAGAAAGTGTAGACACTTGCTTTATTCACGTTCATGTATCAAATCATCATTTGCAACATTTCATCCATGTTATTTTGCGTGTCATTCATCTCGTGTACAAGGAAGCGAGCTGAATGTTGCAACTTATATGAATGTTGCCTCCTCCCTCTCACTCTTATCTATCTGCACGCTTGGTCAACCAGGCCCAATCGTCTTCACCGGTCCTCAGCAGCAAAACACCATCTACCATCGCGTAACCAACCAACTGCTACACCCAACAGACAAACATCAACGTCCCACCACAAACAAAACCACTCAAATCCGCATAACCACCTACTTACCTATCGTACACGCACCCAACCCAACAAACCCAGTACAAACCTCTGTATAAGCCACTGTAAAAGGCTTTCTCCTAGTAGCTAGGTGATATCTAAGGGATATCCCCTTGTAACAAGGCGGGTGAATTGAAACTAGACACTTTTTGTATGAGATAGGGTAAATCTCTATATACTAGAGGTCTCGACGCTAGAGGTCTCCGCGCCTGCGCTATATAGTCAAAGTCTGTCTGCGTACATTGTCCTTCATCTCATCGATCTTAGCACGGTGAGGCGCGCTCTCTTGGTAGTTGGTCAGTCACTGGTGTAGTTGGTACGGGTAAACATCTCACGATGAGATGAGATGAGATGAGGCAAGCAGCAGGCAGTGACGCAGTTCAGTTTGGATGTAGGTAGGGGTAGGGAGCCGAGCGACTGGCAAAGCGAATCTATCAATCAAATCAGATCAGATCAGGGGACTAAGCAGTTTTCAATCCACCGAGGGAATCACCATGGATTGGAGTAGTGGGGTAGCGAATTAGGAATTACCATTACGACAACTCAACTTCTCTCGGTCTCGTCTAGACTGGCTGGTAGCTACGAAATGTGCTGTACCGATATGGGTGGGTATGTACTTAGGATCAGAAAAAACTTACACGCAGCAAAAAGCGAAGGCGGGCGAGCGAGCGAGCGAGCCAGCGGTGTCCGAGCCCACACACTTACTCACTCTAGACGTAGTGACCCCACGAAAATCACTCGTTCGAACACGGCCACTCCCTCCTCTTTGACCAACCAGCACACGCATCCTCAGCAGCACCACCTCTTCCTCCTCGCCCCGGACAACCTGAACACATCCTCCCACTCCCCCAACTGCGCCCTCGCGCCCCCCTTCCTGCCCCTCCTCCGAAACCCCCCACCGCCATCCTCCCCACTCCTCACACTCCCATTCCCATTCCCCTCATCCATATCCAAGCCGCCCCAGCCGCCAATATCGCCGTACTGGATCCCGCTGGCCGGATCATCCGGGTCGATATTGCCGAGCTCGATCTTAGTGAGAATCATGCGGGCAAGGCGCTCAAACAGCTCGGTGACGTTGTCGCCCGACAGCGCGGACACCTCGACGGCGACGGCGATGCCGTTCTGGCCGGCCCAGCGGGACGCCGTTTCCGCGGGGACTTCGCGGCCGTCGGGCGCGATGGTGGCGGGTTTGGAGAGGCCGAGCGAGGTGGTGGTGCGTAGGCTGGATTGCGAGCTCGGGGTGGGCGGCGCGAAGCCGTCGATGTCGCCGCCCGCGTCGCTGCCGTAGCTGCCGTACACGCCTGCACCGGACGCTGTCACTGTTGTACCCCCGCCCTCAACGACATCCGCTTTGTTGCCCGCTAGTATGACGGTCAGGTCCGGGCCCGCCAGCGCGCGCGCATCGTCTAGGAACGTCTTCAGCGCCTCGAAGCTGCGCCAGCTGCTCACGTCGTAGATGAGGATGGCGCCGGCCGCGCCGCGGTAGTAGGAGCGCGAGACGGAGCGGAAGCGTTCGGTGCCGGCCGTGTCCCAGAGCTGCAGCTTTATGCGTTTGCGCGCCGAGGATGTGGGGTTGATGTGCACGATTTTGGAGGAGAATTCGACGCCGATGGTTTGCGACGAGAGGATGCGCCCTGGGGGTTTGTTAGTTGGTTTGGAGGGAGAGAGTGTGAGTGTTGGAAGGAAGGAAGGAAGGGTGGACGGACATTCGTTCTTTACGAAGCGGTGCAGTATACACGATCTAGACGGTACACGGGATCAGCGTGTATATAGTTGGTTGGTAGGGAGCGGAGAGACACACTTCCCCGCGCCGCTAGGTCCAAGCAATATGATCTTTGCGAGGTAGTCGTACATGCTGCCGAGTTCCTGCTCCACTTGTCAGACTTATACCGCGCCCCCGAGCATGCTCCATTACCTACTTGATCCCGACTCGGGGCTTCGGAGCTCTTGCTCGAAGCATTGGACGCTGCGCGCGCTCGTCCCATGGCGGCGGCGCTATCTTGGTGTCTGGGTCGGAAGGCGCAGTGCGCTCGAGTGAGAGTTGCAGAGGGGTATCGTCATCAAGACCGGGAGTTATACCGAGGCCCGCTGTGAAGAAGGAACGGCGCAACGGCGGGTGTTGGCCTCGAGTGTGCTGTTCAACGCTTGGGATCCTTATCGATGCGGGTGACGAACGAACATCCGGGTTCCGACAGTCTGTCACGCCCCGCGGGATCTAGCTGCATCGAGAAGACCATGTCAGATGTTAGTGATTGACAGACGATAGACCAAGAGTCAAATCTCACCCACGAACGCTCGCTATGGGTAAGGAAGAGCGTGCCAGGTTGATATCACGAATGTATACAAGGAGCGACACAGTCGCATTATATATAAACATATAATTCATAAACTCAAGGAAACGGAGCTGGTCAAGCCTATTTACAACTCTCCAATGACGTGGCGCTATACAATGTAAGAAGATATAGAAAATACAACGTGGTATCCAAGGGAAAGACAATGCCAAAACGCCCATACCAACAGGAACGACAACTCCAGAACTATGAATCGCCCATGTCTCTCAGCGGCACGTACCCAGCCTCCTCCCTGTTCCTTCTCCTGGCCGCGATACTTTCCTTAACCCAGTCAACCGTCCAGGCGACCACGCCTCTACTCCCCAATTTCTCGGCCTCCATCTCGCTTCCTGAAAGTTCCGCCCCTGGATCGAGAACGGCAACTTTCATCCATTTCGGCCGCTGCCAGAACTTCAAGTGCAAGCTGCTAAGAACCACGGAGACGGAAGAGCTGGCCATGGCAGCACCGGCTGCTCCGGGGTGGAGAGACAGGCCCCAGGGCAGGAAGAAGCCCATTGCAAATGGCAGACCAATGAAGTTGTACATGCATGCCCACGCGAGATTCAACTTGATGCGGTTGAAAATATGTTTACTGAGGCACAAACTGGCGGGAATGGCAAGCAGATCCGTATTCGACATCAGGACGATAGACGCAGCTTCCATCGCAACATCGGTACCCGTCGAAAGGGCAATTCCAATATCGGCTGACGCGAGTGCCGGGGAGTCGTTGATACCATCACCAACCATGGCAACGACGTGGCCTCGTGATTGAAGATCTGCTACGATAGCCTTCTTGTCAGCCGGGGTAGCCGAAGAATGTACGTCTGCAGCATCGATGCCAACTGCGGCTGCTACTACCAAGGCCGAGGACGAGGTATCGCCGGTAACAATGGACGCTGTCATTCCAAGACGGGAAAGGGCCAGGATAGCGGCGCGAGCCGAGGGCTTAATAGTGTCCGAGAGGCTTAGCGTTCCAGTGTATGTCTTGCCGATTGCCGTATGAATGACAGTCCGTCCTGCAGAACGTGCTTGAGAACCTCCGCGAGCGTTGGCGGACGGTGCAGAAGGCGTCAATGGCTCGTCCAGAAAGTCGGGTACATTAACGCCTTCAGAGGTGAGGTATGACGCGTTTCCGATCAAGACCCGGTATCGCGTTCGTTCGCGAGAGAGAGCAGCTTCGACGTTGGCAGCAATACCTTTGCCAACAACAGCCTCAAAGTCACCCACGGAACCGTCAAGAGTGCCATCAGGTCCAAGACGTAGATGTTCTTTTGCCGAATTAACAATGGCCTTGGCGATGGGGTGTTCAGATCCCATCTCAGCGAGGCCAATCAGTGTCCACCAAAGATTCTTCTTGTGCGCGCTGCTTGCCCACTCGCCCTGGATGTCTGCTTGCGAGACGCTCATTTTTCCTATGGTGAGAGTGCCCGTCTTGTCAAACACGATGTGATTCACTTTAGTCGCCGTCTCCAACGCTGCACCGCCCTTGACGAGGATACCATGCTCAGCACCGACGCCAGTTCCCACCATGACTGCTGTAGGCGTAGCAAGACCGAGCGCGCATGGACATGCGAAAACAATAACAGCTATACAGAGCTTAATGCAAACCATCAGCTTGCCACCGCTGGCATGGTCGAGGAATACGTCGGGAGGGGATGGGAGGACATGGCTGAGGACCATCCAGCCAACAAAGGTTGCTAGACCGAGAGTGATGATTACGGGAACAAAGTAGCCGGCAACCCTATCCGCAATTCGCTGGATTGGAGCACGACTAGTTTGGGCTTCCTGGACAAGGCGAACAATCTGACTTAGCTGGGTGTCGCGGCCTGCACGAGTGACCACGAAGTCGAGACGACCTGCGCCGTTCACTGTACCAGCCATCAGAAGAGCGCCTTTCTTCTTGAGTATCGGCATTGCCTCGCCAGTGACCATGCTCTCATCTAGATATGATTCCCCGTTTGTCACTGTGCCGTCTGCCGGAATTTTATCTCCGGGTCGCAGAATAACTACGTCGCCGACTTCGATGAGCTCGGTGGAGATGACTTTCTCTTCAATAGCGTTGCCATCCACTGAGGACCGGTCCCCCTTCTCATCAGGCATGTTCCAGCCTTCGGCAGCCTTCGTTGCAGCGATAGGATCGGCATATATAGTAGTCATTGATGGAGCCAGAGACATCAGCCTTGAAAGCGCCTTGGAAGTTTGGCCCTTGGCTCGGTTCTCGAGATATCGACCCAGGGAGATGAAGGTAAACAACATCGTGCTGGTTTCGAACAGGGTTGTTGGTTTACTATGAGGATGAATGAGTATGGAGACGAGCATAGAAGCTACGCTGAAGAAGAAAGCTGCTGAAGTTCCCAACACTACCAACACGTCCATAGTAGGCGAACCATGGCTGAGGGACTTGTAGGCCGACACATAGAAACGTTTGCCAACTCCGAATTGCACGGGGATGGTGAGAGCTAGGCAGACAACATCTCCGAGATAGAGACCAGGTATCAAACACAGGCTCCCGTAATCCAGGAAAGGAACAAACATGGGTAGGAACATGCTGGTGAGGAAAACGGGCACCGCAAAAGAAGCCGAAATCTTGAGAGCTTGTCGCCACTCTTGGATCTCCTTGGTTTTGGCCAAGGATTCCAGCTGAGCGTTGTTGTCGTCAGAGTCAGCGACCAGTGCATTGTAACCAGCTGCTTCAATTGACTCCACGATTGCTCGGATGCCTATTATTTGCGGTTCTCGCTGGATAGTGGCTCGCGAGGTGCTGAAATTTATCGTTGCGGCTGTGATACCCGACCGTGCACACAGGGAGTCTTGAAGTTCTTGCGCGGCTTGGTCGTTAGGAAGCCCGTATATTTTCAAGTGCACCGGCGCGTTTGACGATGACTGCTGCACGCTTCCGTCCACTGATGAAATCACCTTCGCATCAAAGCCACGATCCTCTATTATTTCAACTATTTGGTCCTCGGTGAGCTTCGAGGGGTCGTGAACAAGGACGGCGCGATTGGCTAGCAGGCTGATGTTGAATTGATATACACCTTCGACATCCTTGAATCCACTTTCGACGGCCGACGTGCACGCCCCGCATGTCATGCCTTCAACGCTCACAGTCGTAGTCAGCGTCCTATGTTTCTTTTGACCCTTCCTAGTCTTCTTGACGATGGGTGGGGCTGCGGTGTCCAACACTTTGGCGTTAAATCCAACATCTTCTATTGTCTCAGCCAACTGCTCCGGTGCTATCATCTTCGTATCGTGCTCGATGACGGCGCGCTCCGAAAGCAAGGATATGCTGAAGGATTTGATACCGGCGACGTCTTTGAAAGCGCCTTCGACCGCAGACGTGCAGGCGCCGCATGTCATACCTCCAACCGATAGTGTCGTTGTTGAGACCTGGAGTTCGGCCATTGCATCCTCCTCTTCAGAATCGCTTAGGAAGTGGTCCTCTGCGCTTTGTACGCCAAGCGGAATGTCCGACGATAAGACTTCAGCGTCGAAGCCCCGGTCCTCAATTGTCTCTTTGACCTGATCCGCCGATATAATGTCCGGGTCATGCTGGACGACTGCCCGCTCCATAACCAGACTGACGGACACGTTCCCGACGCCCGCTACGCCCTGGAAGCCGCTCTCGACGGCGGAGGTGCATGCGCCGCATGTCATGCCCTCGACCTTGAGCGTCGTCGTCGCCATGTGGGCGGTGCCTGCCGTGGGGGACGCCATAACGAAGCGCGAGGAATTAACGCTGCAACCGACGCGCGATGTGGTGGAGTTGGAGAAGCCCAGGTGAGCGTCTAGTGTCCGGCGATTGTCAGCAACCGGGGAGCGGCGTAGGATACGGGCGGCGAAGTCGAGGAAGGAAGGCGAGCGAGGGGCTCGGACGGGCTACATGCGACGTGCAGAGGGAAGCGCAGACAAGTGCCGAGCAGGCGATAAAGACAGAAGGCAGAGGTGCGATATATGTCGGTAGATGTGCAGAAGGCCAGCTTCCTATAAAGCCAGATGGCGAAAGTAGATTAATATGGCGTTCCGGACGGAAAGCTGACCACCGAGCAAAGACAAAAGACAGCCAGCAGATGTCGCGGGCCGCCTACTAGCGCACCCGATACGGCGGCGCGTCAGATGGATCTAGGTCCGCGCCACGGGCTGCTGATGGGTGCTTGCAAATGCCAGAGGAGTCCGTATTGCTATGCGGGCCTTGAGGCGGAAGATGGACGCTGGTAGGTATCGTGTGAATGGTGCCAGCTGTGCGCTGTGTTCCTACACATGTTCTGTCTCCAGCACTTCACACACAGCGTGAGGGGATTCGGTTGTTTCGCCTTCGGATGAAACGAGGGGCCTTGCCGAGAAGCCGCCGGTGTCTCCGCCCTCCGTCCGATATTGCCTATGGTTGAACACCTTGTAGAATTCCACTGACAGCAGCACTGACAGCTGTCTTCACCGACTACATAAGCCCAGTCAATAGAATTCTGCGTATTCGAAGGGCAAGCCGTGTATGCGATCCAGGGCGAATACGGTCTCACCAAGCCACCGTGTTGGAGCACCAGCTTTAGCGGCCAGGTTATACGACGACACACGATACCTAGATTTGCAATCATGCGCTAGTGAAGTTTCGACTTCTCAGACACTTTTGGTCTATTTCGAGTAGTTATTCAGGTACGAACAAAGGCGTCGATGCTTGTTGGTGAATGCCTGTGGCTGACCAGTCCCGCATCTTATCTTATCGAGCCCATCACGCTAGCCCAATCTTAATTAGCGCCTTCCAGAGCTGTTGACTGAAATCCATCCCCGCGGGCTAGACCACTACTTGACCTCGCAGAGTACAACAACCACCGGATCCTAATTGCAACCAGACCACTGCAACTCCACATGCAGCATGGAACAGACACGAGCGCTCAATGCTCTCGAGCCCTACCTCGCTCTCACCAAATCAGCCACATCTCCGCGCGCCGCCGCAGACCTAGTAACTCAAGCTACGTCAGCACCAAACACATACGTCTTCGCCGAGCTACTCCAGACGCCGAATATCCAGGCCCTAAGGAGCTCAGAAGACTATGCCTCTCACCTCACCCTGCTTGAGATCTTCGCCTGGGGAACGTGTGAGGACTACAAGGGTAAGCACACTCAAGCAACGAGATACGTGCGTGAGGGAGCCAATATGCTAACCAAGTATAGCCCATGGAGGCCTCCCCAAACTCTCAGCTCAGCAGCATCAGAAGCTCCTTCTGCTGTCCTTACTCCCTCTCTCCCACTCGCACGACACCCTCACCTACTCGTCCCTCATGAAAACACTCGACCTCCCCACGACCCGCGCTCTCGAAGAACTCATAACTACTGCCATATACGCCGGCCTCCTAAGCGCCACTCTCGACCCCGCGCACTCGCTCGTCTCTGTCACGTCGATGGCTCCGCTGCGGGACCTGGCGCCCGGCTCGCTCCCCAGTCTCCAGGCAACACTGCAGACTTGGTCTCAACGCTGCGACAACACTCTGGTGGATCTCGAGGCGCAGGTTGTAGAGGTGAAGAAAGCAGCGGTGGATAGGGAGAAGCTGCGGAGGAAGAAAGAGAGGGCGCTCGAGCTGGCCACGCAGTCAAATGACGAGAAGGGTGCGGGGAAGCGCGGTGTGAGTGGACTGGGCGAGGAGGACGCTATGGATATTGATCAAGAGGGTGGCAGTCAACGCGGGACGAGGGGTTCTAAGAGGGGCGCAAGTACCTTTGGATTCGGTGGGGGGGGCAAAAGACTGGGATAAGTGCGGGAGACCAGCCAAGCAAAAGCAATGGAATTGGTTCACAGGGACTGTGGGGAGATTTATTAGAACTCCTGAAGGCGTGGCATGGACCTTGTGGCTCGCCGACCACCCAAGAACACGCAACATCGTGGACGGGGTCAGCTAATCACAGTTCGGACCTACGGCAGCGGCCTCTAACACCCAGAAACAACCCCAGTAGTCTAATGGAGAATATATAATAATGGTGCCACTCCACTTGTGACAGCGCCCGCAGGCCTGCCTACCTGCACCCGCCATCGAGTTGCCCTACCTACCCATAACTTCTATCTACAATTAATCTGCATCCATAAAACCATGTCCTGAACCATGCCGTGCCGTGCCGTACCGTACCGTAACAAAGAAACAGAAGAAGAAGAAGAAAAGGAAAAAACCCCGGAGCATTAGCCAGCACCCAGTCGACGCCAGGGACAATGTGATGTAGCTAAGAAGGATTTGCTCGCCCCAAAAAAACGCCGCTTTTGGAGGAGGAAAACGCCATGCAGTGCATCGTTACGAGAAACCGAACCAAACGAGCTCGGAACTGAACTGAACTTCGCAGAAAAAAGCAGCCGAGCCTCGAAGAAAAGAAAGAAGAAACACCGACAACTACAATCGAAGGGGCAACGCAACCATCTATGCCGGCGCCGCCGGCGACGGAAACGCTTGCTGCTGTGCGGCCGTCGCAGCCGGCGGACTCGGACTCAGACTCGCGGCATTGACCTGCGCCAGCTGGCCGGCCATGATGCGCAGCGTCTCGCGCGTGGCGTCGATGTTCAGCTCGCCGGCCTCCTGCGCTTCCTTGAGGTACTGCTCCCACTCCGGGTCCATGGGCACGTTGGCGCCCTGGTCGCGCATGGCCGCGGCGTGCAAGAGCCGCTGGTTAAGCGCGAAGCCGACGCTCTCGTCTTGGTCGTCGTCGTCGTCGTCGTCGTCGTCGGCGCTGTTACTGTTGCTGTCGCTGTCGCCATCGTCGTGCTCGTCGCGCATCTCTGTGTCTGCGGGCGGCCGGTGGTGGTGGTGCGTGGCCGTCGCTGCCGCTGTAGATGCCGTCACGTCCTCGATCGCGACCTCGATGTCCGTCTTCACGGCGATGCGGTCCTTGGTGTGGAAGCCGGCGTGGCGCAGCGACCGCCGGTCGACCCACGCGCCGATTTCCATGCCCGTGGTGTCCCGGACCTTGACGCCCTCGTCCCGCTCGTAGCGCTCGCGGGCCCACAGCGTGCCCTCCCATCTGCAGAAGCCGAGGATCTCGTTGTCGGTCAGGCCGAGGCGGTCGAAGGCGTCGAAGAGCTTGCGGTGGTGCGGGAAGCGGCCCAGGCGCTTGCGGTGCGGCGCGTGGGCGTAGTTGAGCCCGGGATACCGCGCCTCGATGGTGTCGAGGGAGCCGTAGAAGGTGGCGGTTTCTATGCGGACTTCGCCGACTAGGTTCTTGGAGAGGTGGGCGGAGAAGCTGGGGGGGTCGGTGGCCGAGGGCGAGGGGAAGAGCGTGCTGTAGACGAGGACGGAGATGGGGTTCTTGCGGTGCATGGTTGCGGTTTGGGGTGCCTTTCCCAGATGTCGTGGCTGGATTGGTGCGAGTCGCTCGATGCTGGGATATGTGCCCAATGTGTAGACTTTGCTGCGTGGATAGAGGCGGTGTTTGTGGCCGCTCCAAGGGGGTGGAGGAAGGTTCGCAGGCAGCTGAATGATGATCCAAGAACGGTGCCTTCCGCTCCAGGATTTCCGGGGTTCCAAGGTTGCCTGCGACCGGCGTGACGAGAACGTTCACTTCTGACTTGTGCACAAATCCGGTATGTTCAGCTTTTGCGTGTCAGACGCTCCTTTGAGAGTCCCAGGTGACAGCTGGAGCCTGTGCTGGTGACACGGCGGTTTGCAAGACCAATGCACTCAAGTTGAAGCGCAGAAGCGCTAGGACGGAATTCTAGCGCGCAACACGTGCAGTTTGTTCCGGAGAGGTCACGGATAGCAGCCTCGCTGTGAATTGCCCGGGTTCGAAGAGGTGGTCTCGGCTCCTTGCGGGCGATTCGTGACCTGGAAGGAAGCGGCACACGGTCACGATGCGGGTGGTGGGAGACGCGAAGTGTGACCGGGAGGTTGAGGAGCAAGGCCGCGGGGAGGTCAGGAGGACGCAAGAGCGGGCGAGGGCAGCAGGACGGGCGGCGACGAGGAATTTAAGTAGCAGCTCACCGCCTCGTAGTTATCTTAGAATTGTGGCTCGCAGGACGACGGTAACGGACTACGAGCTGGAGCTGCGAGTGATAGGATCCTCCACAATGCCACAGCACGCCGGGACCAGGGCCATCAGCACGAACAAACGCGGACCCTGACGGCCACCCGTAACGCTCCCCAGCATGGCAGCATCCATGTTTTGCAGAGACCACGGCCAGTCGCCGGCGCGGGCTGGGTGCGAGTCGCTGTCTTCGGCGCGCTGCTGGTGCTACGCTGCAGCGCATACATATTGGTGGGCCGCTGCTGTCAAGATGCCTCATGTGTGAGCTGTACAAATGACCACGGCCTGGGCCAATCGCCGTCGATGATCCGGCAACCTTTTTGCATGGTGCCCAGCGTCCCGGCAAGGGCGCGTGGTTGGCAGTAGGCACTACATACACCGTATGGTCGAAATGCAGAACGAATGGGCCTGGCTCGTCGCCGCCGCTGGGTCGAGTCTCGGGCGTGCTGTCGCCGCTGTGCCTGGCGACGAACGTGCGGCGCGCAGAGCACATGGGGATTCATTCCAATTCACCACAATGCGCATTATTGTGGTTGCCATCGCTCTGGTGCAAAAGCACTGCTGGTCGATGGATGCCAGATGGGAACCTGATGGACGGCGACGGCGTGGCTGATCTTCGTCTCGGGCTAGATCGGCCTAGCGTCGCGCGCTGGCCAATCAGCAGCCGGCCATTTCGCAAAACATGCCCCACACCTGCACGACTTCTCGCCACTCCAGGGTTGCCGTCACTACCTGCACCACCACCAACTTCACCCACTGCTGCTTCGGGACACTACTGCGAACCCTGCCCGAGAACCGTCCACCGCATCGCACCGGGCCAACTACCATGATATGACAGCGTCAGCCCCACGGTCGCGCGCCCGATGTCTACCTTCAAAGGGATCATCGCCGGTCAGTCAGCCTTCATGCCTTCATCCGCCTTCTGACTGTATGCTGTGCAGAGTTCCCTCACATCCGAATCGACTACTTTCGACAGCAGCCCGGCCACAAAGCTCCGCTGGCCTGCTTCCTCAGCCATGTTCACTCGGACCATCTTACCGGTCTCGAGTCCATGAGGGCTCCCTTTGTCTACTGCTCAGCTGCCACCCGAGAAGTACGCGCTAGAAACTTCCTATCTTTACCAATCATTTACTGCATACTTTCTGTGAGAGAGAAGCATTAATGGCTACGCTCGAATAAGAGTGTGGAACTGGTCGGCCGCCTAATCTTACTCAGGTTAACATGCAGCTCTGAGTATGTGTATACCCAACTTCCTCGTCTACTCATCAGACTAAAACCTGTCCTTGCGAACTAATTGATGGAGCTGGCTACGCTATGACTGGCTAGAATTAGGTGTAAACTGGCGCATACGATTTTGGCACGATGGTCCACATGCCTTTCTCCAGATTGCATTTGCTTTCCTCAAACATTTGCTGATTACAAGGTCCAGATCCTGCTACGCCTGGAAAAGTACCACTACCGGATGAACTTTGCTCGCGGTATATTAGAGAGCCGCACCGTGACTTACGATAGGAGCATGCGCAAACTGGCCAAGCCATTGCCTCTAGAAACCCCAACCACTATCGAGCTCTCGCCTGGCAATACGATTCGCGTTACTTTGATCGATGCAAATCACTGCGTTGGAGCTGTCATGTTCCTGGTCGAGGGCGATGGCAAAGTCATTCTCTACACCGGGGACATCCGAGCAGAAACCTGGTGGGTTAACTCGTTAATCCAGAACCCGGTGTTACTACCCTACACTATCGGAAACCGCAGACTGGATTGCATGTACTTAGACACCACTTTCGCAGCCAAATCAGAACCATACCGTGAGTTTCCAACCAAGGCTGAAGGAATACGCGAGCTGTTAGAAAAGGTGGAATCATACCCAAATGACACCATCTTCTACTTCCATTCCTGGACATTCGGTTATGAAAATGTTTGGATTGCGCTTTCTGCCTTTCTGCAATCACAGATCCACTTAGATGACTATCGAGCTCGAATCTACTCGTCTTTATCTACCTTGGAAAAGAAATTTCTAAGAGACGTGGGTCTTAACGTCAAGGCCGATAATAAGTATCTGCGGGAGTCCGGTTTGGAAGTTCGTGAAGCACCTGCGTTATGTGGCTTCAGGAACGGTAATCACATTCAACCCGGCTGTCTAACGTCTCGACCAAATGTGCGTCTCCATAGTTGCGAACTTGGCACGGGTTGTTCGGTTATGGATCATGACAAAGACGCAAAAGCTGTCCACATCATCCCGATAGTGACCCGGGCCAACGGCCTCGAAATTGCCGAACTTGGGGTTGGCGGCGGGAAAGGTGACATCGACCAGAAGGAAGAGCTTGAGACTGGAGATGTCGGAGATATCGGACACCTTATGGAGCTATGCGCCAAAACCATCGAAGACCAGGAGCTGTTATCGAAAGTATTGGCGCTGTTACAAAAGGCTCTTGATGAAAGCGACGGCAAACTTGACCTTGGGACAGACTTCCAAAGCAAATGGCAGGATAGCGAAGACGAGCTATCACTACAAGCATTGGTCTCGGTTCTGTCGTCCCATGCTTCGAAGGAGGACGAGGGTATAGTGGAAAAGCAGAACGAGACCATCCGCTTTCCCTACTCAAGACACTCTTCGTATGCCGAACTCTGCACCCTCGTCAAAGCTTTCCAACCTCGAAATCTATACCCATGCACAGTTGACGAAAACAGCTGGACCCCTAGCGTAAGTATGCAGCACCTATTTGGTGCCTTCTGTTCTGGGGGTGGTGCGTTCCCTCATGATGCGGAGATGATGGAAATCCACGAAGCAAGATTGAGGCGAGAGCGAGCAGGAAAGCGGGCTGCCGAACAAAATCAGATGGAGACACAGTATAGCGAAGAAGTCTTGCCCACTACCCCTAAACGGGCTCGCACTGAGCATTATGGGGATATCCAAACACCAGAGGAAAACACAGAAGACGCCGCATTCGTTACGCCGACCGAAACACTGACCGAAAAGAGCCATGTGCTCCCCACAGACGAACAGATTGAGATTGTCTCAGTTACAACAGCGCCCCCGGAAAAGAAGCAAGACGATGCTCTCGCAGGGCCGAAACATATAATCATAATACCAGACGACTCCCCTCCTCCAGTCACGCGAAATTCTTGCACTACAAAGTCACATGCATCCACGCAGGATCCCGAGTCTGTATCGAGCTCAATCATTGAAACGCCTACTTTCAAGTTGACGAACCGCGAACTCGCGTACAAGGCGGGGCTGGGGGATAGCCTGACTTGGGCGGATTTCGGCGGTCTCGTGTCGACAAGGGATAAGAGGGACTATTATGAGGAAGAGCTGTGAGCAGGTATTGAGCTAAGCTGGGGTGGTAGTTGGTTGTTCCCAAGATTTGATAACATACAACTTGCTACTTGTGCGTAGATAGAAGACTAATTACCACGTCATACCTGTAGTCTTTACATGTACATTTCCCGCGCAAGAGCTAACGCGAGATATCCTCCGAGGTAGCGCGGATGTTTGTTTGTGCGAGCGCTTGTGCTTAACCCGTGGGGCGGCATTAACCCCTTTTAAATGTTCTATGTCTTGTACGGAGTAGCAGTACGTGAATCTTGCAAAGTAAGCTGTCTACACTTGAAAATGTACTTGTGTTTGCTTGTAACTACACGGGAAAGGCTGGAGGATCTCCCGAGGCCGGACGGAGAGTCCGAGCCAGACTAACAGTTAGTGCTTCGTTCGTAAAAGGCTTGATTGACGGAAGTCAAATAAAGCCTAGTGCGCTCTCGATTTTAATGCAGCCGCTGATGGGCCTCATGCGCAGGCGGTGAGTGAACATCCACCAGCACCACCTCTCTATTCTGCAGCAATGGAAGAGCCGCGACTCCAAGTACCGGGCCTGCAGGCAATGAGGATGCAACTTTGTGTCAAAGGAAGCGGATGCGAATGTGCCGGCGGCACCGACCCGAAACTTCGCTGACGTTTCTGCGCCACCTTCCCGGTTTTGCTCGCGTGCTCTACCGCGGCTCTTTTAACATTTAAGGGCCTGCCATTTCGTCACCTTGTCGTGTGCTCACGGAGTGCATTGATAACCCCCATACCCCTTCAGTCTCTGCTCACCATCCATACAAAGTGTCGTTCTTCCGCGCTCTTAACTCTGCCCCTAGGCGTCTCTTATCTGTTCCTCGCGCCAGTTTGCTTCCCAACATGACCTGGCTCGAGCGATTGAACCCCACGCCTACGTTTCCGGCATACACGGGTCCGTACAAAGTAGGATCAGTTGACGCCGAGATTCCCACAGCAGATCTAGAGTCGCCCAGCCCACCGTCTTCATCATGCGCCGACCTGACGACGGTCGCGTTCAGAGTGTATTACCCCTGTAAGCCGGATTCGCAGCAGCGAGGTGTGCGGTGGATACCGAGCCCACAGAGAGAATACATTGGGGCGTATGCTAGGTTTCTTGGAGCGAATTCAGCTTTCTCCCAACTCTTCTCGTAGGTCGAGACAAGGCGCCCGTCTGTATGATGACAATGCTCACGCTACTCCAGTGTCGTTCCGCAACTACTCAACTTCGTGTCTATTCCTGTCCACCATACCGCCGAAATTCTCGAGCCGCCGACGAAGACGAAGCGATGGCCTGTTATGATGTTCTCACACGGACTCGGTGGCTCACGAAACGCATACTCCCATATCTGTGGCTCTCTTGCTAGTCACGGCATCGTGGTCGTCGCGCCCGAACATCGAGATGGTAGCACGCCGATTTCATTCATAAACTCGCCCGAGGAGAAGGGAAAACTTCGACACGTTGAGTACAGAAAGGTACCACATAAGGCATCCACTGAGGTCTATGAGACTCGAGATGACCAATTGCGAATCCGGCTGTGGGAGCTAGGCGCTATACATGATGCGCTACTGAAAATTGATGAGCGAGCACATTTCCGGAACGTTGCTGAAGGCTACAAAAGAACTGAGGGTAAAGACGCATTGAACATGTTTGCCCATATGCTCAACGTGCACGAACCGGGTGCCATATCCTTTGCAGGCCACTCGTTCGGTGCAGCATCGATGATCCAGTTTGTGAAGTCCGTCTTCTATCGTCCATCGTCGGAAACGGGCGATTACAAGCCCCTCTTCACGCCTTCAGAATCCTCAAGTATCGTCCGTCAGATAACCCCGTCCACGCCTGTCATTTTGTTAGACCTGTGGACACTGCCCATCCAGAGTTCTGCAACAGCCTGGCTGAGGTCGAAACCGATGCCATGTTACGCCTCTCCAAATGGCGGGTCCAATCTGCTAGCTATCCTCAGCGAGGCCTTTTATAAATGGTCTTCCAATCTCAACGATTGCAAGAAGATCGTTGCCAAACCAACAGGTGCTGAGTGCAAATATCCCGAGCAACCGGGCCCGCACATCTTCTACCCAATAGCATCTGCTCATCTATCTCAATCCGATTTTGGCGTCCTGTTCCCCTGGGTCACGACCAAGGTGTTTGGCGCAAAAGAACCCGAGCGCGTCCTGAAACTGAATGTCAGAGCGATACTCCAGGTGCTACGAAATGGCGGCGTCGAGGTTGCCAACACGGGCGTGCAAGACCTCGAGATTGAAGATGTGGATGTGGCCAAAGCAAGCAGTTCTCAGGACAAAGAGATTCTAGATGGTTCAAAAGACAGTGTGCGGGGCTGGGTGTCGCTCAGCATGGAATTAGACCAAGTCAATGGGTATCACAAGACAGCGGAAGGTCCCGGCGATGCCATGGTCGAAGGCGAAGCTTTAGGAAAAGTCATGAGTGGAGACGAGCGGTCGCAGGTGTAGTATATAGATGTCATAAGACCGGGCTGTGTGAGATCTAGACAAAGACGGGTATATACGAATGGAAAATGGTATGAACCTCTCCTGCATCTTGCACAAGCTCATTTCCGAAAGGCTCATTTCCAATAGGTCTGTCCTTCGAGAACCTCCTTCGAGAACCTTCTCCGCTTCCCACTCACCGCGGGTACACAGTCGACTCGTCACTTACCTGAGCGGCGTTTGCGCACAGCCAATAGCCATGCGCATAGCGGATGCGGACTAGCGCGAAAACTAGCGTCTCGTCGAGCAAACTCATAAGGCTGCAGCTCCAAACCTCACCTTCCCACAAACAACCCAAAATATTTGCGCGAGAAAGGCACCCAGCAGCGTCCAAAAGGCAGAACTGACAGTACCTTGCAGCACAGATCATCGCCTAACCAGACGGCACGACAGAAACGCTGCGACAAGTGCGACAAGTGCGACCTAGTGCAAAAGTCACTCTACGCGTTCTAATTGGCTACCCCGCGCTCTTTCGCGAACTAAACCAACATCGCTCAGAGTTCCAACCGGTTGTCATCATCAAGGTACCGAAGTCATTCTCAAGTCGTTCCGAGGTTCGTTCTAACTCCGACAGCATGGATCCAAGGCGCTCTCAATTGCCCCCACCCCCAGGTCTCGTGAGGCAGATGGAGAACGATGCGCAGTGGCTCAAAGAAAATGGGTTTGGCACGCCAGAAGACGGGTTTCGACGAGTGCTGAATGGGTACAAGCCTCCCGTTCAGGAGCAACCCAGGATGGGTCGCAATGGAGAAGCAAGCAGGAGCAGACTAGAGCCTGGCCAGATTCCGGCCCAGCAGAGCCAGAGGAGTGCCCCGAAGACCACCACTTCCGCCAATGCTTTCGGGTCCAGCCACACTAATACCTTCGGCTCTAGCCACAAGCAAGCTGCAACCCAGGAAGATTCGCTGTTCATACCTGATACTCGCCAAACGGGTATCCCGCCGAACCCTGCCTGGCACGAAGATATCAATCTGTCGGACCGCGCCATGAAGGACGCCATGAAGGATCTGAACAAGGGCAGTCTCAATCAAGCTAAGCAGAAGCTACTGAGCCTCAAAGACTGCATCGACCGGTGTGAGAAAGACTACAAGGGCAGAGTGCCAGCGCCAGAACTTATCAAGAAACTCCGCGAAGATGTCCATATCGCGGAAGTTCAACTAACGGTCAACAAGTACCTGTGCCGCAAGACCCGCATATTCGACAACGGCCTGGCACGCATCTTTGCCGGACAGTACAGAGTAAAATACCCGTGGGACCTCCAAGAAGACTCACGCCAGCTGTACACCCGGTGGGCAGCCCAGATCTTCGAAGTGGACCTGTTGCGTGGAATAATTACGGGCAAAGAGAAAGACCGCAATGCTGACCGGATTGATCCAAATTGGCCTAAGGAGTCGTGCAAGTATTATGGTCAGGGCAACCTTGTTATTGGCCAGTGGTGGCCTACGCAACTCTGCACTGTTCGTGATGGTGCGCACGGAGCCGCTCAAGGTGGTGAGTGTCCACTGACGTAAACCTGCTCTTTCCGAATATACTAACTGTATGCAGGCATCTATGGAGAGAAAGACAAGGGCGCATACTCAGTTGTTATCTCTGGCAATGTGTACGACGACGTCGACAACGGGAATGAAGTCTGGTACAGTGGGACTGAGAGCAAGGACAATAAGCCTACGGGAGCTACGGAGCGTCTTTTTGAGACGTGCACGACGATCAAGCAACCAGTCCGAGTTATCCGCTCATGCCGAGGAGACAAGAAGAACCCCTATCATCCAGAGATGGGCCTAAGGTATGATGGACTTTACGACGTGGTTGAATTCAGGTGTGTCAAGCCCGAGACCGCGTTGTACAAGTTCCGTCTTGTAAGGCAGCAAAAGCAGTTCCCCATCCGGTACGAAGACAATGAAGCGAGGCGCCCGACTGCCCAGGAAATCGACGCCTACCTGAAGTTGAGGGAGCGCGGATGTGCTTAGCCAGCCATGGTTAAAGCCATGGTCGACCATACGCAAGTTAAGAGAGTCCACACGAGGTTCTTTGGGTGCACTCACCGCATGTCCAGATGTTCGACCATCACTTTGCTTATTTTCTTCGTCGTGCGTTTGAGGTGTATAACAGCATTTTGGAATTCATTGCGACCACACGTGTAAAACAGTATTTGGGTATTTATTGCCACCGCCTGAGCTGAAGCAACAGCACTTGGGGCGTTTCCTAGAAGTCATTTCTCTTTCGGCGTTTATGGATTTTGGCACAAGCTTCGCAGTCTTGCTATTGAGCTGTCGTTGGGCGGAGACATGTGGCGACGCCCATTTGATTTGGCTGTGGACTTGAAGGCCCCATATACCCGGCAGGAGGTTTTGCTTTCTCAGGAGAATTTCAGGATCGAGACGAACGAACGTCTTTGACGATTAAAAGCATTTAGCGGCGATATTTGGTTTTCTCAAGGGAGTGGTACTACCACACGCAAGTCTGGTACGAAAGCTTTACGTAGATTGACCAACGCAGCGTGTCACAACGGGCACATGATTTCTTACCTTCTCTTCCCGCGAGGATCTCTTTTCCTTTTCTTCTCGTCTCTGTGCATGAAAAAGAGAAAGTCTATCTCAATGCCTCTAGGCCCCCTCGCTGTCCACCGCGTTGGCATGTATCACGCATGATCTCCCTTTGAGAGGAATGCTTACAATCAGCCAACTCTAGACCGCGGAATGCAGCACAGTTTATCGATCACGGAATTTTTTCAATGCATGAGGTACCCGCGCTGCTGGGTCGCTGTCTGCTTTTGCGCACGACGCGTATATTGGCGTGGTGTGGTGTGGCATTTTCCGCCCTTGCCCTCGGACGCGTGCCCTTACTTCGCCCTTATATATACGCGCGCTTCCCTCTACGCTTCTCTCCTTCCCTCCTTTCCTTCTATCCGTCATCGTCTTCAGTCACTCGTTTTCCCTCCTAGTCACTCGCTCGTTCCCTTTCCGAGCCCTCGACGATGGCGCCTCCATTCTCGCGCCCCGCGCTCCGCCTCCTGACGTCCGTGCTGCTAGTGAGCAGCGTCGTGCGCGCTGCTGCGCTGCCGCCTCCTATCTATGCGCATCCGCATAGAGTGCTTGCTTCGCGGGCGGTCGCCGTGGCTGCTACGCATAGGGAGGGGGATGCGGATCCGAAGACGTTTGTGTCTGGGTTGGTGGATTTCTTGAGCGACTTTGATGCGTGGGATTTGTTGGGGGAGTTGTTTGGTGGGGGGGATGATGATGAGGAGGATGAAGAGAATGGGGAGGATGGGGATGAGGAGGATGAAGAGACGCGTACGGTGACGACGACGGTGGTTATCCAGCCTACGCCTATCGAGGTCGTGTCTTCAGTGGCGGATACGATTGTCGTTACGCCGACTGCAGGAGCAAGCATCATCTCTTCCCCAACCGACAGCTCCACAAGTCCGACCAGCAGTTCCGCACTCCCTGCCACCGAAACATCCCCCAGCATCTTCCCCGACTTCATCGTCTCGATCCTGCCCTTCTGGCCCACGCCCTCAGCCAAGAACCCGAACATCCAACCCCCAATGTTCACCGTCGCCCTCTTCCCGCTGCCATCAAAGACACCGTCGTCGTCATCGTCGTCGTCTCCAGCCCCGTCCAGCAGTAGCAGCAGCGCAATGCCCGGCTTCTCCATAATGCCCATCGGCCCGATCCCAGTCCCCCAGAACGCAACCGCGCCCCCCTGGCCCCTCACCACCACCGACATCGTCGTCTCAGACCCGAACTTCCTGCCCGCGCTGCCGACGTCATCTTCGCAGCACTTCTGGAACACGACGATGACGGCCACGGCGACTGCGACTGCGCCGCCGTACGGGAACGGTACGACGACGACTACGACGACGACGCTGATCCTGACGAACCCGCTGCGGCCTACCGGCGTGGTCGACGCCGAGACGACTGCGCTGTGGGGCAACGCGACGGCAACGCTGAAAGTCACTACTACTATGCTCGTCGTCACGGAGACGCTCGATGTGGTTTTGTCAACGGGGATTTCTAACACAACGGCCGTCGCGGTATCCGCGATGCCAACGCCGCCGTACGCCAACCACACCACCACCTCCCCTACCACCCTCGCCTCCGGCTCCGCGCCCGCCATCCCCCTAAACACATCTATCCCCATCGCCATCTCTATCCCCCCACCCAACCTCAACACAACCTTCCCCCTCACCCCCCTAACCCCCCTCTCCACCCTCCACACCCTCTGCTCGTCATCCTCCTCCCCAACCATCCACACCCTCACCCTCCCCCTCCTAACCACCTTCTACGGCCCATCCGGCTACCCCTCTCTCGCCCCCTTCCCGGGGTGCTCAGCGCCCAACGCCCGACAAGCCCTGCAAGCTCCCGGCCTCCTGAACTGCAGCGTGCTCGGCGCGGAAGTGCAGCGGTGCCAGCGCAATGGGCGGCGCGTGCTGTTGACGGTGGAAGCCGCGGGGCTGGGCGACGTGGGCGTGGATGGGGATAGGGGGTTTGGGATGCCGGTAGAGGAAGACGAGGGAGGAGAGCAGCAGCTGTTTGGCCCGTACTTCACTACACACGGCCTCGTTGACCCCCAACCCCCCTCTCCTTTCCCGAATCTCTTTTCCCCCTCCCACCCGCCCACCTCCCTCGCCCTAACCCTATTCTCGCTCTTCGGCGAAGGCACCACCGAAGCCTCAGAATTACGCCCGCTCGGGCCCGACGCGCATGCGTCCGAGCTGCTGGCGTACCGGCCACTAGGCGAGCAAGTCGTCGTCGACGGCTTCGACGTGCACATTCCGCGCGAGTGGCGCGGCACGTATCAGGAAGAGCAGTTTGAGGGGTTTATGGACCGGTTGCGGGAATTGAGGGATGAGGCGTGGGGGGAGGGTGGGGGTGTGAAGGGCGGGGAGGGGGATGCGGGGGCGGATGGGAAGGGCGTGGTGCTTGTGGGGTGGACGTGAGTAAGAAGAAGAGGGGGGGGGGGAAGGGAAGGAAGGGAAGGTAGGGGGGAGTGAAGTGAGGTGAGGCTTGTGATGAGGTTTCGTTTTGGGGGGGGCTGTTCTTTTTAGTATGCGATTATGGGGGAAAGGGGGGCTAGTGGTTTTCCAATGTCACGATTTGCGTGCGTACTAGATGGATGAAAGTAAACCCCCTGTTTTAATTGTTTCGAGAAACTAGCTACTACTGAGAAATAGTAGAACTAGCTCAGATACCGCAGTATGGTTTCCGAGTCTCGAATGCTCCTGCGCTTGATCTCTAATGAAGAGCCATGCGTCGTTATATACCTTCCCCGTGAGTAAGCTGTGAGCCTTCCTTCCTACCAAACGCCGAAATTTAGGTGAATGTTTGTGGACATGTGTGTGTATGTGTTGTCAACGAAAAGACGAGACGACGACGACGATGACAGATCCTTCAGGCTGGTTGATGCTCGACGCTTACCAGCCGACAGCAGGCTGAGCGCCGCCCCACTGGTCGTCAGTCGTCTCGGCGTTGGCCCAGTCACCAGCAGCTGCACCTCCGTCAGTAGCAGCGCCAGCCGGGTTGTCCCAGGATCCAATGGCAGCGCCGGCTCCGGCATTGTCCCAACTGCCGCCGCCTTCGTTCTCGGCGATGGGTTCTTTGCAGCGCTTGAAAGTGTGGCCCACTACGGGATATGTTAGCTTCATGATGGATGGGGTCGGGAGTCGTAGATAGATAGACGTACTCTGCTGGCAGTTGTTGCACTTGACTCGGCTCCAGTCCTTTGGCTCGGGACAGTCCCTGCCCATATGGCCGATCACGTCGCAGTTGTTGCACTTCATGACGCGCTCGTTGGGGCACTCGGACTTGCGATGGCCGGGCTCGTAGCAGTTGTGGCAGACACCACCGCCGCCGCCGCCACCACCTCCAGCCTGACGATCCGGGCAGTCTGCCTTGTTGTGGCTATCCGAGCTGTTAGCAAACGATTCTAACAGTGTCGAGCCGCAAGGAACTCACCCAGGCTTGCCGCATCCGAAGCAAGCACGGTCTCCGCCGCCGCCAGCTCCAGGAACACGATCGTTCTGGCAATCGGCCTTGTTGTGACTACAAGGAGGTTAGCTTCGTTGAACTGCACGTGTGAGATGCTGTTGGGACTCGTGCTTACCCAGTCTGACCACAGTTGAAGCAAGCACGACCACCAGATGACTTGGGGCAGTCACGCTTGTTGTGGCCAACCTCGCCGCATCCGAAGCACTCTCGACCGCCGCCGCCGCCGCCGCCGCCACCACGCAGTGTGCCAGAGCCGCCGGTGCCTCCGAAGCCATTGCTAGAGTCGACGGCACCCCAGCCATCAGTTGCAGCGCCGCCGTCACCACCCCAGCCATTGCCAGTGGTCGAGTCGGGAGCGCCGAAGGCCGTGTCGCCGCCAAAGCTCGAGCCGGCAGCACTGTCGATGCCGCTCTCCTTGGTACGCTCCAGCTGCTCAAGATCACGGTGACGCTTGGAGTTCTTGTGCGCCTGCCAATTTTTGGTCATGATAGTGCGCGTGCAGACCTCGCAGATAGTGTTGATAGGCTGCGTCTCGCGGGGGCGAGGATACGGATTGGAGACCATGGCAGATGCCGTGAGGGCGCCGTGACCGCGTGCCATGTTTGCTGCTGTTGCGGCGAGTCTGGAGTGGGTCAATATAGACGGTCAAGGTGAGGCGAAGAGGGAGTGAAGGAGGTAGCGGAACTCTCTGGCCAGACGCTGCGGCTGCAACAGGACTGGCGCGCGCGACGACACTCGCAAAGTACGACGGAGCGGGGGAGATGTGGGAAGCGACACTTACGAGTACTGATTGACTGACGCGTGCGTGTTGTGGACAAGGTCGTGTTTGAGGCCGAACGTGTCAACCTACGCGAGTTGGAAGGTAAGGGGGAGGGGAAGGGAGGACGATGGAAGCAGATGGAAGGCGCCGAGACTAGCGACGAGGAAGGCGCGACCCTGGTCCGAAAGTGGAACCGCAGCAAACAGAGCGCCGACCAATAGAGCGGCGTAGAAGCAGGACGAAGACAGCGAGATGGTAGAAAAGTGGAAAAGCGACAGGTCGCTGCCTATAGATCACGGGTAGGTGCAGACTCACCCTCACCACTGGGACCGCTCACCGCCACTCGTCGAGACGACGAGGAATTAATGCACCCACGTCTCGAAAACTTATGTTAGGAGCGCCCGCCATAGCAAGCTCTCGTCGTAGTCTTGAGTCTACTCTAGTCAGTCTAAAGCTTACATATATGTACATACCGCATCGCCACATTACTTCTTACAATCCAGCAACACGGCCTTCTTCGTCGTCCACCTCCGGCTCCTCCCTCTGCTGCTCCTTGATCGACGGCTGCTTCCAGCCTGTACTTGCCTGGATCAGCACCACAAGGGTGGCCAGGCCGACTCCGCCCAAGAACAGTGCTTTCAATGCCTGCTCGTAACTGTTCACGGCGATGTCCTTCTCTCTACCTTCTAAACCATTCACTAATGCCGGACTGCCTAACAACCTTCTGATGAGGTCGCCGCGGTGCTCCAGTCCTGCCTCCGCAAAGCCGCGCCGCAAAGATTTGTCCAAGACCCGCCCGAACAAGCCACCACCGATCGCTGATCCGAAGCTGCCTGCAAAGCCCCGAAAGGTCGCCAGCAGTGATAGGACGATAGGGTGAATCTCCGGTACCGTCAAATGGAGTAGATGTACCAGAGTGTAGTTCAGCGAGGCTCCCGCGACGAGACCGTTGCAGAATACGATGAGAACATACAATCCCCAAGAGTTCTCAGCCGTGGAGATGAAAGCGAGGATGAGCAGTGTGATGGGGAGGAGAGCCATGGAAAACACACTGTGTACGTAGAAGCTCCCATTGCGTCGAATGTGGTAAACGCCAGCGAGTAGGCCGCCCGCCGCGAAACCGGCATTCGTGGGGATGAGGATCGAGCCAGCAACAGCAGGTTCCCAGCCTCGGACTGCGAGAGCGTACACTGGGGTGTAGAAGAGTACGCACCAGCGCGCCATCATGAATCCAGTAGTGGCAAGACAAGTAAGTAGGGTACCACGAGATTTCAGCACCGTGATGGGAATGATGGGATCTTTGGCGACGTAGGTTTCGTTCATGACGAATACTGGAAGAGCGAGAGCAGACAAGATTAATGGCGTTGCTAGGACCTGTGGGCCAGAGAGGCCAAACAGGAAGAGAACAATGGTAGTCGTAAGCAACAGCGCACCGGAGTAGTCGATACGAGCAAGCTTTTGTCTAAGCTTGAGGTCCGTATAGTCGTTTTTACTAGCTCCATACTGGGCTGGAATGCCGGCTAGAAGTCCGAATCCAGCGAGAAGACTAAGCGGAGCTTGGACACCGAAAAGGGGTTTCTAAGACAGGAGTCAGCGGACTCTTGCTCATGATCAAAAGGATTCTTTAAGTCTATCCAGAACGCTATCAGAACGAGAGACAATCTTACCCATCCAATCTTAGGCTCCAAGGCACCCGCAATCACAGCCCCAAGCGACAGACCGACAGTCATGCAAGTGTTGATCAACCCAATATATAGGCCTCGACGCTTAGCACTAGCCATCTGGACAACAATGATGCTTGCGACGATGAGTATCCCAGCGGCACCGGACCCAGTGACAACACGGCCTACCATGAACATCTCAAATGACACTGAAGTAGACGTGATGATGGTTCCCACGCATATGATCATGGTAGAGGTAAACATGCAGAGCCGCGGACTGAAAACTTGACATAAGCGTCCCATGAGCGGGGCGAACGAAGACATGGCAATGAGATACGAGGAAGTGAGCCAGGTGGCTTGCTCGAAGGCATCTAGGTCGTTCGCGATCGATGACTGGGTCGTCGTCAGGATAGAGATGTTGGTAGCTAAGAGTTTGTAAGCTGCGGATTTTGAAGATTGGAAACGAGTGGCCTCAACGTCTAACACAATGTTTTATAGTGATTATCCCAAAAGACTGCAATCATGCTCCTGACTTTGATAGTGATAGTAAAAATGAGAATGGGAATACCTTGAAGAAAGATAAGGAGTCCAATCGAGGTTATTATCAGGGCACCCCTTGACGTCGAGATGGTCGGTGACGTCTCATCTTCTCTATGTTGTTCAGCGTCCGGTAGGGTACGCGAGGACTTGGCTGCAGATGACGGGCTTGAGGAAGAGGAACTCGAGCGATGAAGAAGGGGAGCTCGCTCTCCTAACACATTTGTGGCCACCATGTGAAAGGAAGATAGCAATAAACACAGACTGTTCTGGTTAATTGATTGATCGATGGCTTGGTCGATGGATAGGGTCAAGAGTGAATCTGGGGATGAACGCGCCGGCAGTGGTGCGGATAGCGATCGGATGACAAATGCAGGCATTGATGACGGCGCTAGGTATCCGAGGTATTCGCAATGCGATGGGACAATGAATCCTTGTCGGAACTGGAAACGGAGGAGGGCACTGTGAAAGGTGAAAGCACAGCTTCATGCTCCAGAAAGTAGATGGGGAGTAATTGACGCGCGAGCACATGGCAGTGACGTCGTGAGAAGTGAAAGCCGCTGATTGGGCGGCGTAGTGCTCGGTCTTGGCGGCTGCGGCTGTGCCTGAAGTTTGATGAATGAACAGGTTGCATCTTCCGCCAGACAACCGCACGCCCCCCCGCGTTGGCCGAGCAAGTTACTGACATGTTCTTGTTGCACTAGGACGTCGAGATGACCCTCCGGTACTCGCCGTTTTCTACAGTCGACCTACACCCAAGATGAGGCCCCGAACACCGCGGCTCGTGCCGCTCGTCTTTGGTATGTCCCGGTCTTTCAAGATTGCGCGCCGGCACGTGTACTGACTGCGGCTTCGATAGTCATTCTTCCATTTCTGCTCGCGCTCTGCTCTGCCCACTACCGCGGCCATGACCGGACACAGGCGCACCAGAAGCCATTAGGGGACCGCCCCATTGCAGCAGAGAGCTGGGGAGGTAAAGCGGACACAGACGGCGGCCAAGGTGGGAACCAACAACGGCGGCGACACATGGAGATGCTAATGAGTCTGCAGGGACCCTGGCGTTTGAAGAAGCGTCTTCCCTTCTCCGTCAAGTGCAGCCGGCGGCGGCGCCATGGTGGAGCGTCAGCAAAAATTCCGGCGTCCTCGGAGCCAGCGCATACTACGCCAAAGAGATCTTCGTCCTCCTATTTATGAACGGGCCGCCGCAGCAAGAGCTTCTTACGTCGAAACCGCAGCCCACTCGGCTCAGTCAACCGCTTGCGCAGGCCGTCAAACTGCTGGAGGAAGCAGCCGCGAGCAGGAATGCCGATGCCATCTTCACGCTCGCCGAGATGAACTTCTACGGCAACTTCACGCACCCACGCAATTACTCGGAGGCCTTTCGACGATACCACGAACTTGCGACACTCAACGGCAATGCCTCGGCGCAGCACATGGTCGGCTTCATGTATGCCACGGGAATCGGCGGCGTGGTCAAGCAGGACCAGGCGAGGGCGATGCTATACCATACCCTGGCCGCAGAAGGTGGCGACATACGTTCCGAGTTGACGGTTGCGTACCGCCATCATTCGGGCATATCAACGCCGCGGAACTGTGACGAGGCCGTCTATTTCTACAAGAGCGCTGCGGACAAGGCAGTTGCCTACATGCGCTCAGGACCGCCTGGTGGTCACGGCATGCCGAAAGAATCGTACCGGATTGCCGACGAAGAAGGCGGCGTCTTCGGCGAGGGCGCGAGTGCAAGCAGTTCCGGTCCCAACGCCAAGCAGGGCAGCGTTCATTCGGACGCTTACTCATCGCTCGACAACGTGGTCGAATACATGGACCTCCAGGCAAGAAAGGGCGACGCCAGAGCTAGCTTTAATCTGGCCAAGCTAAACTACGACGGCGCTCGATCCTCGAAGCGCGACCTTCCGGCGGCAAAGAAACGCTTTCTAGAATTAGCCCGTATGTGCTGGACCAAGGACGGAAAGAGAAAGCCCAACGTCTCGCCCTTGACCGAGAAGCTAGCATCGAAGGCGGCTGGATACCTAGGGCGAATGTTTCTCCGCGGAGAAGGGAGGCCTCAGAGCTTCTCCATCGCGCGGACCTGGTTCAAGCGTGGCATCGAGAATGGAGACGCACTGTCACAATACTCTATGGGTCTGATGTATTTGCATGGGCTGGAGGTTCCGAAAGATGCTGTTAAGGCTGCCGATTACTTTGCCGCAGCCGCAGACCAGGACCTCGCTGTTGCCCAAGTTCGCATTGGTGCCTTGTTCCTCGATCAGGGCGATGTGCATACTGCTATCAAGTATTTCGAACTCGCAGCACGGCACGGACACCTTGAGGCCTACTACTACCTCGCTGAATTGACGAATAATGGTGTCGGACGTGACAGATCTTGTGCTGTAGCGTCTGCCTACTATAAGATTGTCGCCGAGAAAGCGGAGCTCGTCTCGACATCTTTTCCAGAGGCAAATGACGCTTACGTGGACGGCGATCTCGAAACAGCACTCGTCCGCTACATGATGGCCGCGGAACAAGGCTTTGAAGCGGGACAGGCCAATGTTGCGTATCTGCTCGACCAAGCGAAACCGCGATTCACACTAAACTCTCTTCTTCCTTTCGTGAAGAGAAAAGCGACATTGGCCAGTGACGCCATGATAGCGTTGATCTATTGGACTCGTTCAGCCGAACAAAAGAATGTCGATTCCATGGTCAAACTTGGTGACTACTATCTGGAGGGACTTGGTACTACGGCAGATAGAGAGAAAGCGGCTGCATGTTATCAGACTGCCGCAGAAACCATGCAAAGTGCGCAGGCCATGTGGAACCTGGGTTGGATGCATGAGAATGGTATTGGCATTGAGCAAGACTTCCATCTCGCGAAGCGGCACTATGACTTGGCCCTCGAGACCAACCCCCGCGAAGCATACCTGCCCGTGCTACTGGCTCTGTATAAGCTGAGATTTCGGAGTTGGTGGAACAAGATTACCAATGGGCACGTCAAGGGCATCCAGGAAGAACCAGGTATATCACCCCCTGTATCGCCCCGTTTAGACCAATGCTAACTAGCTGCCAGTGGTGAAGAAAGATTTCTCACTCTCTGAATGGATGTCCGCGTTCTTAGAAGCTGAGTTCGCAGCCTGGGATGATCTTTTCGAGCCCGACGATTACGACGATGCCATGCCAGGAGGTGACGATGACTACGATTACGACGATGTTGACTCGGAGATCCTTGAGTCACTCGTAATTCTCGCACTCGCTGGAGTTCTCGGTTTCTTACTCTGGTATCGCACGCAACGGCAACGGCGCCAAGAAGAGGAGAGAAGACGACAAGAGCAGCAACAGCAGCAAAACCAAGGACAAATTCAAGCCGGCCTGCCGCAGCAGTTACCCCAACAGCAGCAACAGCCAGTCCAGGAGGACCGAGCATTACCGCCGAATCCGATTGACTGGGCAGCTGGAGGGGCTGGCCTATGAGTAACCATTCTTACCATTATACGTTATGAGCGAGGGTATGGAAGCATGCATTTTCTGGCGTTGAACACGGTTTAGAGACGAGTAGTCCTGCGGATGGAAGAATTCTGGGCACCGAAAAGAAGACAGACGTCTTGGGTTGCTAGTGAATGTACATGTGTGTTTGTATATGAGATCTCGATTAGTATGAGGGTGGGCTGCTATTACTTGTCATCTTCTCAGTCATTCCTTCCTAGGGAAAACGTGTCATTTGACTACGCCACGCTTCGCCATGTACGGAGACCATTACCTGTCAAAACTGAGCACCACTCATTCTCATTCTTATTCACATTGCGAGCTATTTACTTCTAGCAGACTTACTATCTTTTCAGTTTTTAGTATTCCTCTTCTCTATGACTAACGAAAACATGGGTCACTCTGCACACATAGCACCAGGTTCGACTCACCCACTTCGGCCACCCAAAGTGGATGGCGTCTTCCCGTTCACAACGGCATCTCCGCCAGACAACACGCTGCAGCTCTTTCCATCGACAAAGGTCGCACGTCCACTTTCAATGTATCAACAGTCAGTGTTGCGTCCGCCTACCAACCGCCGCCAACCCTGCGCCCCATCTCCAATTCGCGCCCCGATGGAGACGTGCGAGGGCGAGCTAGAGACTACAGTCCTCGACTGGGACGACGAGGAAATGGCTGCTGTGATGGCCCACAGCTTGTATTACACGATCCGGTCGTCCAAATACCCACGGTAACCCACTTCCATCCTCTAGTCACAGCTTCCCTCACACTAACACCACCCCAGCACCCTCGAGAACCCCGCGCGCGTCACCCTCATCCTAAACGACACGCACCGCTGGTCCGTCCACGCCGTGCTCCTCCAGAAATTCAGCACTAAGCTCGCCGCCCTGCTCCCCAGCGCCGGCACCCACCCCCCCGCCTGCATCCGCATCGCCGCTATCGAGCCCATCGGCTCGCTGCCCGCCTGGCGCATCTTCCTCACCTGGCTATACACGCTGGACAAAGAGCCGCTACCAGACTTCACGCCGCAGCGACGCAGCACCTGGCGCACGCGCGACCTCAAATCCGCGTGTTTCCTCGCGGCGTTCCTCGGCGCCGCCAAGTTCGAAAAGTACCTGCTGCGCATCGTGTTCAAGGAGGTACACGACGGGCGCTTTGCGCAGCGCCACGTCACGCATCTGGCGGCGCGCATGCCGCCGAAAACCGGCATGCATTGTTTTGCGAATGCGTATTTGCGGTGGAGAGATGCGGGGGGGAGGGCAGAGCTGGATCCGTATCGATGGCGGGTCGAGCATTGGTATAGTGTCTGTGGGACGGTGGCGAATTGGGGGTGCTTTCATGCTATGAATACGAGTGGGTGGGGCGGCGTGTGGAGAAGGCAGGAGGAGTTGAGGGAGAAGGTGCAGTGGATGGATGAGATTGTTTTTGATGAGGTGGAGGGGGTGGGTTCTTGGGGAGGAGATGGGGGTGGGGTGGAGGTTGAGGATGGGGCGGATTGAGGTTTGGCGGGATGTTCTATGCGTATTGCGGTCGGAGTATGGGTCAGGGTTTGGAGACTGGCTGAAGGTTCGCATTGCCTATTTTGAAGAATGTGTCTTCTGAAATTGGATACTGGTATGATTTGCGTTTTCCCTCACATCCTAGCAATTTCCATAGCGGACTTGAACTAGCTCACGGCGGAAGACTCGCCCGCTTATCTACTCCTCAACACCCCTGATCAAGTTCTTGATACCGTCACCTCTTGCTGTCTTCTCCCAAGCCGCTACCGTGTCTTCAAACGCCGAGACTGAATTGATCAACGGCTTAACGTCAATGAGCTTCTTAGTCAACAGACTCACGGCAAGCTCGTAGTCGCCCGCGCCATACCGGAAGCATCCGCGCACCATCAACTCCTTCTCACTCATCGTGGCGATGGGAAACTCGATCTTGCGCTTGCCCATTCCGGTTTGAACGTACTTCCCCCCCGGCCTCAAGACATGGATGCCTGTCTCGACCGACGACGCAGCGCCCGAAGCTTCAATCACTGCATCCACCCCGTCCACACCCAGCGTCTCCAACATCTTCTCAGCATTGACCTCAGGCGTAGCACTCAAATCCGGCATCCACGTCTCACAGCCCAGCCAGCCCCTCGCAAACTCCAACTTGCGCTCCAAAACATCCACCAGCACCACCCTCTGCGCCCCAAAAACCCTCGCCACTGCCCCACACAGCAACCCAATCGTGCCGCTCCCCATCACCACCACCGTCTCCCCCGGCCGCACATCCACCAGCTTGACCGCATGCACCGCCACGCTCACCGGCTCCACCAGCACCGCTTCCTGCAGACTCACCGCGTCGGGGATCCGGTACACGAAGTCTTCGGCCACGCGGAAGTACTTACACAGCGTGCCGTGCACGTCGAGAGAGCCGTCGGAGCCGGGTGGGCCGGGCGCCGCGGCGAATCGCATGGCTTTGCAGAGGTTGTAGGTCCCGGCTTTGCATGGGGTGCAGTGTCGGCACGGGACTCCGGGCTCGATGGCTACGCGGTCGCCGAGGGAGACGAGGCTGACGTCTGGGCCGATGGAGTGGATGGTCCCGGTGGCTTCGTGGCCCATGACGAGGCCTCGGGTTGGATCGACTTTTGCGCCTATGCCGCCGTGTCTCCAGAAGTGTACCTATCCATATAGTGAGCAGTGAATAGCAATTGTGGTCACATTACGCTTCTCGGCTGTCTCGTGCGATGGGAAAGCGGGTGGATATTACATTTCGCCCGGGCCCTGGGTTCTTGATACAGCAAGCTTCTGGGAGGTACCACCTAGACTACACTGATCGCATATTGGCCTCTGCAAGGCGTATTGATGCCAAGAAAGGGAGTAGATGCAGTAATGGAGGTACTTACATCGCTGCCGCAGACGCCCACGTAGGCGATGCGCACCAGGACATCGCGAGGCGAGAGTGTGGGAATGGGTTTGTCTTCGAGGACGAGGCTGCCGGCGGCGTAGAGGACTTGGGAGGGGTTTTGCATGGTTGGGACGGGGTGTTAGGAGTCGTTGTAATGGCTGATGTTGGAATGCGGCTTATGATAGTTTGGAGCGAGCTGTGGTCTCATGCCGCGAGCTTTTATATTGCGATGCCATGGTGTCTTGATTGCACGTGGTGTGTATGGTGGTGGAAATCTTCTTATCACGTCGGCCCATGTCTCGCCAGATGGAGCCGGGCACCGATTATTACGGCGCGACTCGGCCCGGTTGGCGGCATAGTCACACGCGTGTGATAGGGCCAGCTGAAGTTTAAGGTTGTCAGCCGTTGGAAACCTAAAATCCCCCACACGCTAGTCGCACTCCTGGATCGTACGTGTCACAAGTACCGTGCATCGTCGATCTATCACGCTCAGATAAGACAAACTCATACATTTCGTACGTCATCGGGCGTACGACCGTTCCAAGTTCTTCTTCCTCTATCTTTTAAACGGATCGTTGCCTCCGAAGGGCCACTGACTACAGTACTCCGTAGCTCCTGGCGAGTTTCATAAGATTTTTGCACCGCAACAGCTTTGGACCGCAGTTTGGCAACAATAATGGCCGCGACACGAGCAACCCCGTCCCACGAAACCTGCGGGTCCGGTACGCCCAGACCCCTCCCGAGTCACCAAGAAGACGAAGACGCCTACTCCCAAGAAGGGAAAAAGCCCAGCGAAACCCAAAGCGGGAGGACAAAAAACGCAGTGGAGGAAAGATTGGAAAGCCTGGACAAACGACAACCAGATACCCGACGAGCGCACCACCATCACCCTAGACGACAAATCCATCAATGTCACCGAGGGCAAGGACCTGTTCAAACTCAACAGAGAAGAGCTGATGTGTCTCCCCCACGACGAACGCTTCAATCCGCACAACCGCAAACTTCCGAGCAGGCTGTACCACCGGGAGGCAGCCGCCAATTTGGCGTTCCGCAAGGAAGCTATCCTAAACGGCGTCTCCCAAGAGGACGAAGAGGAGTTGCTTCGACGCGGCAAAGAGCTCTTCACAGCCAATCACGCAAAGGGGTGAGTAAACACTTGCTTCGAGGTCTTAATCATATTGAAGTCGAGCTGATGACGGATCGTAGAAACCTCGATAATCTGGCATATGTGAGGGCTATGGCGACGCATGCGAACCGGGAATCCCGCGAACAAGCTGCGTTCGATAGGAGAGCCGCGAGGCGAGACGACGACTCTGGCGAAGAGTACTACTCTGACGATCCGTGCGAGAACAACATCCCCAGCATGGATTATCTCATGAGCCACCCGATGAGGGATTGGTAATTCTGGGTCAGATCTGAATAATCCGGCGTTCTTCTGTTACTTTATCGACATATCTTGTGAAAAGACTTGGTGTGCAAGGGGAACTTGCGATGCCAAAGGTTGGGGGCGCTGGGGCGTCTGGCATGTATTACGCTGCTTGAGTTGATGCACGAAATGTGCGAACTATGTAAGAAGCTAATTCTACTACTTCAAAGTCAAGGAAGTCCTTGAAGACCTGTATAACAATGCCACGCTATGGCCAAACCAGTTAAACAAGGACGTATACGCACACCAAAGAATTATGGATCATTGGTAGTTCAACGAACCCCTGAATATTTTACAGATATGCTCGCTCGGTTGGGGTTTGAAGCTTTCGGCTCTCCGAAACCTAGACGTCAATTGGGCCCTCTGCTGCTAAGTGCAGACTCACGTTTTGCGGTGAGTTGTACTCAATCATCTCCAGGCCTTTTTCGTGAAAATAAGGCGCATGCATCGGTAGAAATGCAGTCATGTTTTGCGCTACGTTTCTCGGTACTTGAGGTTTGATAAATCGGACAGGCAGACAGTGGAACTTTGAAACTTCAAATTCATTTCAAACCGAAAGTGGCCTTGTCATGGAGTTCATCCAACGTTGGGTCGATCTTAGTCATCGGCATGTATTGTGGGGCTTGGTTCTGCGGGGTATTCACATGCCTAACCCCACACTCCGTATACCACCTGGGCGGTCATGAACGCATAGATACCCAATCCACCAAGTGTTGCAAGCGCCTCATCCGAGTGAGCTCATGATGCCTCACAATATTCTTGTCACTGGCGGCTCGGGCTATCTGGGCGGAACTCTCCTCTCCCGCTGGGGCTCTGCTGACCTCCCGGAATACGGGAAGCTTTTCGCTCTAGTCCGGACGCCGAAACAAGAAGAAGAGGTTGCAAAGTACGGGGCCGAACCATTGACTTTCTCGCCGCGGGACGAGGGAGCGGTGAGAGAGGCTTTGGTCAAGCACCACATCACCGTGATCTATTTCCTCATCGATGCGTTTGAGTCGACGTCACAGGTCTATTTCATCAGCGCCTTGGCTGAAGTGAAGAAGTCCACAGGCCAGGATGTACATTTTCTACATGTATGTAATCGGCATCCTAACTAATCGAATCGATTTTTTTAACACAGGTCGAGTAGACAAGTGGAGCGAAGATATTCTCAAGCCATGCTGGAACGCCAACTGGGGAGCCAATCTTAGATACAGACCCTTATCTATATGACATTCAGAAGCAACAAGTACCTCCGATTCCGTCGATGCAAACCGTAGGCATTGGCCCTGCCATCATCACTGCCGTTGCCCTCGCTGACGTGCATAGGCAATAAACACGAACTGCACGACCGTAGAACAGGGCGAGAAGTTTGGTGTAAAAACTTACATTTTTGTTCCTTGCGTTGTTTGTGAGTTGAACTCGGACGGTATTAGTCAATATAAACTCAATGCTGATACCCCTTCAGATGGCCAAGGAGAAGGGTTTGGAAACCAAACTTCGATACAAACAGTGTCTATCGTCAAGGCAGCAAAAGGAGTCAGAAGAGTCTACGAACTTGAGAATACTACGCAGGAACCGCAAGTAGGTACCCCTTATCCCTTGCTACTATGTTATTCAGTAGTTTAACGACTCCGGGTAGATCTGGCCTGTCTGCCACATCCTCGACAACATAACCCTGTATCTCGCTATACTACGCTCTATCTTGAATAACGAAGACCCTGGCCACGGAAGAAGAGGTTACTACCTCGCCGCGTCTGGAAGTGTTGCATGGAAAGATCTGTACTCTGCCATGGCGATCGGTCTGGCCAATCGTGGAGTCATCGACGATGCGACTGTTACCACAGCCAAGGAAGACGATGTCGAGAGAATGGCAGTAGCCCTTAAAACCGAAAAGTCCTGGGTAGGACTGCAGTTGGCGGGAAGGTAAGATCACTCCGAAATTGACGACCCCTTGGCACTTGCGCAGCTAACATGATCAAGATGCACTTTGACGGCCGCACATGGGAAGGCGCTAGGATGGAAGCCTCAGTTTCCACCAGAGCACATACTTGAAGCAGCAGCAGACGAAGTCGACCTCATTCTGCGGACTTTGTAGTGAGCTTTTTGCATAGTAGGTATTCGGCGAACCACAAACCAACAATCGCACTGTCTTATATATACAAGTCTGAAATGGTACAAAAAGACCCTTCTGTGGCTCCGATCTCGCTAGCCTTCGACATCTGGTGGCGGAGTAGACTGGGTATGATATGTCTCCTCGGCATTGCGCTCACTTGCTCATAGCGCCTTCCTTCCATCCGGCTTCCCCCCGCTTCTTCTTCCACTACTACTTCTTGCACTCATAGTCTTCGCCTTGCTTGCCCTTGCCGGGATCATTCGGATCAACGACCCTCCAGCTCTTGACGCCATCGGGCGCCTGCTGGCACACGTCGCTCCAGTCAAGCGTCTCCGCCTGGGCAGCGTGGCAGCACTTGTCGTCGGTGTACAGGACCACGACGAGGTCGTTGTCAGTGTCGGCGGACCAGCCGATGTTGAGCGATCCGATTTGCGTCATGCCGGCCTGGCAGCCGCCGTCGACAGACATAGTGGCCGAGACGCCCGTTCCTCTGCAACCCTGGACGTCGGAGGCGCGTACGCTGAAGGCGGTGGTGGTGAGCGTGAGGGAGAGGAGCGAGGTTGCGAGGATGAGTGGGTGGAACATGGTGGAATGGTTGACGCGAAGGTAGAATCGATTGGGTAGGAGTGGGAGTGGAGTTGCAAACGAGTGACTTGAGGTGGGTGGAGTTGAAGGAGTGTTCGACTTGGAGTGCGCTTCAAGAGTAGGGGAGGGGGGAAGCGAAGAGCAATGAGTGAATGACGTGGACACCAAATCGAACGAAGTATACAAAGCGCGCGCTAAGAAACTAGACGCTCTACCAACAGCCCGAGATTCCACAAGGAGGATCGTATCGGTATAAGAACACTAAAGATACAAAGCGCACGCTAAGAAAGCAGACGTTCTACCAACAGCCCGAGACCCCTAAAGGATGATCGAATCAGTATAAGAACACTAAAGATGAGACAATCAGGCTGGTACTTGCATTCCCTCATCGGGCCTACACAGTTGCGCCCGGACCCCCAACAAAGCCAAGCCATTACGTCGTATTTTCTGCTGCCTAGTTCGGCCAGCTCGGCGTTGATATAAGATTAAAGTTAAAAAGCCTCGGCCAACCCAGCGGAGGATTTGGGCTTGAACTTGGCTCTGGCGTCTTGGCACACTATTCTTTAGACATCGTGTTTTCTGAGAGGAGAAGGCGCAGTGTCTCTGCATTGGCATAGACACGTATGCTCACTATCCGCACTCGATGTAAGCTCTCGCAAAAAAGCAAATCCCGGCCGCCTTACACAGCACATCTAGTTGTAGCCCCGCGCTTTGATCGACGCCAAGTCTCTAAAGAAACGTAGGCGTGGTCTGGTTTCAGACCGTTGAACTAAGGCCCCGCCTTACGTCCTAGAGGAACATGAAATTACGATGGTTCTATTTCGGGGCTTTGTCGTGGTTGTGCAAATGTGCTGTACAGCAGTGGTTTTCGCCGCCCTACCGACCGATATCCTCGCCCTCTGAACTGCCTCATTTGGTTTCAGCGTGAGCTTAGTGGGTGCTTCGTTTTGTGGAGCTTCTCAGAACCCCTGGCCTGCGGACCCACAATGTAAGAGTGGACGTGGTTTGGGGGGCGGGAGGGACCGACGCGTAGATAGCGGTATGCTTAGGCGGACAGCCATGTCACTACGCAGCATGCACGTGCTGTTGGATTCGTACCTGCCTGCCAGGCTGATTGGCGCCAAACGTCCGGGATTGAATCAACGTAGGGACTACCTGCATCCGGATCCAGATTCGTAGCATCCATTCACATATCCACCTTCTCACCCCGTCCGTTCTTTATGTACTCACTATCCTTGGGGACTTCCAATTGTTTCAAACCCACACTGTCATTAATTATTTGGTAGCCCAACATGAGGGTGTCTTCTGTCTTCATTGCCGTCACTCTTTACCTAGCGGATGCTGCTACTGCGTCTCGCCCCAGAGCTCGCATCGCCGAACTTGAGCGCAGCGATGGGGCTCGTCTGCTCGTCCGGTTAGCACAACCCGAAGATAGAAATGTGCTCCGCCACAATGTCGCCCATCGCTCTCCCTCGAAGACTACGCCCTACAACGAAGCGTTGGTTACTGCCGTGAAGGTTCTGAAGCCCCGAGACCCCATCAGGACGCTTCGTAAGAGGGCAAGTAGTGGAAAGGCATGCACTAGGAGGAAGTCATCAGCTACGTCCTCAGCTACGCTCTCAGCTACGCCCACCCCGAGCAGCAAACCTAAAGGCGACTGTCCAGAAGGGAAGATACCAGACCCCGCCGACGGCCGACCGGACAAGTGCATCAGCGATGACGACAAGAAGTGTCCAGCGGGCCAAAAGGCTGCGTCTCGTCAAAAGGGCTCGAAACTGGAGGACGACAAAGTCGTGCCCGAATGCGCAGTAGACGACGAGCCGGACCACAAATGCGACAAAGAGGGCACTTTCGATTACAAGACGAAAGAAAGCGACAAGATCAAGCACAGCTGCCGTTCTACCGATAAGAATAAAGAAGACAAGACGAACAAATACAAGGAAATCGTGGATGAGAAGAAGAAGACATCAGACGACGATAAGAAGAAAGCCGAAGACGATAACAAAAAGAAAGGTGACGAGGACCGGTAAGTGTACATGTTCTCCCTGTCTGTATTCTCTCGCTGACTATTTCCACAGTGAACAGCGAAAGCGCGGTCGCTGCGGCGGCTGCTTTGCAATCATGATCGCCAGCGTAGCATTCGACACCGCGGAGACGTCTAAGCTGACTGAAGACGAAATCGATGGGCTGGTCGATACCTGGGATGATAAATGGCCAGCAGATATCGGCTTCACCATCGAGGACGACATGGTAGACATCGTAAACCCTGTAGTTGTCACGGGAACCATCGCGGCTGGCGCCGGTATCCCCCTCGCAGGAGTCTTGAACGCAATCACAAGCTCTCTGAAGCTAGCGCTTGGTGGAGTTGCTCGAAACCTAGGAGCCAAAATGACGGCACTAAAGGCAGGCACCAGAGCAGCCACCGAGACGGCCAGAAACGCGGCCAGGAACTCACCGATGGTGCAGAGGATGCGCCAGCATGAGCTCTTCACCGAATGCGTAACCATGGGTGCCCTCTCCGCTGCCGGCTCCAAGCACAAGCGCGCAGAAGACCAGTCCATGATCAAGTACCAGCTGTCCAACGGCAAGATCGTCACCATCGACAAGAACAAGAGATGGGGAAACCAGTACCCTAGCCCTGAAGACAAGGCGGACCAGGCCATCATTGTGGGCGCCGCCAAAAACGAAGATGCCAAGTACGACTTCGTGTGGCAAACATACCCGGACAACCTGCACAGAGGCGGCCGCCTCCGCTACGAATCTTGCATGAGCTGGGAGGGAGATAAGGATGTCGACAACACCATCACGAACGTGGAGGTGCAGGGCGGTTGCTGCACTTTCTATGATGAGCCGGATTGCAAGAAGCCCTTGTTCGCGATGACGAACCGACAGGATGGTAATCTCAAGAAGGCGGGCAACGATGCTATCACGAGTTTCTGGTGCACGTTCGACCTGAACTGCGCGGGTGCGCCACCGTGATCGATCTACTAGGAAGAGATCAGAGCTTTGCTGCTTGATTGCGAGGATCGAATATGGAGTGAGGAGATGGAGGTCGTGATGGTTTATGAATCTTCTGTACAAATGTCTGGAACTGTTGTATCCACTTTAGATAGAACAACTAAGTTTTCTCGTTTCTCGATATCAGGATGTTGTCGAGCCTTGTGCGCCGCGCCTCCACACCCAGCCCAACAGTTCCGGTCGGTCAGAAACGGCTCCTGTGGTGAAGATGGTCACTCCCCGTAGTTTGCCGACTTTGGTTGGATGGAACCGTAGCCCAGCTTCAACCTGCGAGCCTTGGCTAAGCGGCTTATACTGCTCCTGCCGCCGCCGCTGGAGAAAAGTAATTGCTTTTTCTTGGGATTTCCCCTCTTTATTTGGAAAGACGAGATATAGTAAAGATTTCTCGTCTCGCCTACTTAGGACGATAGCGGCCCTTCGGACTCCGAGCATGAAACAATGACGCGGTAGAATCCTCGACGCAGTTGGCACTGAAGATAGGATGGGCGGGGCTTGTTGGGCCCTCGTGCTAAATGTCGATGTAGCCCAGAGCCCAGATGCGGCAGGATACCTAGCTCCAGCATTGTCGGCAATACGAGTTCTCTGCTGGCCCGACTTTGGGTGACAAGAATTTTGGGCGCCATGCTTGGAACGTTGAGTGCTTCAAGAGTCCATATCTAAAATCGGCGTACACGATCGTCCGTGTAGGTAACCGACCATTGTTGTAATTGAATCAGATCATCGTCAGTCCCGTTTCACCAATCGATATACCATGACGCCAGCTTCTTCTAGGTGCCAATGCTACAAAGGGCATGCTTGTTTGAAATCGGCGGGTTCTCCATGGCAGGCAGTACGGAACAACCATCCACTGATGATGGATAGAATTGCCGTCAATTCTATTCAGGGGCAATCGTGAGGTGGTATGACCGAAATCCCGGTACGTTACATTGTAATGGACATGAAGATTCCATTGGGGCGAAATGCGATGAGGTGGATCTCCTAGTGCGATCTCGGCCCGATAGAATTGTGATCTGGCGTACGGAAGATTCCAAGATGTTCTATAGTCATGGGTAGCCGTAATTTCTCGGTGCGCTATCGCTAGTAAAGGCCGATTCCGACCTTGAATCGATTTTGGCTCGAGGCGAGTAAGTATAAAATCAAACCCACACACAGACCCGCTAGGGCTGATCTCCGGAGCTAACAGTACTGCTGGTAACCACGTCCGATGGAACACCCAGGTCTATTACTCGTATCAATGCCTCTACGAAACGTAGTAGAGATTTACTCAAAGCTGTGTCAATGAAACAATTTATACCTGATAGGCAGCATTGACGCACGACTAATAAAACTGGGTGTTCTGTCGGACGTGGTAACCAGCAGTAAGCACAGCCTGATCATTCGTTTCATCCTTGTTACCTGCTACTTAGAGGTTTAAGCTTAGGCCAAGCAATAAGTTCTGGACGCCGCTCTAACAAGCTCCACCCTGCTACAGCTGCAGGAACGTCGGGCGGTTCCCGAATCCATGATCCGTGACCTGGCCGGACTAGGATCGGACTGGCGGCCAAGAGGTATGCGTACTCCGTGCTGTTGACCCTGGGTGTTTATATCTCTTCTTGAGTATATATCCTGATTTGTTTCCTCGCAGCTTTTCTTTTCTACAGGCACTCGCCTACTGCCTTCATTTACTCGTCATTCTTTTGTTGTTCCGTTTCCCAAAATGCATTCGTTCGCTGCCGTACTGGCAACGGCGCTCACCGTGAGCCCCATTCTCCACATTGCCGCCAGACCGGCCGATTTTCAGTCTTTTGCATTCGTCTCAGACCTCGGGGTGGGAGAGGTGTTGTACTCTAGAAAAGAGAGGTCGCTCGGAAAACGTAACGATGGCAACAATTCACTTCTCTTCGACGTCCTCGCAATCGATCCAGGCTGGGCGTCCTCAGCGTTGCTGCCCCGAGCTGGTGAGATGATGGTGTTCGACAAGCGCGATGACGGTGCTTCTGCCCTTAAGAAACGCGGCGAGCCATTCAACTGCGATGTGGAAGAAGAGTGTATAGAAGATTGCAAGGGCATCAAATTCATTTTTGGAGACCAGATCGGCTCGGGGTCTTATGGCCGTGTTTACAAGGGCAGACTCAACGATGGAACTGATGTGGCCATCAAATCGGGGCCAAGGGCTATTCTTGAACCGGGTGCCAAAGCAATGAAGGAGTTGGAAGGAAACGCTCACATCCCCAAACTGTATAGCTCGTGTGCCAGTCCCGGTCCCGATTACTGGGTTGTCATGGAGTATTTTGGAGAGGACAACATCAAGAAGAGACTCGAAGCAGGACTGCTCAAGGGCCAGGAAATCGCCGAGAAAGCGGTCATGAACGACGTGCTCGACGGCTTCAGCTACATGCATGGCAAGGGCTTTGCGCACACCGACATAAAGGATGACAATATCATGATGGTCGGAGACGGCAGCAAGATCATCGATCTCGATGGCGCAACCAAGGAAAATTCCCTCGACAAAGTAGAGGGGCTAGAACTGAACAAGAGTCCTGGTAAGTCAAGCGTGAGGCGATTCTCTCCCTGGCGCAATTAGCTAACGGGCAATGACAGAGGGGAAAAAGGGGGGTAGCGTCGACGCGAAGGGAAATGACGTATGGGCACTCGGCTTAATACATGTGCAGTTGATCACCGGCCTTGACCAGAGGACGAAGGCACAACAGATATACGACAAGCCCGGTGCTGATAGCGCCCGCGTCAAGCACTGCGAGAGCCTGTTCCAGGATTTTACCACCAAGCATTGCAAGCTGCTTGCCGACGTTTTCTGTCCCCAAGGAGAGCGAATCAAAGTGGACAAGTTCAAGTCAGAGCTCCTGACAACGACCCTTCTGAAGGACAACGATGATTGCGAAGAAAATACCCGTCGTTCCATCGACGATGACGAATATGTGGTGCTCGCTGTCTACGATGAAGAATAGGATATACAGTTTACGTTTGTTAGTTTGCTAGGAGAACAGGTGCCCCGACGTCCTCGGTTAGCTAGCCAATCGGGGATGTACCGAGGTTGGCCAGCCGATGAGCCAAGGCGGCCGACGAGCCACCCCATCCCAAATCATCACTAATAAAAGTGAGGCTGCAGCACCACCTACGATAGCTATTATTACAAGATTTTATAGTAGAGTAGTAAACAGGTTAATGTAAAACTTTTAGTCTATACAGAATATCTATTTAGCTTCTTAATTGTTTGTGTTCGTAACTGTGTTAGTAGTGCTAGTAGAGCAGCTAGTGCAGCCTTAGCAACTTCTTGCACACAAGCTGCACTACGCTGCCTTTTAGATTTTAATATAGCTTTTTGTAAAGCTAGCTTTTTGCCTCTTTAGAATAATTGTAAAGAATTTTGAGCGTTAAAAGCGTTGCGTTTCTGTTGTTTTTGCGCCGTAGCTGCAGCAAGTTGTTCTGCCTTCGTGTTATCAGGGGTGTTCTCTTACCGAAGGTACGAGTTATCGGACTCGGAGATTCCGCCTGAGGGATTGTTCTGTGTTCGAAGGGCTTGGTGACAACGAGGGAACAATCTCAATCCTATCCTGGATAGAATAACAAAGTAACAATCTGTTGCCTATAGATCTAATCTATGTATGAGATGTACTTAGGAGAGTTAACTACGAAGAATCCGAACTGTAAAGGAGATCCTGCCAATCTATATAGTTCCATGATTCTCCGCCAAGAGCGTCCTGCTTAGTCCGCTCGGTGTGCTCAGTCACTGAGCGCCCTAGGCTGGCTGAGCGCTCGCCGCTCAGTGTGCTCAGTCCGCCAAGGCCCTGATCGCACTGATCACTATCACGTGACCGCTGACCTAATCCTGCCTCGCGCATCGCTGTACTCCCGTCTTGCAGACCTGCAAGCCCTGACAACCTTCCTGCGTCGTTGCTTGGTCTACGATACCTAGTATCGTCTCTGTTTGTAACATTATCCCCCTCTTTAAGGATATCGTCCCGATAGCTGTCTTGCTGTGCCGTGCCGGTTCCTTCCGTGCCTTGCATCAGAGGTGCCCTTTCGTATAAGAGTAGGTTGACCCCGATCCCCGTCGTGTCGTAGCTTCCTCTTGTATTCCCTCGAGTCTTTGAGTCTAACCATGCCCAAGTCTTCGCCTTCTGTGGATTCGTGCTCCAAGTCGACCCGCCGTCGTTACGATCAAGTTGCCCGTATTCGCGAGACTGGTCTGGAGATGCCTGCTCCCTGCGGCCGTTGTTCCAAGGAGAACTTAAAGTGCCTGGTTGATCTTTCGTCGGATAAGTGTGCTGAATGTCTTCAGTCTAGCGCGCTCTGCGGTCTTGCTCTGACGAAGAGAGAGTAGGCGGCTTTTCAACAAAAGCGTTGCGACTTGCAACATCGGCTTTTGCTGGCTGAGCAACAGGTGCTATCTGCACGGATCCAGGCTGCTCAGATAGTGTCTGCGGCGGAGTCCCGTGCTGCTACTCTTCGGGTGGAGCTTTCTGTTGCTGAGATAGAAAGGGATCAGCGTCTTGCTAATGAGTGGGTGGCCATTGAAGAGCTGAAAAAACTAGAGGCTGCGCAGTCCGGCGCTGCTGTCGATCCCAAGAGTACGGTTTCCACCGATAGTCCTGTACCGCCGCTATTCGAAACGCCTTCGGCTAACCTGGGCTGGTTACAGACTGACTCTTCTCTGTTTGCTTCTTCTTCTTTTGACTTTTCTGCTTTCCTAGAGAACTCGGATCCTCTGCCTCTAGATTTCGCTGGTGATACTTCCGTACCAGTTCCTTGCAGTTCGTAAGATTTCGTATCGGTTCCCATGTGTTCTAGCTCTCTAGCCATTCTTGCCATTTGACCAAGTACTTCCACTGACGTCCGAACTTCTGTAGGTCTTTGACTTTCTCGACTTTGTACTCTTCGTCTTCGAGCTCGATATCGGTTGCTACTTCGGCGTTTGGTGGTGCTGGTTCAAGGAGTGATTTGTGAAAAACTGGATGTATGTGCATGCTTGCGGGTAGCTGTAGTTTGAATAATACAAGTCCTTTAACCTCTAGGATTTTGAACGGTCCTATTCAGAAGTTGTCCAACTTGTTGCATGGTCGTTTAGTTTTTAGGTTTTTTCGTAAGAGGAAAACTCTATCCCCCTCTTTAAGAGTTAGTCCCTCAAGCTTTTTCTTGTTTGCTAACTTGGCTGTCGTAAGGTTCCTTTAAGCGATTCTTCGGCTCAATTCGTCGTGTAATTCTCGCATTCTAAAAGCCTTGTCGTCCGCTGTCAGCGAAATGCTTTTAATATCTTTTGGATTTCGATAAGCTACTAGCTCATATCTATGGTTTGCGTAGTACGGCGAGTGTCCTGTAGTCGTAGACTTTATGCTGTTGTATGCCAATTGTGCTGTCGGCAGAAGTTTAACCTAGTTGTCCTGCAGCTTGTTAGTGTACATTCGTAGGTACTGTTCTAGCGTTTAGTTCGTTCGTTCTGTCTGGCCGTCTGTTTGCGGGTAAAAGCTAGTTAATAGCTTCTTTGCAACCCCTAACTGGGCTAGAAACGTATCCCAAAACTTTAATGTAAACAGCTTGTCTCTATTAGTAATAAACTGTTCTAGCAATTTGTAATTAGCGACGAGTGTCTTCGTAACTTCGTAAGCCATTTCTTCTGCCGTGATTAACTCTTCTGTTGGTACGAAATGTAATCCTTTGGTTAATCAATCTACGATTACCAAGATCGAGTCGCATAGCCGTGCTAATCTAGGTTCTAACGATTTCGAGAGCTTTACTATGAAGTCTATCGTAACGCTGATCCATAGGCGTGCGGGTAGTTCTAGCAGTTAAAGTAATCCATAGGGCTTATGTCTCTTAGGTTTGTTCTTTGAACAATTCAAACAGTTGCCTATTGCTTTCTAAACTGTGTTTCGTACGTGGGGCATTGAGTACTCGTTCGAGATTCGTCGAACTATTTTGTCAATCCCTAGGTGTCCATATGCTCGTGAAGCATGTAATTCCTAGATAAGCTGTATAGCTTAGGTGTCGTCCGTAACTATTCATCTCTGCTAGTCGTCTTTGCTCTATTCTTAGTGCATTCTTTCTTTGATGCTTGTAACCCTAGCTATCTTAGCTAGTCGCGGTTTGTTGTATTCGAAGGTTCCGTCGGGATTCCGTCGCAATACTAGGTCGTGCGTGACCGGTTTGTTAGTTTCTGTAAGATCTAATTTTCGACTAAGCGCGTCTGCGGCTCCGTTGTCGGTTCCTTTGCGATAGTAAATCTTGATATCGTAATCTGCTATGAATTCAGCCTATCTGACTTGTCGTCAATTTAGTTTCTTAGTTGTAGTAAAGCTGGTGAGGTTCTGATAATCTAAGTACACCTGTACTTAATGCCTTGCTTCTTTCAGCTGTGCTTCCTATTGTTCGAAGGCGTCTATTATTGCCAATAGCTCTTTATCGTGAACGTCGTAGTTGAGTTCTGCTCCTAAGAACTTCCTAGAATAGTAGAACACTAGTCTCTATTTCCTGTTGTCGCATTGTTGTGATAGTATTGCTCCTAATGCGTAGTCTGAGGCATCGGTTTCTACTCGAGTTTTCTTTTCTAGGTCGTGCATCTGTAGCATCGGTGCTGTGGTAAACTTCTTTCTAAGTTCTTAAAACGCCTGTTCCTGTGTTTCCGTCTATTTGAACTTTCTATCTTTCTTGGTAACTTCTAAGAGTAAGGTCGTAGTCTTGGAGTAATCCTTGATAAACTTTCGATAGAAGTTGGCAAATCCTAAAAAGGACTGCACGTTTCTTACTGTTTTAAGAGTTAGCTATTTCTGTACAGTCTAGATCTTCTTCGGGTCCATAAACACACCTTTTCTTGAGATAATAAATCCTAGATAGCTAGTCTCTGTGACGTGGAATTCACATTTCTTCGAGTAAAGAAGTAGCCAGTACTGCTTTATTTTTTGTAGCACTTTTTTGACATGCTCCTAATGTTCTTCAAGCGTTCCTTTGGAGTATATCAATACGTCGTCCAAGTACGCTGTAACAAAGATGTCCAAGTATTCGTGTAGTGCTTTGTTGATTAAGGCCTAAAACGTAGCTAGGGCGTTGGTTAATCTAAACGGCATAACCTAGTACTCATAGAGTTCATATCTAGTCTTAAAAGCCGTTATCCATTCGTGCCCTTTTGCAATTCTAATGCGATGGTATCCGTCTCGTACGTCGAGTTTCGTAATTCATTTTACCCCTTAGAGTCGATCTATAAGCTCCTGAATAAGCGGTAGTAGGTATCTGTTTTTTCGTGTAACGTTGTTGAGATGTCGAAAATCTACGCACAGTCTCAATTCCTTGTTTTTCTTAGGTACGAACAATATTGGCGAAGCCATTAGGCTCTCGCTTAGTCGTATGTATCCTCGCTGGATATTCCTTTAAATGTATTTTTTCAATTCCTCCTGCTAGTCGTGAGTCAGGGGATACATCGGTCTTAGTCGCAGTTTCGTTCCTTCCTTAAGGATAATCTTGTAATTCCATTCTTGGTGGTCTGCTAGGTCGTGCTCTTCGTCTTCCTCAAAGAAACTTCCAAACTCCGCTTGGTATTCGGTAGGGAGGTTTTTAAACTCTTTTTTCTGTTCCTTAGAGAGGTTGGATCGTGGTCCGCTCGTTTCTAGAGGCGCGACTTGTCGTATCCATATAACGCCTATCTGCTAAGAGTCTTTCCTACAGATTCTCGCGATCTTGTAGTGTAAGATTAGACTAATTCTCTCGATCTCGAGTAAGCTCTGAATTGTCAGTTCGTTTTGTTGTACTACAGCGACTTTCTTTCCGGGCCTTTAGCTGTGTATTGTTTCGTTTTCTCAATCAATGTCGAGGTTGTGCTTTCGTAGCCAGTCGTACCCAATATACATGTCGAAACTCTCAAGGTTCATAATATTAATACACTGTTGGTGTTTGATGCCCGCAACTTCCAACTCGACTTCCTAGGTTTCTAGGTTGATCAAACTGTTCCCATATTCTAGTAGTTGTCCGTCGGCTAACACTGTTCGTATTAGTTAATCCTTAACTTGATAAAGTATCTTGTTCCTTTCTACCTATCCTAGGGAGACTAATGTCCAGGCAGCTCCGCTATCAAGTAGTGCGGTCAGCTCTTGGCCTACGACTTTCGCTTTTACTTCTATGTAATTTCGTTCTAGTTGCGTTTTTTGTACGCTTCGTACGGTCGTGCTAAGAGCACTCGTACCATCCTAACCGTAGGTTTAGTAGCCCACTAGTTTTTTGCCGGGAAAGCCCTCAAGGCCTGTCCTTTTGGAATGTCCTATTGATCGTAGTATTCGCACTAGTCGATGAAACATTCCCATGGCTGTAGGTGTTTGCTGTGGTCTCGATCCTCGAGATTCCATCCGGTCGCGTATCTCCATAGCTAATGGATCGCGCATCCTTAGGTGCAGAAGGGCTAGCGTGCTGCTTAGCACGTATCGTAGTCTTCTGTGCATAATTTGTTGTTGCATTCTAGGTAGTCCTCGTTCTCTAGACCTATAGGCCACCATCCTGTGATATGCTTGCTAGACTAGTGTGTTTGACACTCTTTGTCGTAACACTGTGCCTATGCGCAGCTGCTGCCGTGGTTCTTAAACTAATTGTCGTAGTTATGTACGTAGCATCCTGTTACTGTACATTCGCCGTCTTCGAGTAAGACGTGTGATAGTAATCCTAGCTGTTGTCGCGCAAGGATTCTATCGTCTGTGTGGTATATGCAGTTTTTCTCGTTGCACTAGTGCCAAGGCAGGTTTCCGTAATTGTTTTAATCGGCGAACTTTATTTTCTTTTCTGTTGGTCCTTGTTGTGCTATTGCTGCTTTTGCAGCTTCCCATCCCTGTGGTCCCTCGATCCGTAGTTCCTTAAACCGTTGATCGCAGTACTGGGCAATGTGGGTAGTCCTACCGCACATCCAGCACTCGTAGTTCCAAAGTCGATCTGTAATTTCTTTTGCTTGTATATGGGCAGGCTCTGTTTCCTAGTCTAACAGTTTCTCTGCTATCGGGTTTTCCACCTCGACCTATTCGCTGTCTGGTTCTTTATAGATTCTTGGATATAGTGTAGCTACTCGTTGTAGTTGGACTATGGCGATAGTAGCGGCTTGCGCGCCTGCTACTTTTCGTTGTGTTTCTAGGCAGTTTCTGCGGAAGTGTCTGTCTTTGCTGCATCGAAAACATGCCTTATTGTCGTAACGCCTTTGGCGTTCTTCTTTTAACAGCCTGTCCTTAGGGTCTTGTCTTGTCGAGGTAGCGTTCTTTCTATTGAACTGCTTTCGTAGTAGTTTGTCGTTCTAGATTCGTCCAATGCTGTCGATATCCATTGGGTCGTAGTGATAGGTTTTCTTGATCGTTGTTACCAGGCGTATGTATGGTTTGACAGTAGACTTGCGTTCCTGCTGTCGTTGCTATAGTTAGTTGTCGATTCGTACCGCAGTCTCAATCAACTCGTTGAGTTCCTCTAGTCTCTCGTTTCGACTAATCTTATTCTTCACGTGTTCTTTTAACCCTGCGTAGTAGAACTCGCATAAGCCGCGTTCTCCTACGTTGTCCACCTTGGCCTAAATTCTTTTGAATTTGATTGTGTACTCGCCGGCTGAGCCTTTCTGTCTAAGTAGTCTAAGTCGGTTCATTGCTTGCTAGGTTTCGTCTACTTCGCCGTAGATCGTATGAAGTTCCTGCTTAAAAGACTTTTAGTTCTTGAAAATGCGCTTCGTGTCTTGCTTCATCTTTTTTACGTCTTCTGCGTGCGTGACGTAATCTTCGGCGTATAGCTAAAACTATTCTGCTGCGTCGTCCTTTATGTGCATCCTAGCTGCTAGGATCTTGTCTTAATCCGTGTAGAAGCTGTTGCTATGATAACGGCAGTAGAAGTCTACGTTAGTAAGAAAAAGTTTTAGGTTTCTCTTTCCCCCGCTATATTTCTCTAAGGAGGGTGCTTTTGCTAACTCTCCTTCCGTCCTACCTTAGAGCTCCGTAACTGCTGCTAACAGTTCTTGAATCTGTTCCGCTTGCTGCTGTATCTAATTAGCTTGCTCTGCTATTACAGTCGCTAGGTTCGTTGTGGGTGCAGTGACGCTGCTGCCCGTCGTGCGTAAGCTCGTAGGTGTTGCCATGTTGTCTTAGTTCTGAACCTAGAGTAGTTAACGTGTTATTAGGGGTGTTCTCTTACCGAAGGTACGAGTTATCAGACTCAGAGATTCCGCCTAAGGGATTGTTCTGTGTTCGGAGAGCTTGGTAACAACGAGAAAACAATCTCAATCCTATTCTAGATAGAATAACAAAGTAACAATCTGTTGCCTATAGATCCAATCTATGTATAAGATGTACTTAGGAGAGTTAACTACAAAGAATCCAAACTGTAAAGGAAATCCTGCCAATCTATATAGTTCTATGATTCTCCGCCAAAAGCGTCCTGCTCAGTCCGCTTGGTGTGCTTAGTCACTAAGCGCCCTAGGCTAGCTAAGCGCTCGCCGCTCAGTGTGCTTAGTCCGCCAAGGCCCTAATCGCACTAATCACTATCACGTGACCGCTAACCTAATTCTGCCTCGCGCATCGCTGTACTCTCGTCTTGCAGACCTGCAAGCCCTGACAACCTTCCTGCGTCGTTGCTTAGTCTACGATACCTAGTATCGTCTCTGTTTGTAACACTTCGCTGCATTTTTTGCATTTTTTACTATTTTAGCTTTCTCTCTAGCTACTTGTTTATTTGCTTGTTGCTTTTTTTTGTACAAAGCAGCAGCTGCTTTAAGCTCTTTATTGCGAGATTTTTAGATTTTTTTTTTCTTTTTAAAGCGTTGTTTTACTGTCTTTTGCGCATTCGCTTCTTGTACTTTTTTTAAAGACTAGAACATTGCGCTACTATAAAACTCTTTACGTTGTTAAAAGTTAAAGATCTTGCTTTTTGTTTTACGCGCTTTTTTGCCTTCAACTATAGCGCGTAAGCTTTAATTTTTGTAGTTAAAAAGCTTATTCTGCACTTGCAAAGAATGCAGTGCGCGCTTTAACTTCTACAACAACTTTGCTACTACATCTAACATTGCAGCGTTAAATTCTTTTTAGAAATCTCTTTAGCTACTGTTATTTCTCTTTAATTCTAAGCTAAAGTTGCTATCTTTACTAAAAGTGTAGTTGTTAAAGCGTTGAAAAATAAACTTCTGCATTTATTAAGAAAATGCCTAGTGCTTTAAAGCTTTTAAGTATAGTTGCTTCTTTAAAGAAAAACCTCTAGGCGGCCTAGAATAATAGAAAAAAGTTGCTTTTTTTAAAGTGCTAATAGGCCCTAGCTTTGGTAAATAAATTGTTTAAGTTCTTTAGAGTATAAATTTAAAAGAAGCGCAAACAACACTATATTTAGAAGTTAAAAACTATGCGTTGCATAAAGAGAAAATACAGCAAGAAGAATCTTTTAGCTGTCGTAGAAATTAATAAAATTTATAGTAAAGTAGCTAGCGTAGCTATTAAAAATAAGCAGGCGGTACTTTTGCTACGCTTTTTTTCTTGTTGTACGCTCAAACACCTGTTCAAGCTACGCTAAACTAAGGTTATTATTGCTCTATTCTAAAGCTAAGTATCTAAAAAAAGCGTTGTGTTTACTAACTTGTACGTTCTGTAACTAAGTGTTTTGAATGCTGCTTTTGCTTTTAAAAATAATGCTTAGTAGCAAACTTAACCTATCTGCGCACACGCAAGCTAGGATAGTAATCTATTTTTTTAAGCTATTTTAGAGCGCTTGCTTTGTTCTCTTTTGCTACTAAAGTTTCTTACTAAACACGCGTTTTAAGCGCGCTGTAGTGCTAAGTAAAAAGCTTTTTTTATCTATATTGTACACATTCTTGGCTTTAACGTCGTACTTCCGCATTTTCTTATAGATAAGTTTAAAATACTTGTAGTATCTTGCTTTAGAGTTAGCCTTGTAGCAATTGCAATCGATTCTAGTAGTCTATTTGCTAGTAAGATAAGCGGAATTGCGGTTTAAAAAGCGTGTAACCTAGCGCTTAGAAACCTAGGTTTTGGCTACTTTAGAAGCTATATTTTTTATTATTGTCTAGGTTAAAAGTAGCCTACGCTCTGTTAAGCCTTGTAAATAAATTACAAGCTTATGCTTTTGTTAGAGGCTAAAGTAGGCGCGTTGTTGTGCTTCTCCTGCATTAGAGGACGTTTTGCCTTAATAGCGGCGCGACAATGTGGTTCTATTAACAGCGAACTGATCAGCTACTTTTCTATACGAAAAAGATGCGCCTTCTTCGCGAGATTCGATTCCCGTGATCGCATCCTCAATAGCTGTCATATTGGTGGAATTATCGCGTGTGGAAGTTTGGCGTAAGGTTGATGTTGTGATGTTGGGGTGGCTCGTCGGCCGCCCTGGCTCATCGGCTGGCCGACCTCGGTAGAGCTTAGTCAGCCGTGGAAAATACCCGGTGAACATCTCGACCTCGACGATACCCATGAGACGGGAGGAGATACCACGAAATGTAATTCATTATTCTTTTAACACTGATGAAGAGACAGCGATGCGTGCCCGTTATGATGCCACCTGCAGAGGAGTCCGTGCCAGTGCGGCTCAGGTGGCATCTCCCGTCCGCCGCATGGCCGCATCACGCGCCGGCCTATCAGCAACCCCTGACATGACCCTTGAAGCTAGGCAAGCGTGGTTATCTATGCCCGGGCCTTATAGTCTGCGGCTCCGTCCCCTCTGCAGCGCGAGACACTGACATCCTCGCCCTCTTGCTCGATACCGATCAGCACGCTGTGTTCGGCGGTGAGCTCAAGCCCCAGAAATTGCACTATGAGACTTGCTAAAACACTCCCCAGATCCCAGACTCCCATTCCCTGCCATAAGTCTTTTCTGCACGCAATTGTCTAGCTAGCTACGACTCAATGCATAGTGAATCTGATATTCTGCTCCATCCGAACAAGCAGGCGGCAATTTTACTCCGCATACCCACCGCCCAATTTTGGGAAGATGGACGATACGCAAATTGATGCCATTCTGAATTTCAACTTAGTGTGCTGCGTTGTGGGTGGTTTCGTTGCTTTGTTTGGACTGGTGTCATACCTTCTCAAAGAGGGATTCTATGTGACAGAACCACGTATGGGCATCTATACCTCCAGAGACAACTTTGTGGCAACGCTGACCTTCAAGCCTAGTCGTCTCACTCTGCGCTGGACTGTTTCTTTCCCCACACGGCGTCCATCTAATCCGACCGCACCAATATGCCGGCTCACCAGAAGCAATTGCTACCATCACCCTCTGCTTTACCCGCCTCGTTCTGGGGATACAACTCGTCATAGCTGGAGTGCAATTGCCCAGCAAATACTTAAAGACGGAATGGCGAAGCCTGGCAGTCTTACTTGGCCCTGGCATGTTGGGCATGTGGACTATCACCAGCTTCCTGGCGTGGCAACTTATACCAGGCCTGACTTTGGTGCAAGGTCTCATCATCGGCGCATGCGTGACCCCAACAGACCCTGTCCTGTCAAATTCCATTGTAAAGGGAACTTTTGCCGATAAACACATGTCGAAGCCACTTCAAAAGATTATCATTGCGGAGTCAGGCGCAAACGATGGTTTTGGATATCTGTTTCTATTCCTTCCGCTATACCTAGTCAAGTATGCTGGACAGGACGGGAGCACCGAGAAGGCAGTCACTTCCTTTTTGGGCGTGACTTGCTTGTACACGGTCTTACTAAGCGTCGTGTACGGTGCTGTTGCAGGCTGGGCGGCAAAGCATGCGCTGTTCTGGGCAGAGAGGAGACGCCTTGTGGATAGAGAAAGTTTCCACCTGTTTGTAATAGCTTTGGCGGTACGTGGGACACACCTACCATGATCCTGGTGGTGATCCCTAGTCGCTAATATTTGCAGCTCTTCATCATAGGTACTGTTGGACTCATCGACGCGGACGACGTATTGGCTTGTTTTATCGCGGGAAACACCTTCACATGGGAGTATGTATACTTGAAGTTTACGGCATTTGACCTTGGCTAATACAGAATCCTAGCGACTGGTTCCGCCTGGAGACGAAACACGATTCCCTGCAGCCTATCATGGACTTTCTTCTCAACATGACTGTATTCATGTGGCTCGGCGCTGTGTGCCCATGGGAAAAGTTCTTCTCCAACGAGATTATCCCCAGCTATCGACTAGTTCTACTAGGCGTTTTAGTCCTTGTCTTTCGCCGTCTTCCAGTCATAATTGCCATGCGAAGGCAAATTCCTCAGATACGCCACTTTCGGCACGCTCTCATCATGGGTTTCTTCGGACCGATTGGTGTAAGCGCCATCTTCTATCTGTACGTGACCCAAGACTTTTTGCAACGCATCCAGCTCGACAACCCAGACCGGGAGGATTGCGGTACACTAGCGGAAGTGACGTCGATTGTGGTGTGGTTTTTGGTGGTTTCCAGTGTCGTAAGTAATCCCCGCAGCATAACGATGCTAGGAAAATTAATCGTGTTCTCAGGTTGTGCACGGACTGGCCATCCCTCTCGGTAATCTCGCGCTATTATCTCCACGTGTATTCAACAGTGTCAGGCGACTGGGTACCGATAGGAACGATTCGACTCAACAAAGCGACAGGCCTGATGTTGATCCAGAACATCATCCTTTGCTTGCCGAGCCTTTGGTATGAAATCTTTGTTTAAAAGAGTTTGGGTCCGTTTCAGACGGCCTCAAAATGTTGCAGGGGCGACTGCCATTGTGGTTGACACATCGGTATTGTTCCCTACACGACAAAGTCACAACGGAGTCAATGTCGAGTCCCGTTCCCTACACAATAGGATTCCCATCATTTGATATTGTGCATCTGGCATCTGGTAATTGTCCTACTACCCGTAAATTCAACAGCCAGCGGGCCGCACAGTAGGTAGAATGGCCATCAACCAGCCGAATATCCAGAACGATGACCTTAGAACGAGCAAGCGTTGATGAGGATATCGCGCTTCACCAACTTGCCAGTCTTTTAACCCTAGCTGACGAGAGCGGGGCAGATTTCCGGGTTTTACATAACACCCTAACCAGAGTTTCTCTCAGTGCGGCTCGTGCCTCTTTCTCAGTACGTACATACGTGAATTAATCAGGTATTGAACTGTTTCCAGTCGTCACCCCCTTCCAAGTGCAGCACATCGTATGAAAACCAGGGGCCTACATTGGTGTTGTCACCAACAAATGATGCGCAATTGGCAACGGGGTGCGTGACACATATCCCATCATACATGGTCTAGCCAAGCTCCTCGTGCCGTCTATGACGAGCATGGTCGACCTATTGTTTAAGCAGTTGGTTTGTTGCTGCTTAGCGCATTCTAAAATCCCTCATCTAGCTTCTTGAGTCTCGAGGATAGAAAAGGACCCTTCCGAATCTTACCTCGCCCGCATCTATCTACTCATATTTTTCAGCAACGGAATAAGTATCCAAACCAAAACTTCTATCTACACACCTTCTATCCTAACCGTTTTTGTCTTCGCATCTTGGGAATTTGCAGGATAACAATGTGGAAACCACCGATAAACTTCATTACGTTGCACTGTGAGTATCGATCTTGAGACTGGGTGGTGATGGTTACTTTCTGACATATCGACATGCAGATGCGTGTATTATGGCTCTGGCCATCTTAGGGCTAATAGTGATCTACCCATACGGGAACATGCAATTCGTGGATGCATACTTCTTCGGGGTCAGCGCCTCCACTGAGTCGGGATTGAATCCGGTTGTGCCCCGACGCCGGAAAGTTACGATGGCACCTAAATCTAACAATTGGGTAGTATCGATCTCAAGGCGCTGAAGCTATACCAACAGGTTGTTATCTACTTCCTACCTATCGTTCGCCAGTTGGGATTCATCAACATCATTGTTGTCGTTGTTCGGCTTTATTGGTTTGAGAAACGACTCAAGAACACGGGTAGGTTGATGTCGCCGGGCGTGGTCTTTCCACTTTGTTAACATCATGTAGCTCCTGCCTTGTTTCGACCAGGGCCTAGCGCACTACGTACCGGCAACGATGAGGACCCCGAGGCCAATGTGACCCAAGAGAGGAGCAGTATGGGACGGACTTTAGCTTACGCATCTGGTATCGCCAGCGGTAATACTACGAAGTGTATTGAGCCAAGCCACGAGTTCGACACCACCACTCAAAAGTGAGCACCGCAGCATCTGGGTGGGTTTCCTCTGTGTAGACTGATGTATCGGCTAGGATCAATGAGCATGCAACTGTGAACACGGCAAGTGCTAAAGAGGACGCCCAAGCCGGACATACCCTCATTACCTTTGCCGATGCTCCTCACCCCCGCCGTGAGCCGAAGGCGTTATACCTCCCATCGCCAAGGGAACGTGAAGAAGGTCAGATGTAACATACCCTAATGTGCTCTCTGAATCGATTGATGAATCTGACAGGGCAATCTGTTCGCGAGCTCGATGATGACGTCTATAGCAACGATGGTGAGTACTTCAAACTTAGAGCGCGATGTATGTCCACTCACCAAGTCATAGACGACGATGATATAGCGAAGGCCCCCAATCCAGACGCTGGACCCAGTAGATTTCGCCGGCGGAGATCAGAGGGCCGAAGCATTGCTGAAGCTACATCGATCGAGCGCGTAGCCTCTTCCATGTTTGTGATCGGAGGCGCTCCCAGCCAGAGTAGAGCTCGAGCTCGAACAACATCGCTGTTCCAGCAATCGGACATGCCTTATCTCTCCTCGCATGCCACCATCGGCAGGAATTCGCAGTTTCAGAATCTGACCAAGGAAGATCGAGAGCTTTTGGGAGGTCTTGAGTACCGCGCTCTCAAGCTGCTTCTCAAAATCGTCGTTGGTAATACACTGATCTGCCCCCTTTCATACAACTGCTGATGGCTTTTCAGACTATTTCTTCGGTCTGCATCTATTTGGTGCGATTGTTCTTATTGGATGGATTCACACTTGCGATCCCAGATATCGCGAATATCTGGCGTCTCAAGGACAAAATAAGACCTGGTGGTGAGTGGTTCCTGGTCAACTAGTCCTTTGCGGCCTCATAATAACCTTCTCAGGTCTTTCTATTCCTCCCAGACGATGATCAACAACCTTGGCTTCACCCTCACCCCAGATTCTATGATCTCTTTCCAGGACGCGTAATGGCCGATGATCTTCATGAGCTTTATGGCTTACGCCGGCAATACATGCTACCCTTGTTTGCTGCGCTTCGTCATCTGGGCCGTGTGTAAACTCACACCTAGAAATTCCTCAACCAAGGAGGCGCTCGAATTCATGCTCAAGCATCCGCGACGCTGCTACACACTGCTATTCCCAAGTCGCCCTACCTGGAATCTTTTTGGCATACTCTTCGCCCTCAATTTTGTCGATATTCTCCTCATTATTGTCTTGGATCTTCACAACCCCGCGGTGAACAATCTCCCGATTGGACCCAGGATAGCGGCAGCCATCTTCCAAGGAGCTTCTTCAAGACACACGGGTACGGCGTCCTTCAATTTCGCCGATGTGAACCCTGCCGTGCAGTTCAGCTTGCTGGTCATGATGTACATTTCGGTATTCCCCATCGCCATTGCAGTGCGTGCGTCCAATACCTACGAGGAGAAGTCGCTGGGCATGTACCAGCCTGATTCCGACACGGACGAGAACAGAGGAGCATCGTATGTCTTGACGCACATGCAGAATCAGCTCAGCTTCGATCTGTGGTACATCTTCCTGGGTATTTTCTGCATTGCCATTGCCGAGGCGGACAAGATTGTTGATGATGCTGATCCGGCTTTTGCCGTTTTCCCCATCTTCTTCGAAGTTGTCTCTGCCTAGTAAGTGCCATAAGACCCTACCCCTCACCCCGCCACTCGTCTCGACTAACATCTTCCAGCGGCAACGTCGGTCTCTCCCTCGGTCACCCATCCAACCTTACCTCCCTAAGCGGCCATTTCTCCGTCTTCAGTAAGCTCGTCATCTGTGCCATGATGATTCGGGGCCGCCACCGCGGGTTGCCGTATCAGCTCGATCGTGCGATTATGCTGCCGAATGAGCGTGACAATGAGAACGAAGGATCTCAGCATGCTGCACGGAGCGAGATCGCGGCCGGGGACGATCGCAAGATGAAGCGCTTCCATACTCAATAACAAGAGGGGCGTAGCGCTCGGTGATGGGCATGGAAGGTAACCGTGGCGCATTTGTTGTGTTCATGCCTATAGCAAACGCGGGTCAGAATCAGATACGAGTATGCGTCATCCTCAAGACTCAATGATGACTCGAAGGGAGATCGGACGATTACAGTACGCGAAAACAACGCGTGTGGAGATACGCGCACCCGTGCGGGGTACCCCACAAATTATGGATCCCCCCTTTGATCTGAAACAGCAAACCATTCCTGCGTTCGCTGCTCTTTGCTCCTAACAACGCAGGCACACATTTCATCTTTCTACAACACCACCTGCTTTGTGCCATCCAACGCGAATCACGCGAGTCTCTTGTACGCTCTTCAGCCACAACACCACGATCGTCCTCGCAACATGGCTGACACCACGCCTTGCTGTGTGATCTGCGGGAAGACGGCGGCTGATGCGCCCAATCTTAAACACTGTGCCAAATGCAAAACGTCCTGGTACTGCTCTCGCGAGTGTCAGAAGTCGGACTGGAAAGCCCACAAAAAGACTTGCGCCAGCAACGCCGCCTCCAACTCGAACACAACACCAACTACCAGACTCAGCGAGCGGCCAATCTGAGAAGCCACATATCCAAACCATTCACCGCACTGGACAATAACACCTGGCTGCACGACCGCGCCGAAGGCGACGTCTTCAAACTCCTCATTGATGTATTTCGCATGAGTTAGCAGGACAACTACACAAATAAAGAGGGTACCGACAGCGACAGCGTTTACGGCGGCAATTCCGACAGCTTGCCGGGCTTCCGCAGATTCATCCGTCTCGTCTCGTCGCGTGCCGGCCTCCTTCCCCCGTGGTGGAGCAGCGACAAACAAGCAGAGTGCGAGGCCTTTGGCATGGGCAATAACTGGAGCAGTCTGAAGAAGATGACCACCAAAGAACAGATCCAAGCACACTACGGTGAAGACAAGATGCCGATGCAGATGAGGATGTTTGCCGAGGCGGTGTACCACCGAGGTCCGGGTGGCCAGGACGGCACGGCGATGAGGAAGATGATGGCGAAGATGGAGCAGAGTGATGGAGTTGATGGAGAGCAGGTGATGTCGATGTTGAGCCTCAACTCCACCAACCCGCTCAGGCGCTGAGGGTTGGAAGCAATGCAACTACGAGCAAGACATTCAAATGGCGCCTGCGCCAACCCGAGATTACGTCGAATATTGGCTCACGAAAAATGGATAGTACTTCTGGTATAATGAGGGTGGGGCTGGGGAGCGGATGCTCTGTATCTTCCTATTGAAAACATCATGGTATAATAAAAGCTTATTGGAAACGGTCATGGCCACGACTGATTTGCATTGCTTCAACCGAGGGAGGGCGATATTGCTAACTACTTACCACAATCAGAGATTGTTGCCACTTCTTCGTCCACGCTCTGGTGTGAAAAGGACTCTGTCAACAAGATCGATTGCAGGTGGCAAGGCTGGGCAGGGGTCGCGTCGTTTTGGCTCACTATTGCATAGGAAAAGCTTCTCCATGTCGTTACCGCCACATCAACGCACCAGTCCACGACAACACACGCTTAGTCGTACTCAACGGTCATGATGATACTCGCCCTTTCCCTACGTATTTCTTGGCCTTCAACCTTCCTCGGAGTCGTTGCCAGCGCAGATATCCGAATCCAGGAAGTCCCTCCCGGCTCGATCACCGGCTGCCCGCCCAGCCTGACCGTGTTTCTGAGTCCTCGCCGGCTTACTCCCGAACGGCGTATCAAAGCGGACAACAGGACTGGGATGTGGCGCATATGGATTGATCTGCGGTGCAGAGCCGGAAAACTGACGGCATGCTTGCATTGCCGCAGACTTGACTAGGGTCGCGATGCAGGCTGTGAAGGGGAGGATGACATGCAAAAAGGCCAACTCTTGCGCTTTCCAGACAATTGCACATGGTTTTTCTCGGGTGTTTGACGATTAGACTCATTAGCTCCTTGGTGTTGAGTATTGTGTCCTTGATATTGACGAGATTTCCAGGGAAGATGCGTTCCAGGGGGTCAGAAAAACCGGCTGGCCCCGTCAAATGAGCGACGAATCACCAGACGTAGGCGCAGATTATTACTTGATCTTCGTTCTCTGAGTCGTACAGCAGACGTCAGGATTTTCTCAGCAGGTCGTCAACACTATAGGGAAACCTTGCAGGGCGCTCGTCGATCCGCGTGACGGCGCGCATCGCTTCGTGACGTGGCGTCGGAGAGTTTTTGCCCCGGCCACTAGGAGGGTTTCGTGGCGCATCACTTCCCGAAACGATTTTCTTTGATGCCATTTCGGAATTCTGATATCATTCTTCTCGATAGACGGTGAGTTTGTTGTTCCGTTGCGTCTGTCCAATGGGATTTCCATTCACGTACGCCACATCATTCTGTTGCCAGTATCTCCTGTATTGTATTAAATTTTTTGCAAACCTACCTCTTTGTTATTGCTGTCGGAGTCGCAGGTAAGCCTATCCTCTCACCTCTACAATACCTAGTATACTATATACAATAGGGCTTTGTAAAGACAGAAGCAGACTATTTACCTGTTGCTGAAACGTCCTAGGCTGTCAAAAGGATCGCGAAGTCTTCTCTATAACTTAATATCGGCAATGGTTTCTGCTAGGGAGGTGACAGTGCAGCATACCCAGCATCAGATAATCTAGCATGTCAAGATAGATTGTTGAGGTGGTTTGGACGTAAGGTTTTGTTGGATAGACGTAACACGCCGCGTGGCCCTGGATCCTTTCCGCTCGACAGCATCCTTTCGCTCAACAAGCAAGACGGTACCGAAGTGGCCAATCCCCAGCCGTTTGCAGCTGCATTCGGCCATTGTGCCTAATTGATGCTTGCCCCATCCGCAGTGGTGCTGCCCTTGTTTGGCCTTGGGGGACAGCAGCGCCTGCAATCGGCGCGCTGGTAACACAGGAATGTGCGGTACACCGTACTAGCGTCGTTGCGACCAGCAGGCACAACCACGTCACGGCGACGTTTGCAGCAGGCTCTCCCCTCGCGCCCGCCAGCGCCCCGTCTTCATAAATTGGCCGTCAAAGACACTCCGCTCGCCACTTTTCCCAAAGACATCGACACCACCCCCATCAGCTACCAATCCCACACTTTTGGTATCACGTCTATTCTATTGTCAAGCCCCACCATCCACACTCCCAACATCTACCGCCCTCGATCAATCACAATGGCTCGTGGACACGCCGCCAACGACTACGGTGCTCCCGCCGACCGCACCAGCACCATGCTGCGTCCCCTCCTCATGGCTAACCACGCCTTGCACTGGGTCTCGACGCTGATCGTGCTGGCCATCTCGGGCTACTTCATCGACAAGTTCTCGCGCAACACGCACCTGGTGTACTGGATCAGCATTGTCAGTCTCACCCGTCGCGGCTCGGCTTCGGCCCACACATGCTAACCCGTTGTAGGCGGCCATCGACACCATTCTCTACATCCCCGCGCTGGTGCTCCCTGCCATGAAGACCTACAAGGGCTACCTCGCGCCCCTCGCCTGGATCTTCTCGTACCTGTGGCTCACGGCCTTCATCTTCGCGGCTCAGGACTACAACTTCGACAACTGCATCCAGAACTCGCCCCGCTTTGTCCCCAAGTGCTCGCTCAAGAAGACGCTCGAGGCCTTTGCCTTCCTTGCCTTGTACGTCGTCCAGCTCAGCTGTGATGCATTCTCTTTCTCTGCTAACACTCCCGTAGCTTCACCAACCTTGTCGGCCAGATCCTCGAGGGCAGGCTTTGGGACGTCAACCGCGTCCGTGGCACCCGTACCGTTGACGCTGACAAGCACCACGCCACCGTCCCCGCGACGACAACAACCGGTGGTGTTACCGTCTAAGTGACTCCCACTGGTGTCTACTGCGACCGTCGAAGTGGCTTGAACGGTGCGTGCACGGAGCATGGCCGCATGGAAGGATGATGAGTGATATCGTGGGATGTTTATCCATCAGATGATATTGATGACTTTGCTGGGACATACTTAGAGCGCGGCGTCTGGCTGGGTGAAGTAATGGTAAATGGACAGTTATTGGCGATTCATCAGCAAGCCACAGATTTCATGCTTGTAAGCAGGGCTTTGTTTTCACGTCTGGTCGTAAAGTTCGCTTGATACCAATTTGAAACACTTCTTTCACTGCTCTGTATGATGTCCGCCATCAACTGCAAGCGAAGTCTTTCTTCGCTTAAGTGAGTTTCCACCTTCATTTCAGGTTGTGGCTCAAATCTTGACTTTGCACGTATTGAACGGTGAAGGCTGCACCCGGCCTTGTTTGTGGCATGTGAATGCTGCTTGGCGCGCTAATTCAGATTGGAGGAGAATTAGCAAAGCGGCTTTCTCTTTCTCTATCCACTCCCAAATCTCAACTATCGCTCCGTGCTTTGCATGTCTACGTCTGGATATGGAAGTTTGCTTATTAGAGCGTTTGGGCCGCTAGATACTGTGAGTGTAGCCGCTCAGCAGAATAAGCCGGCTGGACATAACGAGAGCTGGACAACACACTACCCCAACACCAGATTGCATTAATTCCTTAAAACAATTAGTTATAAATACCCAGAGGCAAAGCAACAACCCTCTAGACACTCTACTTCTTCAATTCCCTTTAATTGTTGTTGTTGTTGTTGTTGTTTGGTGCTGTTTTGTATTGGTGGAAGTCACGTGGTGGGTGTTGGGTGTTGCGGAGGAGATGGCTGAATCCGACATTCTCTGCCTCTTGAGAGGCACAGTCTGTGTTGTGGTTGTGCGATGTTTTGCGTGCCTAGCTAGCTATGCAGCTGAGGCGGGAGGCGCTCAGTAGGCTTTGGATACAACTTGTATTAGAAAACATCTAGTAAATTGAGCCTTCACGTGGGCCCGCCGCCGATGGAGTTCCAGACTCCCTACCACAATACGGAGTATTGTAGCCAGGTTCTTGATAGCAGCTGAGTGGACAACACCTGCCTGTGCGGTGCGTCTGCAGGTAGTCGATGCTGAACGGTATTCCAGCCTGAAAAGTTTACCATGTTCTTCTCGGCGCAATGCCCGGCCCAACTTGCTGGACGGTGCTCTCCCCGCTCATTGTCGTCCTCCCAGTCTTCACGACAGCAACTTGGCCATTATCGCTCAAGCCAACCTCGACCTCCCCATACGAGCGGGCCCAATCTTTGCTTGGCATGGTGTAGATGCTTTTGGCAGGGTCCAGCGCTTGCGTGGCCAGGCGACCCGTAGCAGCTTGGTTCAGACGCACACGCATCTTCGAGCGACTGGACTGGCCACGCAGGCAAGCAAGAAGCGCGACAGTACTCAGCGCCAGGAGTGTCGCCAGGAGGACGAGAGCGGGCACGGCGAAGGCCATGCGGTATTTGATCTTGCGGACGATGGGTTGCACGCTGATTTTCGTGTCCGCGGGATTGAACTCGGTGTTACCTGCCCCAAGAGCGCCTTTAGTACCCACGACCGCGTTTGCGGCCAGGTCTGTCCAGATCAGGTTGATGATTTGCGCAGCGCCGTCCGCGGATGCTGAGAGGTTTTGCCAGCGCAGATAGATGGCCATGTCTGTCATCCCCGTATAGTCGACGGCCAAGCTGGTGGTGGTGGTGATGCTGCCTGTCGATAGACTATACACTGTGTTCATTGCTACAGAAGCAAAGTCTGACCTGGGCATGTATTGGTATCCTCCGCTCGTCAAAGTCAGTCCACCTAGTCCCGCGCGCCCATGAGCAGAAAAGCCCGGCAGGTATAGGCTGGGCTTGCGGAATAGAGAAATATTGGGGTAACTCTCGTATGCCGCGTCTACCAAGCCCCAGACAGGGCTCACGCCGTCGTTGGTCAGTCCGGTCTCTTCAAATCCCCATAGCGGCATGCTTTCCTTGTCGGTATAGTTCTTCTGGGCAATCTCGGTGACGTACAAGCTGTCCAGGCCGGACGTACCGTTTACCAGGAACGAGACGGTTTTGATCGTAGCGCGTACGGCCGAAGCACACGAGTAGAGTGGACTTGCCCACTTGCTCCCGCCTTCGAAGAAATGCGAAGTTCCTTCGTCCAGTCTTCGGGGAGCGCCACGTAAGAGACCGCAAGAGGCGTATATGTTAGATGAATTGGCCAGATCGATGGCGGTCGCTCCGGCGCATACAATCGCTTTCGTGAATTGAATTAGCCATGGTCCACAGCGCTACGAGCAATTGAACTTACGTATAGTTTCAAAATCCTTCGCTGAAACGTTGAAAGGGTTTGTAAACTCCCCCATAGACTCAAACTCCGATATGTAGTTTCCGAATCCACGTGAAAGAAGCATTGATTCGTAGTTTATGCCTTGGCCCATGAGTGCGAACTTCTTGCCAGCAGCGGAGTTCATGTACGAAAAGGGCCGTTGGCCAGTAGTCTCGTTTCCGATACTTGTTACGTTGAAGAATCCCATCGACCATGCGTTGTTAAGATATGCGGCTTTGTATGCGCGTGCTTGGATATCCGGATTTTCTTGGCCATTGGCCCGGTCGTAAAAAGGATATGTAGTGTTCAGTTCGAAGAATCCACCATTGTCCACGAGGTAGATGTCGGTGAACCGAGATGCGCCTTGGGACAGAGTCCCGTTGATGCTGAATTCGATGGATAGGTTGGTGTTGACGCAGCTCGAGTGCGGTTCGATAAACATCAGATCTTCGGTCCACGCAGCGCCGTGCTTCAGTCCAACAGGAAGTGTATGGTTCCGGAAACCGATGCCGGCGTTCTTGTAGTCCAGGACTAATCCCTCCACTGCAATTTGCGTATCTTCGGTGACGTGGCTGCTAATTGATCGGTAGGCGGAAACCATGATCGTAGACCGGTTTTGCTTGTGGTTATCTGACCAAAGGACATATCTTCGCCACTCGATGTCAAAGTAATTAGATACAGTGCTTTTCGTGTTGTGAGTGCCGCTTGAGTAGATCTCCCGTACGATGTTGGGCACGGTTGTGTTGTATCCATTAGGCATATCGTATGTGTACGTCGAACCATTCCAAGAAAGAACCACAGTATTGTCGGAGTAGGGGCATGGTGCAGGGCCCTGTATACCAATTCCGTGTCCCTGGGAACACGTTCTCGAAAAAGGTAGGTTGCTGCGAGGTTGAGTGGCTACTCCGAACGGGGAACCGTCTTTTATGTATGCGAAAGACACATTTCTTCTTCCAGACGAGGGTTCAAGTGCATCATAGAGTCCCAGTGGTGTCACTATACCTGCGATGGCGCACAACACTGCCACGGTCGGTCCGATGTAGGTTGTTAGAAGCACCGGCCTCCTGACGCCACTCGAACGCACCACATCAGTCCGCAGGACCTCGGGCCAAAAGGAGCTCTGCAATGCCCGGGCCGCGACCGTCCTTCGAAGGTTAGGCTTCATTGCGGTGCTTGCGTTGTGTCAGACGTGGAACGTACCATGTTGCCGCTGTCTCTTTGTCCTGTAGAGTGCCGGCGAGAATGTAGTTGAGCTGCGTGGGGCCCCAAAATTGGGCTATGCATCGTTACCATGAATGTTGATGAAGTCGTGAAAGAGTACGGGAGGACGTCGTGAAGGATCGGGCCACGAAGGTTGGACGTACCCACAAATATCCCTAGCGCGACGAGCCCGGCAACGTAACCCACCGTAAGTTCCGCCATGTCATATACACCTTCGTCTGTCAATCTTTGTTAGACCGTCAACAGCACACGTTAAGTACGGCGATGAAACACCCTACAACTATTCTGTCGGAAGACGAACTCTGGGTCGTTATGAAAAGGATGGATTCACAACAAAGGGTATTTACCCAGTTTGGCCCCCCCTTCACACTCCCCAAGTTTTTCTAGACCGGTCAACATACCTTTTCTATATTGCAAGCCGGTCAGCCACTTCGTTCTTCGTATCTATCCCTGCACACAGTTGTGCTGGGCTGCAGTGCAACCAATCAGAAGACTCCATCCCGAACTACCCACCAATCATACCATCTTTCCCAATATTTCACATACTGATGGAGGACTTGGTGTTCAAGCTGGCTTGGTCGGATTCAGCCTAAGGTCAGCCTTGTTTTGTCGAAGACTAGCAGCACTATATTTGCGTAGTCGAGTCCACGGTCTACTGATCAACAACCATTTGTGCAGCCTCCCAACTACGGGTGGTAGTCCGTTCCCAGCCAACTATCTTCTTCAACGATGGCGTCACGTTTGGTCATACAGCTAGTTGGAATCACCTCTCTATTCGTGTCAAACGCGCACTGCGCCACAAGTTCGATGTCCAACTTCAACCTCCAACTGTACAGAGCAGGCTTGGCCGACTGCTTTTCCGACGACGCGATCTGTACCTTGTTGAGCGATGAGATGTATCCACCTTGCAGAAAGGCTCTAGGCCCATCTTCCAACTACAACTACACAGCTTGGGATCTTTGCAATTGCGAATCTGGATGGTTGTCCGTTTACCAAGCGTAAGCAGGCCTTTGCTGTATCATCCGATGCAAGTGCTAAATCCCTTGGCTTCTAGTTGTAACGATTGTGAAAATGCATACGATATGGGTAGCAACGGTAACTTGGATAGCTGGAGTGCGACCTGTACTAGCCGGAGCTTCACTATTGCGCCTATTCCAAGTACCATTCTTAAGAGGTGGTCATCTCACAATGCTACAAAAGTCATACGGACTGGCGATGCTGCTACGATCGCGGCTACATCGCGCAGACCGCCAACGGTAGCTACTACACCGACATCAGATGTGGTACCCGGCTTGCCAGAATCGACATTCGCTTTGTCCTTGGACGGACGCCCGACTGGCCCAGTACAAAGCATCCCGAGCACGACTACTGTTCAAGCAAGTTCTGGAGCGATCAGGGCTGGCACTTCATCAAGTCAACACACACTCTTCGACAACGGTATCTACACGAGTGATCTAGTATGGATGCTAGGTTGTTTTCTGTTGTCGTTCTCCTTTTAATGTTTTCAATTAGACGAAGCAGTAACTGTTGGCAAAACGGTCGACTTACACAGCCTTGTCATTGCTAAACCAACTTCGTTATTGTTTGCTTATACTATCTTCTTACCTTGCCTTCTCTGACGTAATCTCTCCTCGTACTGCTCTCCGCACTCCACCTCCATATCTTCCGTACCTTCTACCTTCCCTTCCCACTCCTCTCTGCCCCGCTCCGCTCCGTGCCACCCCCATAAACAGAAGAATCCCACGAAAAGCCTACCTTGACGAAACTCAAGCCCATGCACTTTTGCAAAAAGAACGGGCCAATGTCCTGGTATTCTCAGGACGCCCGCTGAAACCCCCTGGTGGGGTTTATCACGACTCAAAGACACTTGGAGGAGAATTAAGATGAACTTGTTTCTATTGTAAATGGAAGAGACTAGGATGAAAACATAGGGAGCGACTCTAGGAGAAACAGAAAGAAACCCAAACAGCACCACATCCATACTTGTATGCCCATCTGCTCCAGCCACCTCTCTCACCGCCCAAGCTTGCAACATAATCACACACGCTTCGCAGGAGGCGGCGGCGGCGGCTGCGGCACACCCCTCACCTGCTTGAACTCTACAAAGCCCGGAGCCTTCCACTCCCGTCCATGCACCTTCGGATCATCCTTCGGAACGCCCTTGTCGAACTTACGCGCCCTGCCCCAGCGACAGAACACCCACCCGTGCGTCAAAACGCGACATCTGATCCCCTTGTTCTCATTGCCGTCCGTGTACTTCGGTGTCTGAGGCGTCGAGTCCGTTGTCTCCCAGCCGCCACGGCGATAAGCCGTCACGCCGTCCATGAGCGTTATCCTGGTGAGCGGCTCGTCGCCTTGCGCGCGACGCTTCTCCTCATCGGTGGTGCCGGCGGGCCAAGACTCTGCATGGCGGTCGCGCGGGTGAGTGGCTTCCATCTGCTTCTTGTTGAAGCAGTCCATGTATTTGCTCGAGAAGGTGTCTTCTTTGAACGTGGGCGTGAGGTAGTACACGGTGTGGGGGTCGAGGCGCATGAGGATGCTGAGGATTCCGGCTTCAGCGACGATCTTGTAGATTGCGGTGCTGAGGGCGGTGTCGTGTTTCGCGAAAGCGGGGTTGAGAGAAAGGATGGGCTTGAGATGCGTGTAGATGGCGGCTACGATCACCTTGGTTTGGTCCTCAAAATTGTGGGGGAGTTTGATCGTGCGAGGTTTAGGGCCGAGCACCTTGCGAATGTGTGCTGCATAGAGACGGTTGCGTTCAAAGCCTGGTAGCGTTAGATACTCTCATGGTGTTGTAGGGATGAAGTAATTTACCGTCCTCATGTTGGTGATCGCGTTGGATATCCGTCAATGCCTCCACATCTTCCATGTCTCCTCCAAAGAAGACATGCTGTAGGACTTGCTCGACGATTACATTGCCGATAATGGCGCATACAAGAGCATGGCGCTGGTGCTTGTTCTTGAACAGCTGTCGCCATCCTTCTTCGCCTCCGGGACCACCAGAAGCGACGCACCCGATGACCTTCACAGTCTCTGGAGTCATACTACTGAATGCGGCAGTCAAGGAACTTCCGCCGAGAAAGTCGAAATCAAAGAACTTCTTAGCCACAATCTCCATCTCATCCATGATCTGCCATAGACCGTCACGGACTTCGGCATCGATGGCTGCGTACTCTGGTTCCTTGACCTCCTGGAGAATCTTGCGACCAGCACCGTCCCCAAACTGGCTGAGAAGGGTTCGAGCTCTCTTGTTTGGCTTCTCGCGCCACTCCGGGTGAATACTAGATTCCGGATTCTTAGAAGAGGATTGGACAATAGGCTCCGATACCACGTCGTCCTCCTCGACATCCTCGGGTTGGAACTCTTGCAGGGGTGGCAGATCAAAAGGAGGCTCCATTTCGCTCTCACTTTCCACAGCAGCTTCAGTCTTGCCTTTCAGTTGCTTAACCAACTTCGCAATTTCTTTCAACTCGGGATCGTCCCCCTTCTTTTTAGTGAGATGCGCAAGTCGTTTCTCAGCAATCTCTCGTTTGCTGGTCGGTGAAATTGGCTTAGCGCTTGGGGGTTTCGGTACAAGAGTCTTCCTCGGTCCAGGAATCGACCCCCTTCCCACCTTAGGATATTGTAGGTACGTCTGACCCGCGTTGGAATGATAGGGACTGGGTTTAGGAGCGTCGTAAATAGAGCCTTCGTAGAAATTGGCACTCGTGTAGTCTTCGTTAGAGTAACGGGGTGTTTGCTCTCTTGCTAGACGAGCTGCTTTGGAGGCGCGACCGAGACCACTGTCAACCTTGCGCTTCTTGTGAACTGTGGGACTAGGCTGAGGGTCCGAACGCAACCAGTTGAGAGGGTTGTACATGGAAGGCATCTTGGCGATAATGAGGCGGCCTCAATGTCTTGGATATATGTATTTGTCGACCTTCAATCTTGATGTTTGACACGGTAAGAAGCAAGCAATTGTTGGATGGAAAAGAGAGAAACAGAGCCTGCATGCTGGTAGAAGATAGATCGCGTCGCTTTGTGCGTTCTTGTATGCTAAACATCACGGCCGCGTGTCTTTGTCTGAACCTGCCGCATGCGGCGATTTGGGGCAAGCAAACCGGAATGAGGGTTTTCATAGCACACGAAGACGGAACAAGCACAATTGTGCCATAAATTGAACAGGGATAATCGAGTTGACTGTACGCTATCGCTAAATTGATGTTCCGCGTTCGTTGTGGTGTTGGGTTCGAGGCTGAAAGTGCCGAGATTCCGGATATGACTGCTTATGTATGGTTCACTACGGCGACATTTGCACTAGATAAGAGGTGTACGCCTCTATATAAGGGGTGTATACACTCCTTATCCATCTCAATTGGCAGAGCGCCGAGATGGCCGCCGAGATGGCTGCGCCTATGGCCGCTGAGATGGCTACCCCTGAGTGGCCGCCGAGATGGCTACCCCTGAGTGGCCTCCGAGATGGCTGCGCCTATGGCCGCCGAGATGGCTCGCGCGGAGAGCCGGCGCCCGAGGAGACTCTATATAGGCAGCTCTCCCCTCATCTCGCCCATCTCCTTCATCTCCTCTATCTCCTCAATCTTATCCACCTGCTCTGCTACCTGCGCCGCTATCTGCTCTATAGCAATCTCTCACTGAGTAAGTACGCAATCTCTCACTGAGTAAGTACGCAATCTCTTACTGATCAAGCACTAATTCTCATGAGGCAGATAGCGGAGCAGGTGGCAGAGCAGGTGGATGAGATTGAGGAGATAGAGGAGATGAAAGAGATGAAAGAGATGATGACGTCGATGAGCCAGCGCCGCCAGAGCCAGCGCCAGCGCCTCATGGCCATGGCCGCATGGCAGTGGGGGGGGGGGGGGAGGAAGGGGGGGTCAACCGTAGCTAGCTCTAGTCAATCAACCACAGTTCAATTGCGCTCACGTTGTTACCCACTTTGCTCGTGCCTATCAATCCTAGCCTATGCAGTAAATGCCGCTGAAATTCGCTTTAACCCCCCCTACATAAGGGGTGCGTACACCCCTTATAGCATCCCATATTTACCCCTAATTAGTGGACCGTTTTCTACCCCTTGTTTAGTGCGCGAGGCGCCGTAGTGTTCCCTTCATCTTAGCACCATTATTGCCAACTATCACATAAAAGAACAGCAGATTTGTGTTGCCTGCGGGCCTTTTTTGGAAAACGAGATTTGTGTTCTGAGATACGAGGGACTTTGATCTCATGTTTGTGTACTAGCTAAAACCCAAAAAACCATAAGATGATAAAATAAAATCTCTACGTTGCTCAGTCAGGAAGCTTCATTTAGCATGTACGCGACTAAATGAGACATATTTATTTCAACCTCATGACAATACAAGATATTTCAGCGAGCGACAAGAGCTTCACCTTACTCTTTACAAAGCTCTATTGTATCTAGAATACTGGATAATACCTTAACAGAGCCAGTAGAAGTAAGGGGGTTTCATTCAAGCTGGCTGACTGTCACAAACTCTAGTCTTCTGTGCTATCTTACTCGGCATCCTTGGATTTCTTGGCCTGGAACCTTGTCATATAAGCGGGATCCGAACGTTTTCCAGGGATGTCTCCAAAGCCTCGAAGAGTATTGGTGGTTTGTTGAGCATTGCCGTCGCCTTCGAACGAGGACTAGCGCACCACCCGCCAAGGTTAGCCCTGTTTCCACCAGCAACCACCACCGACATTTTGCATCCAGATTTCTCCACTCAATACCACTCGACCAACTCTTCTTCTTGAAACTTAGCCCTGGCCATGGGAACCGCAACCCCGCCGCAGCGGACGTCAAGCCGAATTATTGACCTTCAGGGTTACGAATTTGTCTGCGATGAGGGCTCAGTCTGGAGAATCAAAGAACCGTTATCCGGCCGGAGATATCAGCAAGCACAACCACCATTCGAAGCTTCCCAAGCCTTCACTTGCATCTGTTCCGACGATCCCAGTCAAAACCACGGCGACGTGGAAGAAGCCGTTGTCAAAGTGAAGTATCAGTAAGAATCCCACAATCCCACACCTTTTGTCGCTCCTCTAAAGTGGTCGCTAGAGTGGTAGGCACTGATCCAAACGTGCAATTCTACGAGGATTATGTTCAGGAGTGCGCGTATGACGCAGCCCAGGCCGGAAATTCAGAGAGGTCACTCGCAAGTCTTCAATACGCGAAACAGCTGCTCTACGTCGCGACGCACCCTGTCGAGGAGCCTCATGAGTCCACCATCCAAGAGCAGGCGGCCCTGATGTGGCTCGGTATGAACAATGCGCCATATTCGCCACATCTTTTGGCCTATGGATCGGACAACGTGACGCCGGAGTCGGACCCGGAGAGGATGGTGGGTGGCTATATCGTGTTCACCGTGATGACTAAACTTCCCGGCAAGAGAATCACAATTGACTGGTATTGGAGACTTGAGCTTGCAGAGAGGGACGAGATACGGAAAGCCTTCAAGACCGCTTTGTTGTAAGCTCTATCTCAAAGGCAAGTATGGCATTGGAATACCTAACTAGATGACAGGTCAACTTGGAGACACCACATCTATCCCAAGGACTCGGCACTACGCAATCTGCTCTGGGACGAACAGGAACGCAAATGGTATGTTCTACACTCTCAATATGGAGATGCAACTAATATATTCTCGCCAGCTACATTGTCGATTTCGAAGATTACAACATGGTCAAGTTCGAGGACCCGGAAGCCAAATGGGTCGATGATTATTTTGAGTTCTGGAAGTTGGCTGAGAAGTGCTTTGACAAAAGGTGGTGGTCTTTCTCAAATTAATGCAGCTTATGAAAGCAGACGTAAGAGAGTGAGAGCTCCGAGTTTGGTATTAGCGGCCAGCCATTATTAGATAACTAGGTGGGGCATCAAACCCCTGTCGATCGCGCGAATCTATGACGGGATTCTGCTACGGCAAACCACATAACATCATCCATCAACCAACTCTTACGCGATGCTCTAATAATACACTTCGCAGATTTCTAGTTAGCGATCGATTCATGAATTATGGTGCTCGACTTGCTCACGCTCATCGGGATACCCACTGCGGTCGGCGCCTCCGAAGCAGTCCACCAGCAGGGCCTCATAGAAGAGGAAGCCGAATCCGAAGAACGCCAGGCACCCTTCTACCTCGACGTCTTCTGTGATGCGCAGTCCCGGAAACGAGACGAGGTCCATGGTGCGATTGTTGCACTGAAAGATGGCAAGGTACTTCCCCTCCACTCCGCGTTTAGTATGGGGCACTGACGGGGAAGACACACATAGCTCTGCCTGTGGCCTAAAGACCCGGCAACGCAACTCCCACGAAAAGCACAAGATGGTTCGAGCGCGCCGCATCCGTTTACCGGCTTCTATCTGCCATTCCCCACCGAAGACCTGCCTGGCCAAACGATCCCCGCGCGGCCAATTCTTGGGCTCGTTAGCACCCTGCCATCCACGACCCCGTCTACATCGAAAAGCGTGAAACCGAAGCTCAATTGGATATACGCGGATAAGGAGACGCGGGAAGTGAAGTACGGACCTCGGGTGGACGCAAGAGACCACGTAACAGGGCCCTGGGACTGGACAGAGGACGATGAGGAGGGGTTGACGCTCCATGGCGAGGAGTGTTTTGTTGCTGTGGAAGTAGCCAGGGGAGGTTACGGATGGGAGGTATACTGGGATAAAGACGACAACCGGCTGGAGGGATTGGGGATTGGGGAAGAGAAGCGGGTCTTACGATGCAGTTTGGAGCGGAGACTAGTCAACGAAGATAACGTTAAGATGCAGGACCACTAAATCGACCTGACACAATCACTATGTTTCTACAGCATGTCTTCGGCTCCTTGTCCTACCTCCCACCGCTGGCCCCGCCTCCTTGTGGCCATACATGCAACTACTCTCTCCAACACGCCTTGCTGCTCCCCAACTCCACCACCCGCCGACCTCCGCCCGATCTTCCATGAACTAATCTCCACACTATTGTTCGCGTTAATACTACCTGCCGCAAAACACCAAAACAACAAAACAACAGTGCGCCAAATGCACTGCCGCGCTCTCATGTCTTCCCGGTATCATTGCGCCCCTCCCACAGCATTTGAAACACCCACTGGATCTTCGCTAGGCAGCCTAATCGGTGGAACACCATCAGCCGACCCTGCGCACATTACCATCCTCGCGTTTCCGTGTATGCCATCCCGTAGGACTTGCGCTGCATCCGCTTGCCCCAGAGGATCGTACGCGTTAGACCCTTCCGAGCTTTCCTCCATCGGCTCGACTCGATTCGCGTGGATTCAATAGCACGTGTAATTTTTCCCGTGCTGTTTGAAGCGGAATCCCGCATACGCTGACGCTTCGTGTTTGACCCTGCGGTGATGCGCAATCTTCTCCAGCGGCCCATTGAACACCAAGAACAGATTAAACAGCACCGAGAGCAGCAGCATCAGAAATAGCACAAGGTACCAGCGGCCCACAGCCCGTTCTCCGTAGCCAGCATGTATAGCTTTAGCCTCGTGCTCTGCCTCCTCGTCGCCATCGCGAGCGCCGGATACTCCGCCCTCGACGTCGTCTCCGGATTGAGATACTCGGCTGTATTTGAAGCGCTTGAACAGCGCGGTGAATGGGCTTGATGCTTGGGAGGATCTGCGCGCAGCGGGCGTGTTGGGTTGGGAGAAGTCGTCGTGGTAGGGGGAGGGTAGGCTGAGGATGTCGGGGTCGAGGTCTAAGCTTATGACGCTGTGTTTGCGTTGCGCGAAGGGCGTGGGAGGGGTGCATGGTTTTAAGGGGAGGAGGGGTGGTGGTGAGGAGAGTGTTTGGACGGGGTTGAAAGAGAGGGGTGGATGGATGGATGGATGGAGGGATGGCGATTTCGGTTGCGTGGCTATTCAGAGCCTGTTTGGGATGCTGATCGTCGCTGGATCTAGAGGATGCGTTTGTGTGCGATTGATGGTTATGAGTTCCTTTGTCTCCTTTTTCCACACGTTACCTAGTAAACATGGCAGGTAAGGACCCATCAATATTGGACTAATTTATTTTGCACAATTACTCACTTGACAACTAGTAATAATTATTTTGATACCGAATTCCCCCTAGAATAGTAGAGTCTCCTCTACCCCCAGACTCGGCTCAGCTGTAAGTGCGACGGGATCAGGGTTATACATGCTTGCACTGGAGTCGCAATTCACGGCATGAGTAGAAGAAATGCGCTGCTTCACAGGGAGATAGTGTCAGGTCATGATGTCTTCACTAAGCCATCTACACTCCCAATGTAGTTCAGTCCCGTTCAGCTCAGTCCAGTCCAGTCCCCCGCCCCTACTCTCGCCCCCTCCCCTCCCCCTCCGCCACCCCCCCATCCACCGCGCACCTCCTCAAATGCCGCACGCTCACCCCCTCCAACGCGCGCTCACTCGTCGCCGCCAGCACCACCCTCGGCACCTTACGATCCGCATCCCCCACCCGCGCCTCAAACGCCTCGCGCCAGCGCGCCACGCACAAGCACCACTTGCAGCCGTCGCGCAGCCCGAGGCTGCGCCGCAGGTCGTTGCCGCGCGCGGCGCTGAAGTCGAGGAACTCGGTTGTTACGATCGCCGCGACGCTGTGGTTGCCGGTGTCGGAGGGCGGGGAGGTGCAGTAGTTGGTGCGGAGGAAGCCGGTGGGTGGGGAGGCGGGGTGGGGGTGCAGGGGGAGGAGGTGCACTGAGGGGGTTGGGTTAGTTTGGGGGATGGATGGATGGAGGAGGGATGGAGGGGAGAAGGAGATGGCTGTTGACTCGTCTGCACGAAGAAACCACACCGAAGCAAGAAAACCCGCCTGAAGAAAACTGGACAATGCCACTCCCCCCGTGTGCCCAGGCCAGTGGAGAGCGTTTCAAGACAGGCAAACAACGAACACGAGAAGGGGCAGACAGGCAGACATTCATGGACGTTTCGAACAAACAAGCAAGCAAACAGGACCGTGTATAGACATCGCCAACAACGTTCCCCTCTCGACTCGAAAGCTCCCAAACCCTGGCCCCCCGACATGACTGCCGAGGGGAAAGAAAGGCGCACGATACCCCAAGTCCCTACCCTACCTACCCCGGCACCTCAACCACGCACCAAAACAAAACAAAACAACCCGAAACCCCATCCTCTATTACAAAGACATGTATGCACTCACCATTCCTCTCCATCTCCCTCCCCATCCCCGTATCCCCAACACTCATCTCCAACTTCTGCATCACTCCAACGACCCGTACGTCGTGCACGTTTGCGAATCTTCGTTTCTGGGGGCCCGTTGGTTTTCTTGTTCTTTGCAGAGCGAAGGGTCGGGTTGATGAGGGGCGGAATAATGGGCGGAATAATGGGCGGAATGGGCGCATTGTTGGGTTGGGTACTACCGTTGATACATGTTTATGGTATGGCTTGCGTGCTTCCGGGGAAGGTCTGGCATGCCATGCCGTCCATCGATGACGGCTCGAGTTGCTGTAGGGCTGAATGACGTTAATCTATGCAGGGATGTGTAGCGTAGCGTAGCGGGCCGGGGGTGGGGTGCATGCATGTAGTGATCGTTATGGCTTTTGTGAACGAACAAGTCACGAACTAATAATACTTCCATCTATGTTAAACACGGCACGTCCCCTACTCATGACGTGAACTGCTGCAACTGCACTACAAGGAATTGCATAGACCTGAATATATCTCAACGTTTAAGTCTGATTGTTATCTATAGTAGTATTTATTCCATTAAGCCATAATCCGTCGTTTGAAAGATTTTTCCGAAATGTGAACAGAAGAACCACCACCCATGCAATCAATAGTCTCGATAGATAGATACCACGAGCATACCACGATGAAGGATAAATAGTCATAGTGATAACGAGCGAGCGAATCCACCCTCTGAAGCGTGAGACGAAGGAAAAAAAAAAACGCCAAATCCGCCCTGGATGCAATGCAGTCTAGAGTCGGTTCTCCATAGCGGAAGGTATTGAGTGTTGGTATGCAAAAAAGTTGAAGGGAGAGAGAGACCCGATCCCCAATGTCCTGAAAAGCCCGAAAACCCATTCCCAATGCACCGACCGCTGTTGTGAAACATCTCCGAGGAGATCAAGGCAAAAAATGATAGATTTGTAGACGCCGGGGGTGTAATGCAGACTGCCGCGCCAGGTGATCCGTCGATCATGGGCTTTTAGTTTCGTCGTCGTATGCAGTATCGACGTTGTTCGTAGATTGTGCGTGCCAATTGCTCGCCATCAAAGCTGTAGCTTCCCAGTGTACGTCCCATCGCTCGGGTTGCATGATTCAGCGATGCACGGCACCGGCCTTGATCTCGCGCTTCATCTCCTGGAGCTTCTTGTGCATGTTCAACAGTTCACCCCTCTGCGCATCCGTAGGCGGGGTATCTGATTCTGTCAACTGCCAATACAGCGTCTCATATCTCTTGTAGTACTTCTGGAATTTCTGGCTCAGCTCGACGGTCTGGCGGAAGCTGAGGCTGAAAGAGGGCGACGTGGTGGCCGAGGATGAGTCGCCGGGCGAGGTCTGTGAGTGAGTCGGGTAACGGGACGCTAAGCCGGTATCGATGTTGGTCACCTTGCGGACCTTGTTGGTGGGTGTGTTGGACGAGGATGACTCATCAGACTTGCGCTTGAGAGAGTTGTTGGAAGACGGGGTGCTCCCGTTCAGGCGGCCATTGCTGCTAGAGGGGGTGTGGTTTGGCGGCGGGCGGTCCGCGTGGGGCCGCTTCACGGCGAGATTATGGTTGTGGATGTCACTGTCCGTGTCGTTGGCCTTGCGCTTCAGCGAGCGATCCGAATTGCCACTCGAGGGCTTCGCTGGGGAGGGGGCGGCAGAGAGGGCCTTGTGGACCGGGTGGTCGTCTTCGAAGTCGCTCGCGTTGACCGGCGGCGAGGCGGAGAGCGGCGAGGGGTTCTTGGGCTTGGTGTTGACGGGCATCGCCGGCTTGCTCGGTCGTGGGGCGCGCTCTCGCTGGAGATCGCGAACGGGCATCTTGGGCTTCACACGCGGAGTGGAGTTATCGCTCGTGGGTGCCGCCTTCTTCGAACGAATTTTGCTGGTTTCGGTTGTGGGTGTGTGGCGGTGGGGTGTCGAAGTGGAAGTGGAAGGCGCGGCGGGTTTGGGCGTAGAAGTCGCAGGTGCGGTTGCCGGTTTCGCACGCTCCGCCTTGACCTTCTCTTTCACCACAGCCTTTTCCTTCACGGCCTTCTTCGGTTTGGGGTGCAACTCCCTCTCTTTCTCCTTGGCCGCCTTCTTCGCTTCTCTCTCGCCGTCCCTGTCCTCGGCCTTCTTCGCAGCAGGCTTCCTGTCATTCGGCTTGGGCATCTTGTGTAGCGGTGTGGCAGGCTTTGGGTCGGGTGCTTTCACCGTCAGCCGCGACAGGCATTTGCCTTGGCCTCTTTCCTCACGAGGCAGTAGCATCTGCCACAGCTTATCGTCCTTTGCCAATCGCAGGCGATCAAACGATTTGATTGCACTGTTGATTGCTTGCTCTCGGTCCTCGTGCTTGCTGTATGTGAATTTCCACGGATTGAATTCGCGGAAGGACTTGTCACTAAGCTGCCACTTCTCTGTATCATCCGACGAGCGTTTGGCGATCTTGGGCAGGAGGTCTCGCACGTTTGCTAGCGAAGTGCGACATGTTTCGGCCAGGTAGACTTCTTTCGCGGGCTGCACGGCAAGCAAGTGAATCAGCGGGGTTCGGAGGGCATTGAGCAACAGCTCGTGATTGCTGCCCGGCTGAGAGGTAGGTGGTTTTTTGGTCATGGGCGAAGACGGCACACTCAGGAGAGGCGAATTCGCGGCGGCAAGGTGTTGCGGCTTGAACCCTTTCGAAGGGAAGCGGCGGTGGCCCGGAGTGCGGTTCGGAGTAGCATCACCAACAATTGTCCTATAGTACAGCCTGTCAGTACTGAATCAAGTGTCACGGTATTTGGGTGTGCTGTGCAGTGGCCTGGGCAGTCGAGTGTCTAGGCTCGATAGCAGAATACGAGGGCACCCAGGGAATACCGGGGAGGCATACTTGTTGGCTTCCTTGAGCTCTGAGATAGCCGCCATGCTGCTCTTCAGCTGCTCCAGCGCATTGTCTACGCCGGCGGTCACATCCTGGGCCTGCTGCACCACCAGACTATGGTTGATCAGGCCGGCGAACTCGAACTCGGCGGCGGTGCCGGCCTTGCTGGCGTGGTACAGTTCGTAGCGGTATGTTTCAGGGCTGCTCTGCAGCAGATGCGTCTTCTCGCCGTACTTGAGTTGCTGGGTGGTTGTCAGCGCTGGGTGCTCTTTCCTCATTCCTCGCTGGCGTCCAGGCGCAGCACCAACAACAGCACAGCTCTGGACGCCGGACGCTGGACGCCGGCAGACAGCACGCGGGCACCTACAGGAGTCCGTCCAAACATGATCTGCGGCGGTTTCCCGCTCCTCACACTCGCAAGCAGCTCGTCGACAATGTCCTGGGCCATGTCCACCTGCATGGCCTGGACGGGTGTGGTTCTGGCACCGGCCTGGCTGTCGGACGCCCCCAGCAGGGCAATGCCGCCGGCGGGCAGCAGGGTGGCGGCCATGGTGCGTTCGCTGGCGGAATTGTCTGAGAAGAGGCGGAACGAGGTGGGAATCTCGCACCCGGGAGCCGTCAAGGGAAGCAATGCATGGAGAGAGCACCGGGGCACAAGCAAGCAGCACCGAGCAAGCAGCAAGCGGCAGCAGTGCGGGCAGCGAGGTACAGAGGCCCGTCACGGGAGCTTGTGTGTGCTGGCACTGGGCAGGCGGCGACGAGGGACGGAGTAACGAACAAAGGACGTGGACTTGCTACTCGGAGGAGCTCAGACACGGTCAGACTGTCATAGCGCGCTGGACGGTCCCGAAATCGAGCCAGCCCAGCAGCCAGCGGCGCACGGGGGTCTGGTGAAACGATTGGTTGTCACGGCCAGAATGAGGGCGGGGGCCTTTTAATGTTCCTGCGCCAGCACACGCAGCTGTTGCACGGGCGACGCGGACAGCACAGGCTCAGGCACAGCGCAGGCGGAGGGGGGGGGACGAGGGCGACAGAGGGACGGGGAGCACTGAGTAGAAGCACTGAGTAGAAGTTGGGCCAGCGGGCATAGCGAGGGCGGTGCGGTGGCCCAGGTCAAGGTCGCAGGCGGTGGTGCCGGACGGGGGCGGTCGAGGCATACCGCGATTACTAGAGCGACTACGCTGGGCAGCACACCTGCGCCTGTTCTGGAGGGCAAATCCACGGCGGGCCGCCGACAAGGGCGCTCGTGCTACAGCAATCTGTGGCCGCCTGCAAGGCATGGGGGAATGGGCATGCAGCCCGCCGCCGGCTCCCATTCCATCCCCTTCGGGACGTTATTAATTCAACGCGGCACCTCCCGGTCGTCGACACCAACACGACGACGGCCAGACCGCCATACATATGTACATAGCATCGATGATCATGGCATCACCACCACCATGGCCCGCGCCGTTGGCCCAGCCCACGCGTCTGGGGAGCGCTGACGGACAGCGAGGCGGGCTCCACACTGGCGCTGGCGCTGGCTCGGGCGCTGGGGCAGGCGTCGACGACAGCAAATCCACCGCCCGGCGTGTATGAGGAAACAGACGGCGGAGGTTGGGGCCTGCGCTGCCGCGCGCTGCCTCTGGATTGCCTTGCCCAGGTGCCCTGGTGTCCTGCGGAGTTGTCGCTGAGGGCGGCGGCGGCATCGTCTGACCTGCGCGCAGAGAAGCGGCACGGCTCACGGCTCACGGCTCACGGCTCACGGCTGGCGGCAGACGAGGCGCGCGCTGGCGTCGGGCGTGGCGGTTCAGACTTCAGCATCCTCCATCAGACGCGGCTTAGGTCAGCTCGATCGTCTGCGCGCTGCACCGCACCCAGCGACGCCGACCTATTTCGAGCCAGAGCAGCCCTGGAGCAGCCTTGAGCAGCACCCACCCGGTCCCACCGCCCGTCCAGCGCCCTTGCAAGCTGCCCGCCCGCCCGCCAGCCCCGCACTCGGCGGAACCACCCATCCCCATCCACACTGCCCGCCCGCCAGCGCCGTTGCGGGCCCCTCTTCCCATCATTGTCTCTACTGTTGCTGCTGCCTTGGTGCCAGTGGTCAGAGTCTGCGCAGCATCCGGCCCTGACGACAGTGGCCGCCGTTCTCGCTGAGTGAACAGACATGCCAGCTCCCACGCGAGACACTGCAGGTCCGGCTCGAGACCCCTCAGCCAAGTCCGGTCGCAATGCATCCAGCCACATGGAGAGCGCTGGGTTTGAACGCCTCAAAAAAGGCCAGGCAGATTAGAAGGCCACCGCCCGATCATGGCCGCCCGCAACGACTGGAGCGTCGACTCGCCTCACCTCGCATGCATGCTTTGTCGGCTGGGCGGACAGCAGGATTAACCGGCTTTGGAAGCGCTCGTTACGCTGCGTGTGCAGGATGAGTAACCACGCCTGCAGATGGCCGGCCAAAGTGGTGCTCGTGGTGGGCTGCTCTCCCGCGGCTCCTGCGCTGACCTGCATGACCGAGCCCAGGAAGGACTCGCAAAAATTGCATCACCCCCATACCTAGGCAGTGCAGTTTGCCCCTCGTAGAGCTCATCAACGTTGCAACAGGGCAGTCTAATTTGGTCGGCGCCCCTCAATATGGCCCCATACCCATCCCGACTTCTGGAAAGCTTCCGCCAAACAATATGCGGCATCCCGGACCCCGTGCCCTAGCCATCACCCACCTAGGTATATTGTCCTGACGTTGAGGGCCGCGGGGTACATAGATGAGGTACCACAACCCGACTACTCTTGTCACCCGATCAGTCGAGCCCGAGCACGAGCAAACCCCAAGGAAACCACACTGCTACCGTCCCAAAGTTCCCCCGCCCTTGGTGCAACTGCCCTCGCAACACCGCTTCGGACGAGTACGGATGATCTCTGCAAAGCTTTTGCGGCTCGTCGTCCGTCCGTCACAACAGTACCCATACTTGTAGGTAAATGGCATACTGGGAACTGTATGTCCTTTCTTCTCTCCACACCCGGAACGTCGTCCCCGAGAGCGTCTGCGTCTGCATCTACGTCTGCGTGTGCCTCTGCGTAACGTAACGCACGCGCGGGAATCGATCTTCTTTGGTCGTACCCTACCCGGCATCTATGCGCCGCCCATAATTAAACCCCCCTTGCGCTTTTCTGCTCGGCGAGGCTGCTTCCGCCGGTGCAAGACGCTCCTTGATATAATTGTCGAGTGCTCTGCAGTACAGTATTGCCCTGCCTCTATCTAGTATGTACCTGATGTTCGGATGCTCGGCCTGTGTACTGCTTGTATATAGCGACGTGGCTCGACATAACATGTTTTGCCATATTACTTATATGCGGCTCGTCGAGGCATGTCCCCGCCGGCAACACGCGAGGACGTTGCTTATTGTCAGCGTGCATTTCTGTATACGCATGTGGATGCCGCTGGACTGGACTGTCTATCTAGTGGTACGCGAATACGTAGGTAAGTAAGTAGGCTAGAACTACGGCCTTGGGTTAGTTCTGCTCCACTTCTCCTCTCTTCTCTTTCTTCACAGCTTACTGCTACTCTTCCTACAACGAGCGGAGCCCCCGTATCTATTTGATCCAAGAGCGAGTCTTCCCGTCCCGAGTATCTATGGCCACTGTGTAATAACTGCTTCATCCATCTCCATCCCATATACAAGTACGCAACCCTCTCGCTTACCCACCTGCATGCAATGCACCACCCCGAATGCAGCAGCACCCGCCCCGCCTAACGTTAGTCCCTTCCCTTCCCCTTCCTAGCCAAGCCCCACGCCCCCAGACCCACATACATACACATACGCAAGAGAGGGTGTGCGGCGGGCGTCTTGGGTGGGTGGGAAACGCAGGCACGATAAGGTACGGAGTCGTGCGTTGTGGTGCGTTGCACAGAAAGAAGATTCGTTTCGTTTCGTATTGCTAAGGGGACGGGGTAAGAGAGTGGGATGGGGGATGGCGAGGGCCGAGGTAAGTGCTGTAGTGGTGTGGTGGGCTTGGTGTTCGTGTCGTGTCGTGGTGGCAAGTTCCAAGGTTAAGTTAGTCGTGCTCGCGTAATGGAATGGCTGGCTGCGTCGCTAGAAGTGGCGCTGGTAGATGGCCGATCTAAATGTAAGTATTGCGTACAGTACAGTTACAGTGGCGATTGGGATCGGGGGGGAGGGGCATATAGGTAGATAGATATGGAATGGTGGAGTGCGCATCATCGGATCGGCCTGACTGACTGTGGGAAGTGCAGTACATAAAGTCTACTGTGTGGCACAATAGGTAGGTCGTGGTACAGAGTACATAGCATCGATCATGACGAACGAGGCTTGGTGTACACTGTAAAGCAAGTATCACCCGAGCAATTCGATTCATGGCTGGCACACTCGACAGGAACCCCCGCCCCGCGAAACTCGGTAAACATGCAGAGCGAGGGACACCCAGGCGTGCCAATCAATCAATCAATACCATGCTATACAAGTATCTATCCTACGTAAAGAGCCTTTTTCGGCGGCGGCGCCGGACAGGACAAGACAAGTAATACAACTTTTCGTGGAGTTTGAAAAAACATGGGCGCTGGAAGTAGCGAGTACCCTCCATCCAAAGCCGGGAATTACACCGTTTCGTACTCCGTGTCCGTGTCCATGTCCATGCAGAATTTAACAATCAATGAATCAATCAATCCAATCGTACTCGTTACGAACTCGTACAGTAGCAATGCAGTGCCAAATCGCTCGCTCCACTACAAGCTCATCAAACCACAATGCAGATGCACATCCAACAGCCAATCATCCCGCTCCAGTTCAGTAGTCGCTAACAAACACGCACGCACGCACGCCGTGTATCCAAGATGTTTTTTTTGATTGTACAACGGGCATCCAAACCAAACCAAGCCATGCAGAGAAGACAAAAGCACACCATTTATTTTCCCCAACAAGCGCGACTTTTTTTGTTTCCAACAAGCGCGATTCTTTTTTATTTTGTCAACAACCAGCAACAAGGCCGTGCAATGGTGGCGAGGCTCGGGGTTCAAAAGCATGCGGGATGGGTGGGTGTAAGAGCGTCGAAGCGAGGTGGAAGGGGGAAGGACGGAGTGATGGTGGTGGAAACGAGCCGAGCCGAGCTGGAACGAAACGAATCGCAAATCGAATCGAATCGGATCATGCGTCGAGCTCCTCGGGCGTCTTGTGGCGGGCGAGCACGTGCTGCTTGAAGGCGGCCTGGTCGCTGTCCCAGAGCTCGGCGGCTTGGGCGTTGAGCGGGCTTGAGCTGCAACAATGTTAGCAAACTGTACAAGCACATCACAAACGCCCCCCAATCGCGCTCTCCAAAAGACCGGTCGAGGGAAACACAACGCAACGCTCCACAGAAAACACCACTCACTTATTCGGCTCGCCCAGCAGACTCTGCAGACTCAGCAGCACCGAGTTGATATTGTAGATGGCGCTCCACTTGTCCTTGAGGATGTCGAGGCAGATGCGGCCCGAGAAGTCGACGTTGGGATGGTAGATGGGCGTCTTGAACAGCACGCGCGGCGGCGCGTACGGGTAGTTGGCCGCGAACTCCATGCTGAGCTTGAACGTCAGGGCGGCGTACGGCGTCTCGGTCGGGCCCTCGATCGTCGCTGTCCACTGCGACATGTTCTCGTCGTCGGGGAAGGCCGTGATGCCCGGCGTGGGCGACATCATGATGTCCATGAGTTCCTTCTGGAGACTGGGGCGGGGTGCGTTAGTTGAGATGCGTGGATTGAGGGAGTGGGAGGGGGGAGGCGTACCGCTGGGCGACGGTTGCGCTGCTGCCGCCGCCGTTTGCGCGCGTGTTGGATGAGAGGGCCATTGCGGGTCTGCTTGCTTGTATGCTGTCGATTCGGTCTGGTCTGATCCGATCCGATTTGCTTTCTGTCCGACTACTGTCTTCGACACGCCCTGAACCGTGGTCCCAAACAGTACAGGTAGGTAGGCACGCTTTTCTCCGCAAGGCGAACTCGGGCGCAGGACACAAGAATATTGCGCGAGGATAGGATACCGATCGATGCAAAGACCCCAAAAACCCAAGACGAGGGGAAAAGAAGAACAAGGAGGAGGAGGAGGAGCAGGTAGATAGGATGTTGTCGAGGAAGAGGAGAAGAGCGGCGTGCGTGGTTGAGGTGGAAGCGAGAAGAGCGCGTCTACAAGCAGCAGTCACGGTCGAAATGGCGTGCTTGTGTTTGTGTTTACCGATCGCCCGTGGCCCCGGAAACCAGGAAACGGGGTCTGTGCGCTTTCCCGCTGTGACGCGCAGATGGCGCCCCCGCCAATCGCCGCGTGTCAGATTCGCGATCGCCGATAAACACAAGGCGCATCAAACACACAGCGCCTCAAAAACGCTGGAGAGCTGCCGAAAGATTGGACGAGGAAAAGACTACATATGTAGGTGTAGGTATGTGCGGTGATGCTCCTGTTTCAACGACAGCCAATTGGCTGCGCGTCGCAAACAAAGCGCGTTCCGCATTGAGCAGCCATCCGAAGCGCATTCGGGCATCAAAGCACAAGAAGAATACTGCCCCAAGTTGAGATTGGCGGCATGAATGAAAGTCTTGCAAGGAAAACAGTGTTTTCGACTAGGAATGTACTTGTCCCTACAGCCGACGCCTTCGCTATGCTGCAATTATGTCCGACAGGGACCAATATACCATTAGTACACCGTATACTTTACAACTCCTTTATGAAAGCTCCTCGAGCGCTGTTCCCCGCCCAGATCACCGCGCGGCCGAACAACAAAGCAGGCCCTGCAATCGCTTGTCTCTGCACCGTCCCGACAGCTTTACCCTTGCTGTGCAGTATAGCAAATCTGAGAAGAACCTCGAGGCAAGTGACGCAGATACTGATGATAATGAGGACGATGATAATCCACGTGATTCTTGTCATCTTCTTATCTGATATCGAATCCGAGAGGATTTCTCCGAGGTCGAGAAACACTCGGCATCGCTCATTGAGGACCTGGATGCGTGGTTTGATTTCGAGGTACTCGCGAACGGCGGTATATAATGGATGGAGCGTGGGCTCAGAGTCCCAGAAGAAGTTGGGAGTATCGAGCATGTTGGAAGCTGCATTCTAGTTAGCAGACAAGTTCGACGAACCCAATCCTGTTCCAAGTTCTAGAGCAGCCACTAGACAGCCATATACGGTGTGCCAAGGTCCATGATGTAGTAACGTTCTTAGTGCATTTTATGCACCACCAACCGAGCATGAGGATAGGACAACATAAAAGGATAGACTCACAAAGATTGACATCAACCCTACTGGTGAACAGCTGCCCTATCATCTTCACTACATCCGTTCGCCTCATACCTAATTTGCCAGTCAAGGCCAGTCGTTTCGGAACATACTGAGCTTGCAACATAGTCCGTGACATGCCTTCCTCGAATAAGCTCAGCTTAGTGCTTTGAGCAATGGCATGACTCATGGCCAACTTGATCATATGGTCTCCACTCTTGAGACTGATCATGTCATTGTAGACTCGAGGTCGAGGGAAGTCGGGATTGTACTCGAAATGGAATTCCTCTGTCTCAAAATCCGCTTCGTTCAACGGCCGTGTAGCTAGGACGATACCGGTTGAGGATGTTGAAAAGGTTAAGTCTGCTAGTATGTCTTTTTCCTGTCGTTCAGTAAAGTTCCAGAAAACGACGACTCCGTATGAAAAGACGAACATCTCGCCAAATGACAAAGCGTTTGGAGGTATGCGCGAATGCATGCCCTCCCTCGAGTGCTCTGTATCCTCATCATGCCGGTGTTCAGGCGGGCTTTGGTGGGGGCTCTCTTCCTCACTATCGCGGATGCTATATTGCTCAGTGTCTCCAAAGTAGCCCTCGTGGTATTCTCGCTGCTCGTTCCGTTCGATCTCCTCATCCAACACAGTCTTCCCCCCAGGACTCTTCAACGCCGGGCTACTCCTAACTCTGTATCCGCTGCTCCCAGGCAGTAGCGGAAGATGGTAAACGGTGTAGAGACAATCGTCGTAGAGCTTCGTCCGCGCACTGTGCTGCGTCTTTACAAACTCGGCGGTGCTCTTCATTTTGTATGCTTGGGCTGTGCAGTATGCGGTAACCCTCGACAGTTTATCGGCCCTCCGATTCTTCGGCAATCGCTCCGCATAACTCTTGTCCTTGGGTCCGCCCTTGACGCTCTTCCTCAACAATTCCTCGTCTGTTGGTGGTGCCTCATCGTCTTCGTCGAAATCTCCCTTTTCTTCATCCGGGTCATCGTCTGCCTCAGGAAGCAGCACCAGCTTTTCACTGAGTTTACTCGACCGATTCGGGATATGCTGCTGCGGGACTAGGCGACCCGAGAGTTTGGGATCGAGGGGATGGCGGCCGCTGGGGGTGCGAGTGTGTAGTCTGGGACGTTGGCCCGGCGGCCCGCGTCGCTGCTGAGACGGGATGTCGGACGCATACTGGAGGATGTTGTCGACAGATATCAGTTTTGCTCCCCCGCCTGGGCGTTGAGATGGGGACGGCTGACGTGGAGTGGCATCTCGCGCATCCGTCATCAACACCGTGGGGCCTCTCTTGCTCTTAGCTGTAGTAGCACTCATTGCGCCACTCCCAGCAGGTTGGGCCACAGGCCAAAAGTTTGGATGGGCCACCGCTTATTTTGTAATCTTGTATGCGCTTGAGATGGGTTGGTTGAAAATGGCTGAAGGTGTGTTCGGTGGTTGTAGGTGGTAATTGTAAACTCGGTAAAAGGAAAGTCCAAAGGTCGAACAGGTCCTACCTAGGTAACGTCATGGGAGCTCGGGCCTCGGCACGTGGATGCATCCCGACCTCAGGTCGTCGGGCTTCCCGTCAGAGCATCAGACAGAGTCAATTGAAGCCATGCGATTTACCCGCTATCATCACTACTTTGCACTGTGTGGCGTTATGCCATGCAGACAATTAGAAATTGGTTGTTATTATATTGGGACGAAGGCCATGCCACGACACACACGAGCGACTTTCCGCGCTTGTACTGACTTTTAGGCTGAGTGCAGTAGACCTGATCCTCTCGCTAGAAAGACCGTTGCATGGGACAAAGCTGAGAACAGGCAGCCCTGCTGTAAAGGCGAAAACCAACCCCATTCGCGCCCACAATGGCCTCCCATAGGGTATCAGACCCTGGCTGCAGTTTGCCAATACTTTACTGTTGGCCATTCCAGCCGTCCTTCAGCGCCCCCTCACGTATGATTCGCTGGAAGGATGTAAACAGACAATTAAAAAGGTTAAAAAAAAACAAGGAAATCGTGGATATCAGTGCTTCAGAGTCGTTTCCCAGGAACGAAGATGAACAGCGAACAGACGGCTGCATCAACGAGGAGGAACAGTGCCAACAGAGTCAGCGACCGTGCGTTCAGTGTCTTCCTAACGAACGGCTCGCGGATCCTGTTGAAGTCCATTAGGGTGTACTCGCTATAGCCCAGTAATGCAAGTATCGGGTCTAGCATGTACTGGTGGGTGAAGATGAAGTATATCGCAACCGTGAAGGGAAGGAGCAGCTGTTTCGTGTGAGCAAGTTGGGGATAGTAGAGAACATAACATTACGTACCCAGCATCTAGTTGCTCTTGATTTGTCAAGGAAGATGAGGATGAAGGCAGTCCATGCTGCTCCAAAGAAACTGATCAGGCCGATAATAAGTCTAATCATCATGCTCTGAGGAACAAGATTGCCGAGGCCCTTGCTCTGCAGGAATCCCGGGAAGGCGTCTCGCTCCATCGCTTGGAACACGTAGTCCTTTGCAGCGTCGAATAACTCGGGGTCACTTCGCTGATCAGGCCCTTCAATCGCTTCTTGGACATCATGGAGAATGCTCTGGGGGATGATTATTTCCCGTTCGGAGCCCGGTAACAGATATGTATAGAGAATCTTCTCGGCCGATGCACGCAGGTCCTCGCGTCGCGGAACAGCGTCTGAGGAATTCTGGCCCGGAGAACTCGAATCGCCTGGTGAATTGGTATCCAATGTCATGAAGCTTGCTCGCGGTGGGCGCTCCCGGCCTGGCGTGGAGGGATTTGAGTGGTTGCTACCGTGACTGTTCTGGGGAGAGTGCTGGCGACTTCCATGATCCGACCTGAGGAAAGCAGAGAGTCGCTGGTCCGAGACGTTGCCCTTCTCTCCTGATGGTCCCTCACCGGCGTTGTCTAGGATATACGACGACCGCTTGCTGTTCTTCTCCATCTCTGGCGTGTCCTCGATGACAGATCTGTGCAAGCGCCGGACGTAGAGACGGCACAATTGAAGGTGCTGGGAGACGTCGAGCCTGTTCGGGGGTTAGTCAAGTTTCCCCGCAGTATGGGCGCGCATCCAGAGCTTACCAGAAGTCGAGATAATCAACCGATCGCTGCTGATCTCGCATGTAGATATAGAAGGAAAATAGATCGAGAGGCGCAACCGTCTTACGGCTCAAGACCTCGAACAGCGTAGGGAAGCGGTTGCGGTTGAGCTCCGCCGGCAACGGTGACTCCGACATGGCGCTGGCTCGCAGCTTTCGCTGGCAACGGGAGAGCAGAAGCGCAGAGAATGGCAGGTCGGGCTCAGGGTCGGCAGAGGACGTGGTGCGTGTTGCGTGGATTCGGGGTGCTCAGGCGGTGGGCGCGGAGTACCGGCGATGCGACTTCCTGCTTCGTTGCGATGGCTGGGCAGGAGGTATGGAGAGTGGCGAGGGCGTGTAGGGAACGACGAGAAGTTGGGTAGGATGGCCGACGACGAGGTGAGCGAGTGTGGGAGATTCGACGTGTCGGAGTCCAATGGAGGTCAGATCGCGAGCCCTAGAGTGAAGTCGGGAAATGAGCTGTTGCGGTTGGGTTTGCTTGGCGCGGGTGGCTTGCTACGGCGCGGATGGGCGCGCTTTGCGCTCGTTGCGCGACGATCAGAGAGCAGACCCCGTCACCGGAAGCTCATCGGGCTGCCAGCGCAAGAAAGATGATATTGGTTGTTAGTAGACTGGGGTTGTGAGATGATGCAGCGGAGGCGTCGCTCAAACCTGGCGGAGCACGAGTGTGAAACAGGACCTCACAGGCACCGCAGCACAAATTGAGGACCTCGGGAATCGGCGACAAGGCGAACGTCATGTGATTACGCAAAAGCCAACCTTGGAACCCTTAGACGCACATTTCGCCTACAGAGAGTAGACCACCATCTGAGCGACATGCAGCTTCCTGGTTTTACTTCTCGGGGTGTTCGCAGCATCTGCGACGGCGCTGTTCAGAGGCGCAGCACCAGCTTACTTGAGCCTTTTGTTGTTTCCAGGCAACAGCTGTGCCACAGTCGCTATATAAAGCGCATGTCCACATCGTGCGAAACTACCTCACACTCGTTTCGCTCCACTTTGCAGCAACCCATATATCCAATCGCAAAGAAAACCGCAACTATGGGGAACGATTTTAAATTCGACTTTATGGAGGACAACAAGAATTTTAAGGTACCGGACGGCTTCCTCGACGGCCCCGCCCCAGATCTCCAAAAGTCTACCATCGACTGGGCCAAAACTGATGTGCGGGAGTACGACGGTCTGTGGGCTGTAGTGCTAGATGGTGTTCTCTCACAAAGCGAGTGCGACACGCTGGTCGCTGTAGCCGAAGCATCTACGGAAGGGACATGGGAGAGAGCCATGGTGAACATTGGTAATGGTCGTCAGGCCATGTATGAGGATACGCGGAAGTGCGGCCGCATAATCTACGATAGCCGTGAGCTTGCCGCGAAGATCTGGGCAAGAATCGAAGCAGCTGTACCGGAAATCCACACGTTAGAGAACTGGGCTGATGTCACCGGAATTGGGCCCCAAAGGCGGGACGAAGTGTGGAAAGTAACAAGATTGAATGAGCGGATGAGATTCCTCAAGTACATTGGTGGCGAGTACTTTAGGCGTAAGAATAAAACGGCTGCATTGAGGATAGACATAGCTAACAGCCCAAGCCCACGGTGATGGATGCTACGAAACGCCTGATCGCAAAGAGCGGTCATACTTCACGCTTCATCTCTATCTGAACGACGCCGAGGGCAAGGATGGGCAGGAAGAACTCGAGGGAGGAGCTACAACTTTCCATGCCTTGGATATGATTCGACGCGTGGATGTTGTGCCGAAGGCTGGGCGAGTCCTCATGTTCCAGCACCGATCCCTGCTCCATTCAGGCGACGACGTTATAAGCGGCACCAAGTACACGATGCGGTCGGATCTCATGTATCGGAAGGACGATAAATCTTCCACTCAGGTTCAGGGTGATGGTCGTAGAGCGATAGCGTCGAAGGGCGATGCCTGGTCGTGATGTGCCACACATTTTTGATTAGCAGTATCCTTGGAACCAGATAGCAGAGAGTGGACGCAGACTTACAGTAGTAAAAAAGAGTTGAACGGCCTGCCTCGCCAGAGTAACCAGAATCGAATGATACTGTCCCTCTTTCGCTAAAAGCTACTCGAGGTCGAGTACGCTGCGTATTGGACTACGGTGTCACTCCAGTAGAGCACACAATCTTCGCACAGACTCCCATAGGGACACCAGTCGGCGCAGGCGCTGCCCCGAGAGACAGTTCGTTGCTTTCTGGGCCCTGAGTTTTCTGATGCCAGATGCAGACGTGAGTCACGCCAGACCCTTACGGGCAGTGATGTCGGCGCGAGCCGACAAAAAGAGGTGAAGATTACTCCGAATTTCTCATTTGCATTCATGGACGAGCTGACGACCGTGGAACGGCTCAGAGTCTGTTTGTGAGCAAAGAAACGCAGCGTTGGCGAGGCAGGCCGTTGGAGAAAAAAGGTGCGGCGGCGCGGGGCTGCTGAGTTTTGTAGCTCGCGCCGCCGCTAGGGCAAAACTAGTTCCGGTCCGAGACTTGGCACGATCAAACAAACGCGCACCTGCATTTCCACAGTCTCAGCCGTCCTAAGCACCTCATCAACGCATGAGCTACAACAAACCCCTGTTGCTTCCGACTCTTAAGGCTATATCACCATACTAGCAGGAGGACCGCGGGATGCTTACATTCGGGCTCTCGTACTCTTTCATAGCCCTTGGAAACGTTGACATGGGCATCATCCCGGATGCCCCGTCGAGCGTCGCCGAGCGCCACCTTAACTTGCATATGTTTACCTGTGGCTGAGACCGCTGGTTATACCACGTTGCCCTGATCTTGGGCCTCTCCTCCGTCCATAAACCCTACACCATCTACCACCATGGCTACCACTGCTCAAGGCCTGATGCCACCATTCGTTGCCCCTTTATAAGCCGCCGGGACCGCGATGGAAAGCCTTCCGCTTGAAGTCGTCAAACGATAGTCAGGGCGCTTGAATGCTTCGATTATTCTCTCTATCTATACTCTGAGTTTACTGAGATGCCTATAGACAAGATCGTCCTAGGTTCCCGCTCTCAGGAATATTTGATATAGGTTATCTTCACTGGAGAATCCCGCAACGACATCTGCAACACACGTCTGGCTTGTCGCAAGTTACACCACAGTTCTTTCAAGAGCTTCGGAAGACTCCTTAGTAACTGCAGGTTTCGTCTTACAAAAGCCAGCATGGACGACCTGGTTAGCATTGGCTGAATCCAGTCACTGGCTCCTTGCATACGGACGCTTACGATTGGAAATGCTATTTTCATTCTGGATAACCACCCTATACTACTTGATACATTCGTACGTTCTGGACTAGTAGATGGATACTAACTACTTGTTGCCTACAACAAATGCGCACAGTAGCAGGCTAAAAATGCAAGACGTACTGCTACAATTCTTGCGAAGGCCTTTCAGTTGTTCACGAACCTAGAGAACATCCAGATCGTTGTCAGTGACTACCCAACCTACCTTGGTGGCTAGCTAGAACCAGGCGACGACGACTTGATGTAAAGTGGGACCATGTTTTATAATAGCTCAACCTCTATCCAAGACAAGCATGTGCGCGGAATTTACCAGGTCCGAGCATTAAACGACCTAGGCATCTTCCTTGCGTTGACAAAGGCCAACATTAATCTCAAAGACATGAGATTCTCTAGAGGGTACCTATACTTCCTATCGCTTAGTCAATTGGTCTCGTTGCCCGCCCTACACACCCTGCGTGTCGGCGTTCGACCGGCCTGCTTCGAAGAAAAGGCAGACGGAACCTGCTCGCCATTTCTAACTGTACTGAAAGAAGCCAAAGGCTTGAAAGATTTGTCCTTGATCCTCTTGTATGAGCTAGACAAATACAGTCACGACCGAACACTGCCGAAGAACCTGAATATGTCCAAGACGACGATCAAGGTACTCCGCCATCACCAACACCTGAGCCGGGTTTGCCTCACCGAAGCATGGGCCTTCACGGAACCTGAACTGATGGATTTTGTGGCTCAACACTCTTCAAGTCTCAGCTGCCTCATGCTGGAGTATCCTGTGTTGGGCGGCTCCTGGGAAACTGTCCTCAAGGGAATTGCGCGGGCAACGCAGAACAAGCTGCAGTTTCTCGGCGTGCGAAGGCCAATGAAGATTGACTGGAATACCAACTCCATTGCTGAAGTCGATATCCCTGTGAGCGAGCTACCGCGGTTCACTCATCCGGTCGACTTGGAATTCCCTTGGGTAAGCAAGGACCACTGTTTTGAGCAGGTGAACGGGGGAGTCGACGGCTCTCCACCATACGGTCGCCCATTCCAGCACACTGGGGATCGAACTGATAGCAGTCCAATCATAGAACTAGGAGAGGGAGAACATTTTGACAATATTCGGAATATTAGGAGTCGGCGCATAGGATGGCAACACCTCGACATTTCTCGGGCTGGCTGTCACTGCATTGCTTAGTACATCAGATGCGATGAGGCTGTGAGAAGGTATCGCCAGTTCACTCCCTTACATGATGGAGGAGTGTAATATGTTCTTTGTCGGCATCATGTTGTTGCACGGGAGTAGCCCTTATGGTAACTTTATATACTGACGGCCATGCCATCGGCGACTACAGAGTTCTCAGCCTGTCCATACCGGCGGTCCAGGAATCTTGTACTCCTACACCGAGTTAGTATCTATCAATCTAATCCCTCTTTTAACAGGTTCGCACTTACCGTCCGACTCGCAACCTCTGGCGCATAGATATCAATATTGATCTCCGGCTCTGCTTCTCATCAGCATAAACCCTCTCTCCCTCCAACAGCACTTACGATCCATGGAATACACCCCCGGAATCTTCGCCAGATACTCCTCCCCCGGAAACCCCTCCCCCTGCCCCTTAACCTCCAAATGCGCACACTCAGGGTACCACTGCGGCTTATTCGCGCTATGCAAGCTGATAATCTCATGCCTTATCAAGTACTTCCCCGGCCGCAGCGCCGCAGGCACCCTCTCGCTCCACAAGCTCGGCGCGCCATCCCAGCGACTAAACGTCTTCTGGAACCAGTCGCCCGTCTCGATATCCCCGGCCTGCAGCCCCTTCTCGCCGATCTTGAACCACGCGGCGGCGCTGGCGTCGAGCGCGCGGCAGTCGGCGCCGCAGTGCGCCATCCAGGCCACCATGGGGCCGACCGTGTGCACCCACGAGTAGTACACGGCGGTGATGGTCGCGCCGGCCGTGATGGGGATGCTGGCGCGCGCGGGCGTGCCCGGGAAGTTGCAGGCTAGGGAGAGGTTGCTGGGCTGGAAGATGGGTTCGTTGGTGGTCCATTTGCGTTGTGGCATCCAGTCGGCGAGGTCTTGGGCTTCTTGTGGGGCGTAGGGGTCGTAGCTGGGGGGTTGGTGTGTGGTTAGAATGCGGAGACGAGATGAAGGGGAGAGGACGGACCCTGGGTACCAGGTGTCTCCTACGGTGTAGTTTACAGCACCGCCGTGTGCGGATGCGTACTGGGCGAGGCACCCGAAGATAGGAGCAAGGAGGTGCCACATTGTGGAGAACGTACTGCGTATGATCAACGCAAAGCAGGTAAGACGTCAGTTGCGTCGTTTTGATCCTTTCCCTATGGTGAGCTTTCAGAAGCTATGTAGAAATAAGCTCTTACCTAAGTTTTAGCAGGTACTACTTTTCCAACAAAGGCATTCCCGAGTACAGTTCGAAGAGCGCAGCTCAATCCACGTAGGTCTCCGCCGCCACTGGGCTTGAAAGCCGGGCCACATCATGTGGTACTTACTATAACACCTGCACCTTTGACCCGAACATTCTAGAATATACAATGGTCAGTTGATCCGACAGTAGAGTGCGTTCCGCATCGGCAGTCCTGTCCATTAATATAGGGCACGCGGACCCTGCCGTAGTACTGGTTCCGCATCTAGTCAAAGTTCCCTTCCAGCGGAGCGCGAATCTGCTCAACGGGAAACTGGAACCAGCAATCATGCGTGCCCGCGTGTCTTGCGGGGTTGAATTTGGTCTGACGACGTGGGGAAAGGCAAGGTCAATCAATATGCGGCTGATATGGAGAATGCTTGGTTGAAAGCTTGATATGCTTATCCCTGCCGTTTAGGCTGATGGCCAATTCATAGCACACGCTCATCTTTTGTATAGCATCATATGCTCGGTGTATGAATTGGTCGATCGAATACTGATGGCTAGAGACCTCCGCATTCCCAAACGGCCGGCTGGACAATGTGGAGGAACGCAGTACAAATACTCCAAGGACGTTCGCTCATGGACATGTTGGGTTGCTCAAATTCAAAATGCATTTCCAGACCATTGCCACAGTTTTGACGTTCGGGTCGTCGGCGCTTGCTGCGCAGTTGACGCAGGTTTCCAACTATGGAGGCAGTGCGAGAGCGAAGCCTGGGATGTATGTTGTTTCTGTGCTCTCTACAGTCTCACAATATTACCAAACTGACAATGAAATAGGTGGGTATACGTGCCCGACCAGGTCAAGAGCAACGCACTCGTCGTTGCCATCCACTCCTGTCAATCGTCTGGCCAAAAGTACTTCCAAAATGCCAAGATCCCATGGAAACAAGGCTCCGATCGTAAGGGATACGTGACGGTATGGCCAAGTTCGACAACCGAATGCTGGGATGTCTCCAGTAAGGCGTCACTTTCGCATGACGGCGGTGGCGATTCCAATGCTATTGCGAATATGATCAAGTACGCCATCACGCAATACAAGATCGATCCGGCTAAAGTATTCGTGACTGGAGGGTCTTCAGGAGGTAAGTTTATGTTTCCAAGATGTAATGAGGAGCAACACTTACCAGCGCCCAGGAATGATGTCCAATGTCCTAGCAGCCACATACCCCGAACTCATCAGCGCCGTGTCGCTGTACTCTGGCGTGCCGGCCGGTTGTTTCGTGTCAGCGTCTGGCCAAGCCGCAGCCTGGAACAACACGTGCTCTGGCGGCCAGAGCACAGCGACGGCTCAGAAATGGGGAGACGTGGTTCGAGCCATGTATCCCGGCTACAACGAAACGAGACCCAAGATGCAGGTCTGGCATGGCTCGACGGACGGCACTCTCGCGCCGAGGAACTACGAGGAGACCATCAAACAGTGGACTAACGTTTTTGGCGTTACCACTACCCCTACTTCGTCCAAGCCGGACACTCCTGAGAAGAACTACCGGACTGATGATTTCGGACCGAGTGTTCAGGGGATTTGGGCACAGGGTGTTGGGCATTCGGTCCCGTCGCATCTGGATGTCTCAGAAGCCTGGTTCGGGCTTTGAAGCATGGCCGGTAGAACCTTATGATATCTGCTGGAGCATACGAATCATGTAAATTAGGCCCCAAAAGGCGAATAGGATTGGGAAGTACTACCGGAAGGAAGTGCGTTGCTCATGAACCTTGTCCAGGCCTACCATATGTCCATGTCGATATAGGCTTTATAATTCTCCCATTCCCCAAATCTTGTCTGCCGATAGAATAAGCTCTGGTAGTCTTACGCAGGTGGTTTTTAGCTGTCGAGGAGGAAGTATAAGATCTGTTCTGTGTGACGCGGCCATGGCTGAAGATGCTGCGGAACCTCATGGGACAATCATCGACTCTACATGAAAATAAGGTATCTTCCCTGTCCGCCATGTAGACATCAGATGTCGATGAGAATATGGACACCTATGAAGAGGAATAGTGGTTGGTGAAAATTGGTTATCAGGGCGCGAGCCTAGACGGGCAAGGGTTCGCAGCGAGTAATCATGCCTGGACCTAGCGAGTATGCCCTTGAAGCCATGGATAGGGGCAGCAAAACGAATCTCTGATGAATTTACATGAGTTGCCGTTGCGATGATGGGTAGCACCATGTAGCGAATGTCGTGGTGGGAGGAGTGAGTTATGAGTTGTGTGTGCTTACACTATAGGATCGGGTTAGGCCTAGTGCAATGAGCCCCGCCGCCCCTTCCCTGAGGTCGACATCTTCCTCATGCGACTACTACCACCTACCACCTACCACCTACCGTAAAAGCCTCACACACGACTCCAATTCTAGCCCATGTCCCCTTTCTGGCACTCTTTTGATGAACAACGACGATTGAGGTCCCAAAGCTGCACCATGACGGATCACGCCAGCCCCTTTACCCAAGAGGAAGATGGGGGCTAAAACCCGTATATACGTCGGGGGCCGCCTCGCGTCGCGCAAGCTTCTTTCGACAATCAACCTCTCTGCATCTTTATTGTTACCTAATGCGTGTCTTCTAGAGACATTTAGACCAAGTCCGCTTTACACAGCTAGGTACGGCTCACATCAAACGCATCTGCTATTTTCAGCCCTCAAGTCTCTACCGAGATAATCCGGCCATTCACGAATACACACTCGCTGCGCAAGATTCAGGGACTGCACGAAGTATCTGTGATAGAAGAGTACGCCGTTTAGTGTGTTCCTCATGGCAATGGATGAAGAAGCGCGCCTCGCGACCACTGCCTTGGTCATTGCTGTGGTGGCACTCGTGATTGCGACTGGCCAATTTCTGCAGCAGATATTCGGAACAGCTGAAGGGTTCCGGCGATGTCAAGAGTCGGTAATTGGGCCTTGGGCTCGACGGACCCGACTTAGTTGGCGATGGCAAGGATTTCGTTTCGAGACGAAGTTCACGACACCTTCCCTGGTCTACCTCTCTACATCCGAGCACCGCACTTTTCGTACAATGACGAACAATGAGGTACATTTTCTTGATTCCGCGCACACGCCACGAGACACGAAATTTTCATCCAAGGCTGAATTTCCGGAACTACCGGCAGAGCTGAAATTGACTCTGGAAGGAACCAGATCCCAGTCCTTTCAAGCCGATACAGTTACTTGGATGCCACTCCTAAAGTCGATATATGAGCATGAGAAGCGGGTTGTCAACCATGGACAAGACAAGAGCCAGTCTGGTGTAGAGGTTCTTCAAAGCGTGGCTGTTCATCAATCGCACCAAGACATAAAGATGCACGGTGAAAGAAGCGAAACTCACGGTGACCAGACCTTCGCTGCTGTCGAGTTGATCGAAAGGTCTTGGGATCTGATTCCTCCCGACGTAGTGCGGCCCTTTGCACATACGACAGTCGGTAGCTTGATAACGACGGCAAACCGGCTTGGTATTCGGTGGCAAGACTTCAGGCCCGGCCAAGGAGTTCTCAACGCTCAAGGAAACGGCCATAGCATTTGGTCGACCAACGTCCGAGGATTGGGTATACTGTGCGAGTATCGTTACGATCACGGTAAGATAAATGGACCCACACCGTCTCAAGCAGAGCAGATGATAGTTTCAAGAAACTCGGACGCGCTGCGCTGTGGTTGTATTCCGCAAACGAAATTCCTGGGGCCCAATGCAAGCGTTATTCCATTAGTCGATGATGACAATAACGATCGTCGTCTTATCGAGGTCTTCCTAGATCGAATCAAGTTCGATAAACCGATGCGGACGAGGATTCTGGAACAAGTTGGGGAAGATCTGCCCGCTGTGGAAGAGAATCACTTGACGCTGGTGGTCGCCGAAGCAATAGGCATTCTGGCCCCGTTCCTGCCGGTGGCAGGGTCATGTCTTACCAGGTTCTCGTGGCCTCTTCGAAACCGGCGTGACGCCTTATGTGTGTTCCTTTTCTGGGAAGGCCGAGCAACCCTACTATACAGGCTGAAACAGCGATGTCGACAGGGCGCGTCCACAATTCTGCAGTGTATACTCTGTGGTATTGCGCATTTCGAAGAGAAATACCCTCATGATTTTTACTGTCGCTGGGACCGCGCATTAGCCACGAAATCTGGGGATTCGGACGAAAAGGCAGACTTCATCGAGTTCTTCCGAAAAGAACATTCATGGGCAAGCGATAACTTGAAGGGGCGAAGTGCTGGACAAGCCAGCCATCGGGATAGCCCAGACGAGGAGGATGAAGCTGAAGATGTGCTCTTCAAGGTTTTTTCTAAGCATTCGAGAATGGCGGCCAGGGCACTTGAGATGGTAGCATCACATGCGTCAAGTGGCGAGAGATTTCGACCATACCTGAATGATAACGCTGTAGGAGGACCAGGTTTCGTAGAGCCAGTCCTGGACTTGGCAGACCTGTATGTTGATCAGATGCAGGGGGATGACGACGAGGAAAAGTGGTGGTTGATGGCGTATCGGGCGATATGTTGGTATGCGACGATGCATTTGGATTTCTCGCAGGATCCGCTTCCGTCGTCGTATTTCGAGAGCGGCATGCCTGTCTATCTTGGGTGATGCCGGTAGAGGTAGAGGGCCCGCTAGCGGCTGCAGTGCGTGCTAGATGACCAAAGAGAGCAAAGCTTGGGTGGGGAGTACGCATCTCAAAGGACAGCTCAGTTGTAAGCCATGTTTTGCTGGGTGTTGTGATATATTCGTCTCGATGATGATGCAGAGAGGTGTTGGTGGTGGTGGTGGTGGGAGAGTAGAGCCGCGGTGGGCAGGGCCGACCAATCAGAAGAGCCGAGCTGAATTTCGGGAAGCTTCGCAGCTCGGGCGTCATAATTTCTTCCGGCGACTCGCACCCAACACAAACCACCACACCAAGACACCGCCCACCCACCGTCCGAGGCTGATCCGTTTGCACGCCTGCACCCCTCCGACGAGCCCGATTCAGCCAGAAGCGAACACCCGCTTGCCCGACAAACAGCATGGCTCGCCAGACGCTCCACGGCTCCTGCGCGTGCGGTCGCAACAGATACGTGGTTGAGATTCCGGTGGATGACGCCCAGCTCGCCGAGCTACGTTACGACAACACGTCTGCCTCTCGTAAGTCGCATCCCATTGCTTGAATGAGCGTGGAATATTCCGTTGTGGAACTCACTGCACGCAATTTGGTTGCCTATCTCTTCCACGCCGCGCGCTAGAGGGCCCTGAGACTGACTGGAACACCAGGATCCAACGCCGCAAGCCCTCTCACGCTCTGGCTCCGCGTGCCCCTCCCCTGGTTTACCTCGGCGACGTTTGCCCAGTTTCCCGACGAGACCCGCTCCTCGATCCAGCGCAGTTTCGTGTCGCCCTTCGCCTCCCACACGCGCCGCCAGTTCTGCGGATACTGCGGCACTCAGCTCACGTCCTGGCACGAGCGCACCCGCGACGACGCCGAGCACATCTTCCTGACGGTCGGCAGCCTGCTGGACGAGGACCAGGCCATGCTCGCTCAGCTGGGATTCTTGCCGGGCGGAGACAGCAGCGAAGAGGAAACAACTGTTGCTGGCCCGTCGCGACAGCCGCCATCCCATGCCGTAGCCCGGGCTCAGCCGCGCGCCCGCGGTGCTCCGTGGTTCGAGGAGCTGGTCGAGAACTCACGGCTGGGGCACTTCAAGCAGCAGCGAGGGGGGCACTCGTCGCGCGACGGAAGTGTCAAGGTGGAATGGGAGGTCATGGAGTGGACCGAGGTTGACGACGCCGATGACGAGAGCACCACTCGGGGCAAGAGGAAGATCGGGGTCCTGCTGGAGGGTGAAGATACCGACATGGGAACTGCGTAAGTTGCGTCTGCGTGATAGGCACTGTATCAGATTTCAAAGCTCACGCTCAGGAGGACAAGGACAAAGGCTAGGAGGACGGACATGGAATAACGGCGTTCAAACGGGGTGCTTTTCTGGACTGGTCAAAATGATGCGAATGCTTGCGACTTGGTGCGTGTACTGTACGTAAAGATTCCCCGGGGTGTAATATAGCGACCAAGCTTTGCGTTTCCTTACAACCTGATCACAAGAGGTGCTTCGTCGTCCTGGACCCTTTGGATGGCAGCGAATGCCTGTATCGTGGCCAATCAAGGAACCGTGAGCCAGAAAGAGATACTCCCCCACACTAATAGCGTAGCTTTCGATCGCATCCCCGACACGCCATCACCACACCCCCGATAATCATCATGGCCACTCAACCTGCCGACACATCGCCATCTCCACGCATGTGCTTGCTGTTTATACCCTATACCCCCATCCGTAGCATATCCCCGTTCAAGCCGTTCCGCATATCAGCACACGGCACCTAATTGGCTACTGGCATACCGTTACCCCAGTTATCTGCATGCGTGGTCTTGGTGAACTGATAAGACGAACCTAGTTCAAGCCCACCATGCCTGATGAAGATCTGGGGTGCTGCTGCATCTCCGGGCCCGTATTTGTGTCGCAGTGGCGCGTCTCCGCGAAATTTTTTTACGTTTGGACTGCTTAGGGCTTGATAGAGGCGAGTTTAGATAAGCGAAATGGCATCCATCGATCTTTTCTTTTGTATGTCTGAGTCTCTTCTGCGGCTTTCGTCTTTTGCTCTGTTTCTCTGGTTTCTTCATTCAGACGCTTTTACTGTTGGGTGGTTATTTCGGCCTTGTTGACGCTTTATTTGAATTGAGCGATTGAGGAGGGAGAATCATTGCACCATGGACGACAGCAAGTCGAAAGACACGGCAAGAGTGCCCCAGTATGAGGCAGATGAGAGTGTTGGCTCCAGCGAACTGCTCAATGCGTCCGGTCACAAGCAAGAGCTCGAGCGCCAATTCAGTCTATTGTCCATCTGCTCGATAGGAATCACGACGGGGAACGTATGGGCTGCATTGGGAGGCTCTATCGTACGTTTTTCTTTTAATTGAGCGCAATAAGTGAAGATGTCATTGGAGATAAAGGAGCCAACGCTGATCGGAATGTAGGGTATCGCGCTTTACAATGGTGGCCCACCGGGCGTCATCTACGAGTTCATCGCCATTTCCATCTTCTATTGGATGATAGCGGCCTGCATTGCTGAGATGGCGTCGGCGATTCCATCTAGTGCTGGGGTGTATCATTGGGCGTCCATAACTGGCGGGAAGTATGGGCGAGTTCTTGGGTATTTCGCGGGCTGGTATGTCTATGAACCTTCTCGACATATCTCTTGACAGAACTCCTTGAATTACTGAAGACTGACGTGCAACTTCAGGTGGAACTTCTTCGGCTGGATCTTCGGCACCGCGTCCATGTCCTCCATCCTCGCAAACCAAGTCGTCTCCATGTACGGCCTCTTCCACCCCGACTACGCCTACGAACGCTGGCATGTCTTCGTCGCATACCTTCTCATCACATGGCTGTGTTGCTTCACCGTCATGTTCTTCAACCGCGCACTTCCCACGCTTACAAAAGTTGGCTTGTGCTTCATTTTGGTCGGCTGCTTCGTCACGATCATGGTGTGCGCCATCATGCCGAGCAAGACGGGGAAAGGATACGCAACCACGGCCTTCGTCTGGAAGGAGTGGCAGAACCAGACAGGGTGGACAAGTAACGGATTCGTGTTCTGCGCGGGAATGCTGAATGGAGCATATGCAGTTGGCACCCCGTGAGTGACCTGCTTAAGGAACGCTTCCAACCACATATACTAACATAATTCGTAGCGACTGCGTCTCCCACCTCGCCGAAGAAATCCCCTCCCCCCGCACCAACATCCCCAAAGCCATCCTCGCCCAATACCTCGTCGGCTGCCTGACCGCCTTCTGCTACATCATCACCATCTTCTACTCAGTCCACGACCTCCCCGCGCTGCTCTCCAACCCGTGGCCCTTCCCCCTCGCCGAGCTCTACCGCCAAGCGACCAACAGCCGCGCCGGCTCGCTGGGCCTCCTCATCGTCATCTTCTTCCCAACCGTCAGCACCAACATCGGCTGCTACATCACGTCGGGCCGCATGCTGTGGACGCTGGGCCGCGACGACGCGACGCCGTTCCCGGGCTGGGTCGGCCGCATCAGCGCGCGCTTCTGCAACCCGCTGAACGCGACGCTGGTGTGCGGCTGCATCAACACGCTGCTGGGCTGCATCTACGTCGGCAACTCGACCGCCTTCAGCGCCTTCGTCGGCTCCTTCATCATCCTGTCCTCGGCGTCGTACCTCGCTTTCATCCTTCCCAACATGCTGTCTCGGCGCCGCCACGTCGCGCCCGGCCCGTTCAGCATGCCGGACCCGGTGTTCTACGCCGTGGCGGGGCTGGCGTGCGCGTACATGTGCGTGTGGATCGTGGTTTACTGTTTCCCGTACGCGGTGCCGTTCGATGCGACGACGATGAACTACTCGAGTTTGATTGTCGGCGGGTTGAGCTTGGTGGTTGGGGCGTGGTATGTGTGGATTTTGAAGAGGGAGAGGGGGTATGTGGGGCCGAAGGGGGTGGTGGTGGTGGTGGTGGATGGCGTGGAAGGGCGCGGCGTTGGTGCGGAGGCGAAGATGTAAGTGAGTGAGTGAAAGGAGGTGTTGGTGGGGACTGTGTGTAAGAGCAGGATTACTTGGAATTTGTTTGATCACCTGATTGTTGCCGCCAGCGTGAGCGCATCATTCATTCGCGGCTAGTGGGTGAGTCTCGGTGGGAGACTACAAGTTGTAACTGGGTAAGCAGTGTCAATTGGGTGCTGCGGATCAACGCTTGTATTGCTATCTGTTGTCGTGTTGTGCTTATAGTGTACGTGTACGTGTACAGAAGTTTTTGGAGTTCTTAGCTTAGAAGTCCGTGCACTTGCCCACCGGGCATTGCCTGCTACAATAGGAAATCATGTGATCCCAGCCATGTAGTTACACAAGTAGAGATGCACTGCGTAGAGACAGACCCTTACAAGAAGATAACCACTTGTACTTATCATCGTGTACTTGGAAGGGTACACTGAACTGTGTAGGTTAGTAGGTTTACATTCTGTAGGTGAATTCTTACTTCATGGCGCTCGAGACTCGAGAGTCGAGACTCGAGAGTGAAAGCAGGTTGCGCGTCCTATTCCATTCCAAAGCTAATCGATTGTCCTATTTAGCTTTCATTGTTCCTATTATAGTCGCCCCACCTTTGCTTGTTCTCGCGCCTCCCCTCCCCTTCCATCAAGATTTCATTGTTGTTATTGTCGTTCCTGTTATACTTCCCTGCCATTTTCTTTTGTCCGTTTCCATTGTCTCTTCAGCTATGTCTTCTTTGACAAGGTGAAAGCCCTCTTCTAGCGAGTATTGTCGTCTCTATTGTACTTTGTCGAGGGGCCAGGGCGTATTGCTGCTATTGTACTCAACTCGTACTCGCCGCGCAGTCTTTGGTGTATATATAACTGATGCCCGTATCGTCCTCGAGGTCTTCAGTCTATTCTCCTCTTTTGCCTTCTATCTATTTGTACTCTTGAGAGTTTGTTGAGATATCACGGCTTTCTGTCGAAATTTCTAGTTTCCTCGAATCTAGTCCATCTAGCCTTCCTCCAATCTAGGCCATCCTCAATCAACCTAATCCTCTTCCAATCCAGCAATTGTCTCCAGGCCGGTCCTGGTTCCACCCAAGTCGAAGATGTCAGTCTCATCTGTTGGTTCGGAGAGCACCCAAGACAGTATCCTCTCCCAGCCAGCTTCCCCAGCTTGTTCCGTCAGCTCTGTCCACCAGGGCCCACCTCTACCTCCACCTCCACCTCCACCGCCGCCGCCGCCGCCGCCGCCACCCCCAGTGCACTTATTCTTCTGTAACGACTTCGCGCCTTGCTGCAGGAATAGCAACGCTCACTTCGCCCTTCCCGCTCCCTCTCACTGCGGTACTCCTCTCCAGTGGACGCTTTGCCCCCAACTTAATCCCACCGGTGTCTGCCGCAATGGAACCGTGCATCCAGGCCCTGTCGCCACCTGCGGCAATTGCCGCGACCATGACCACTTTCTCAGGGCGTTGCAGTTGTCCACCAATGCTGGTGCCGGCGCTGGTACTCCTCAGACAAGTTTCCAGGGTCAACTGTGCGAGGGCTGCATCCGCGATGAAGTCAAGCTCTTCTGGGAACGGGTGAATGGTCCCCTGCCCGGCCTCTTAAACGATGCCCTGTCTTTGCAAGACGTCGAAGCATGGCCAATCAGAAACGGACCTGGCGGCTTCGTTGACCAAAGCCTCTGTGACTGCATGGATACCTTGATATTTCCACCCTACATCAATGCCTGCCACGCGTGCCGCGACCACGTCTTCCAGCGATTCATCGACAGCCGGGACCAGCACGAGGCCTCGATCAGAGAAACATCACGCACTACCATTGACGGAACGCGACGCCTGCGTGGGCAGCAGCCGTACAGACTATCACAGCGCGCTATCCAGAACCGCCAGAACAACCACAACATTGGCCGATTGTGCCCGTGTGGGAAGAAGCCCAAACAGCCTTTACCGCCAGGGGAGGAGTACATCTCGTACTGTATGTCTTGCATGGGCGTGAAAGTGTATCATGCAAATCTACCGCAAAATCTGACCGAGGCGGTGGTCATGGGCAGGACGCAGACAAGGACGCATAAGTCGAGGGTCCACAAGGCAGCGCGGTCGAGCAGGTACAGGGTGAACATTGAGCGGGCATGGTTGGAGCAGGACGATTTGATGGGTGGTTGGGGCTGAGTTGTTTTCGGTTTGCTTGATGGTCTTCTTGAAAGTTTTATGTTGCTGTCAAGAGCGTTTGGCTGATAAGTCGTGCTGGTCATGAAAGATAGGTATCAGCTTCCATGTACAGTGCCCGTGCGCCGGATAAGCCGGTAACGTGTCTGTGCGCGTGCCGAGCCACTTCGCGTGCCGAGCTACTTAATACTATCACGAATTAATTAGAATTAAGGCTGTAGAGCCGCCTATAACTAATATTATTGCAAGATATTTCTCAAGAGTACTATATTGATACTCGCGATTAAATTGTACTACTTATATTTATCTAGAAGCTTGACGCTGCGGCTGCGACGCGTTAAAATAGCTAGAGTAGCAAATACGCTCTCTAAGGCCTTTGTAGCATTTCTAGTATTAACGCTGCGTTTGTAACGCTTTTTGCTTTGTAAAAATAGCTACAAAGCTTTTTTCTTACTTTTTTGTAAAAATTGTAAAGCTTTTGTAACATTGCGAGCTTTTTTTTAGCAAGCGCGCTTTGCTGCTTTTTCTACTTTTTTTCTTTTTTTAGCTACTTTAGCTGCTTTTTGCGCTATACGCTTTTTCTTTGCAATTTTCTCTTTGTATAGCTTAGCTACTTTTTTTAGCTTTGCTATCTTTGCTTTTTAAAGCTGCTACTTTTTCTTTTTTTGCTTTTTAACAAATTAACAAATACGTGCTTTCTTTATTTTCTTTAGTAACTAAAAAATAGCTTTACTATAATATTTCTAGCGCTATTAAAAATCTAGAGCTTTGCTTTTTTTCTTGCGCTTTTCTTTAATAGATAGCGCTTGCTTAATTTTATTTATTTTATGCTTAAGTAGCTTATTTTAAACAAATAAGTAGTAAAGCAATTAGCAAAGCTTTTGTGTATTTTTACTACTCTAATTACTTACTACAAAGCGTACAAGCTTATTTTTTTTTTTTTAATTATAATTGCTAAGTAATAATAAAAAGTTTTTTTTTAATTCTTAAGTTTTAGTAAATCTATTAAGAATAGAATTAAAATTAGAAAGTAATATGCCTATTGCTTTAAAAAAGGTAAAAATTGTTGATTTTTTAAAGAAAGTTTTCTACGCTTTCTAGAATAGTAGAAAAAAGTCGCTTTTAGTAATAAAAAAAAAACTTTAGCTTATTTAAAAGTAGTTTGATAGTTTTACTAAGTAAGTAGTTAATAGAAGCTTAAATATTACTATATTAAGTAGCTAAAGCGTATAAGTTAAATAAAGAAGTAAAATAGCAAAAAGAAATCTGTTTTAATTATAGTAGTAAATAAAATCTATAGTAATATAGAATCTGTAGCTATTTAGAATTAAAAGTTAATAAAATTGTTAAGTTTTTTTTTTGTACAGCGATTAAACACTTGCTTAAGCTAAGTGTTATTAGAAGTGTTCTTTTACCGAAGGTAATTACGATCGAACTCGAAGATTTCGCCTAAAAAATTGTTTTGTGTTCGAAAAGCTTAATAACAACAAAAAAACAATTTCAATTCTATTTTGAATAGAATAACAAAGTAACAATTTGTTGCCTATAGATCTAATCTATGTATAAAATGTACTTAAAAGAGTTAACTACAAAGAATTCAAATTGTAAAAGAAATTCTACTAATCTATATAGTTCTATAATTCTTTGCTAAAAGCGTTCTACTTAGTTCGCTTAGTGTGCTTAGTTGCTAAGCGCTTTAAGCTAGCTAAGCGCTTGCTACTTAGTATACTTAGTTCGCTAAAGCTCTAATCGCACTAATTACTATTACGTAACTGCTAACCTAATTCTGCCTTGCGCATTGCTGTGCTTTTGTTTTGCAAACTTGCAAGCTCTAACAACTTTTCTACGTTGTTGCTTAGTTTACAATACCTAGTATCGTTTTTGTTTGTAACATTATTTTTCTCTTTAAAAATATTGTTTTAATAGCTGTCTTGCTATGCTGTGCTAGTTTTTTTTGTGCTTTGCATTAAAAGTGCTGTTTTGTATAAAAGTAAGTTAACTTTAATTCTCGTCGTGTCGTAGCTTTCTTTTGTATTCTTTTAAGTTTTTGAGTTTAACTATGCTTAATGTTACAAACAAAGATAATACTAGGTATCGTAAACTAAGCAACGACGTAGAAAAGTTGTTAGAGCTTGCAAGTTTGCAAAACAAAAGTACAGCAACGCGCAAAGCAGAATTAAGTTAGCAAAAGTTACGTAATGCGCTACGAGTGCTACGAAGCCTTAGCACGTAGCATACTAAGCAATAGTTGCTACGAGCGCTACGAGTGCTACAGCGTAGTAAAACGTAGCAAGCAAAGCAAAACGCTTTTAGCAAAGAATTATAAAACTATATAAATTAGCAGAATTTTTTTTATAGTTTAAATTCTTTGTAGTTAACTTTTCTAAGTACATTTTATACATAGATTAAATCTATAGGCAACAGATTGTTACTTTGTTATTCTATTTAAAATAAAATTAAAATTGTTTTTTTGTTGTTATTAAGCTTTTCGAATATAGAACAATTCTTTAAGCAGAATTTCTAAGTCTAATAACTTGTACTTTTAGTAAAAGAACACTTTTAATAACACGTTAACTACTTTAGGTTTAAAACTAAAACAACATAGCAATACTAACGAGCTTACGTACAATAAGCAACAGCGTTACTGCACTTACAACGAACCTAGCAACTATAATAGCAAAGCAAGCTAATTAAATACAGTAGCAAGTAAAATAGATTTAAAAACTATTAGCAGCAGTTACGAAGCTTTAAAGTAAAATAAAAAAAAAGTTAGCAAAAGCACTCTCTCTAGAGAAATATAGCAAAAAAAAAAAAAACTTAAAACTTTTTTTTACTAACGTAGACTTTTACTGCTGTTATTATAGCAACAGCTTTTACATAGATTAAAACAAAATTCTAGTAGCTAAAATGTACATAAAAAACAACGCAGCAAAATAGTTTTAGTTATACACTAAAAACTACGTTACGCACGTAAAAAATGTAAAAAAAATAAAGCAAAACACAAAGCGCATTTTTAAAAATTAAAAGTTGTTTAAGCAAAAACTTTATACGATTTACAGCAAAGTAAACAAAACGCAGCAAGTAATAAACTAACTTAAACTACTTAAGCAAAAAAGCTTAGCTAGCAAGTACACAATTAAATTTAAAAAAATTTAAGCTAAAGTAGATAATGTAGAAAAACGCAGCTTATACAAGTTTTACTACGCAAATTTAAAAAAATACGTAAAAAATAAAATTAGTTAAAACAAAAAACTAAAAGAACTTAATAAGTTAATTAAAACTGTAGTACAAATTAACAACTAACTATAGCAACAATAGTAAAAACGCAAGTTTACTATTAAACTATACATACGCTTAGTAATTACAATTAAAAAAACTTATTATTATAACTTAATAGATATTAACAGCGTTAAACAAGTTTAAAACAACAAACTACTACAAAAGCAGTTTAACAAAAAAAACGCTACTTTAACAAAGCAAAACTTTAAAAACAAGTTGTTAAAAAAAAAACGCTAAAGACGTTATAACAACAAAGCATGTTTTTAATGCAGCAAAAATAAACACTTTTGCAGAAACTGCTTAAAAATACAATAAAAAGTAGTAAGCGCTTAAGTTGCTACTATTGCTATAGTTTAACTACAGCAAGTAGCTACACTATACTCAAAAAACTTTAAAAAATTAAAAAACAATTAGATTTAAATAGAAAGTCTTGAAGACGTTACAAAGCTAACAAATTAAAATAATAAAAAACTATTAACTTTACAAGTTTAAAAAATTAACGAATAGCTATAAAACTACGAATGCTAGATGTGCAGCTAAAAAACTTACATTGCTTAAAATTGCAAAAGCAAGTTTTATACGCTTTAAATTAAAGAATTACAAAAATAAAAAGTTGCAAACGCAGCAATAGCACAACAAAAGCTAACAAAAATAAAAATATAGTTCGCGAACTAAGATAATTACAAAAACTTACTTTAGCACTAGTGCAACAAAAAGAACTGTATATACTACGCAAACAATAAAATTCTTACTTAGCAATAGCTAAAATTAGTATTATACGTTTTGCTTAAAGATAGCAAATGTATAGTAACAAAATGCTACGTACACAACTACAATAATTAGTTTAAAAACTACAGCAGTAGCTGCAAATAAGTATAGTGTTATAATAAAAAATGCTAAATACACTAGTTTTGTAAGCATATTACAGAATAGTAGCTTATAAGTCTAAAAAACAAGAACTATTTAAAATGCAACAACGAATTATGTATAAAAAACTACAATACGTGTTAAGCAGCACGCTAGCTTTTTTGCACTACAAAATGCACTATCTATAAGCTATAAAAAAATGCAACAAAATAAAATTTTAAAAACTAAAACTACGACAAGTTTTTAAAGCTTTAAAAATGCTTTGCTAGCAAATGCAACTACTACAAGCAATAAAATATTTTAAAAAAACAAGCTTTAAAAGCTTTTTTAGCAAAAAACTAGCGGGCTACTAAACTTATAGTTAGAATAGTATAAGTGCTTTTAGCACAACTGTACAAAGCGTACAAAAAACGCAACTAAAACAAAATTACATAAAAGTAAAAGCAAAAGTTGTAAGCTAAAAGCTTATTGCACTACTTAATAGCAAAGCTGCTTAAACATTAGTTTCTTTAAAATAAGTAAAAAAAAACAGAATACTTTACTAAGTTAAAAATTAACTAATACAAACAGTGTTAGCTAACGAACAACTACTAAAATATAAAAACAATTTAATTAACTTAAAAACTTAGAAAGTTAAGTTAAAAGTTGCGAGCATTAAACACTAACAGTGTATTAATATTATAAACTTTAAAAGTTTTAACATGTATATTAAGTACAACTAGCTACAAAAACACAACTTTAATATTAATTAAAAAAATAAAACAATACGCAGCTGAAAGCTTAGAAAGAAAGTTACTATAGTACTAAAAAACAGTTTAACAATTTAAAACTTACTTAAAAACAAAAAAATTAGTCTAATTTTACTTTACAAGATTATGAGAATTTGTAAAAAAAACTTTTAGCAAATAAAAGTTATATAGATACAACAAGTTGCGCTTTTAAAAATAAGCAAACTACAATCTAACTTTTTAAAAAAATAAAAATAAAAGTTTAAAAACTTTTTTACTAAATACTAAACAGAGTTTAAAAGCTTTTTTAAAAAAAACAAAAAGCACAACTTAGCAAACTACTAAAAATAAAATTACAAAATTATTTTAAAGAAAGGAACAAAACTACGACTAAAACTAATATATTCTTTAACTTACAACTAGCAAAAAGAATTAAAAAAATACATTTAAAGAAATATTTAACAAGAATATATACAACTAAGCAAAAGCTTAATAGCTTTGCTAATATTATTTGTACTAAAGAAAAACAAAGAATTAAAACTATGCGTAGACTATTAACAGCTTAACAACGTTACATAAAAAAACTAATACTTACTACCGCTTATTTAAAAGCTTATAAATTAACTTTAAAAAGTAAAATAAATTACAAAACTTAACGTACAAAACAAATACTATCGCATTAAAATTATAAAAAAGCACGAATAGTTAATAGCATTTAAAACTTAATATAAACTTTATAAGTACTAAGTTATGCTATTTAAATTAACTAATGCTTTAGCTACGTTTTAAGCTTTAATTAACAAAGTACTATATAAATACTTAGACATTTTTGTTACAGCGTACTTAGACAACGTATTAATATACTTTAAAAAAACGCTTAAGAAATATTAAAAGCATGTTAAAAAAGTGCTACAGAAGATAAAGCAGTACTAACTACTATTTTACTTAAAAAAATATAAATTTTACGTTACAAAAACTAGCTATCTAGAATTTATTATTTTAAGAAAAAGTGTGTTTATAAACTTAAAAAAAATTTAGACTGTACAAAAATAGCTAACTTTTAAAATAGTAAAAAACGTGCAGTTTTTTTTAAAATTTGCTAACTTTTATTAAAAGTTTATTAAAAATTACTTTAAAACTACGACACTGCTTTTAGAAGTTACTAAAAAAAATAAAAAGTTTAAATAAACAAAAGCACAAGAATAGGCGTTTTAAAAACTTAAAAAAAAGTTTACTACAGCACTAATGCTATAAATGCACAACTTAAAAAAAAAAACTTAAGTAAAAACTAATGCTTTAGACTACGCATTAAGAGCAATACTATTACAACAATGCAACAACAAAAAATAAAAACTAGTATTTTACTATTTTAAAAAGTTTTTAAGAGTAAAACTTAACTACGACGTTTACAATAAAAAGCTATTAGCAATAATAAACGCTTTTAAACAATAAAAAGCACAGCTAAAAAAAGCAAGGCATTAAGTACAAGTGTACTTAGATTATTAAAACTTTACTAACTTTACTACAACTAAGAAATTAAATAAACAACAAGTTAAATAAGCTAAATTTATAGTAGATTACGACATCAAGATTTACTATTGCAAAAAAACTAACAATAGAGCTGCAAACGCGCTTAGTTGAAAATTAGATTTTATAAAAACTAACAAACTAGTTACGCACGACCTAGTATTAAAACAAAACTTAAACAAAACTCTTATATACAACTAACTACAATTAGCTAAAATAGCTAAAGTTACAAGCATTAAAAAAAGAATGTACTAAAAATAAAGCAAAAACAACTAGCAAAGATAGATAGTTACAAACAATACTTAAGCTATATAGCTTATTTAAGAATTACATGCTTTACAAGCATATAAACACTTAGAAATTAACAAAATAGTTTAATAAATTTTAAACGAGTACTTAATGCTCTACGTACAAAACACAGTTTAAAAAGTAGTAAGCAACTATTTAAATTGTTTAAAAAACAAACTTAAAAAACACAAGCTTTATAAATTACTTTAACTACTAAAACTACTCGCACGCTTATAGATTAGCGTTACAATAGATTTTATAGTAAAGCTTTTAAAATTGTTAAAACCCAAATTAGCACAGCTATGCAACTCGATTTTGGTAATTATAAATTAATTAACTAAAGAATTACATTTTGTACTAACAGAAAAATTAATTACAGCAAAAAAAATAGCTTACGAAGTTACAAAAGCACTTGTTGCTAATTACAAATTGCTAGAATAGTTTATTACTAATAGAAATAAACTGTTTACATTAAAGTTTTAGAATACGTTCTTAGCCTAGTTAAGAGTTGCAAAAAAACTATTAACTAGTTTTACTCGCAAACAAATAGCTAGACAGAACAAACAAACTAAATACTAGAATAGTATCTACGAATGTACACTAACAAGCTGCAAAATAACTAGATTAAACTTCTACTAACAGCACAATTGGCATACAACAGCACGAGATTTACAACAATAGAATACTTACTACATTACGCAAACTATAAATATAAGCTAGTAGCTTATTAAAATTTAAAAAATATTAAAAGCATTTTGCTAGCAGCAAATAATAAAGCTTCTAGAATGCAAAAATTACACAACAAATTAAGCTAACGAATTGCTTAAAAAAACTTTACAATAGCTAAGTTAGCAAATAAGAAAAAGCTTAAAAGACTAACTTTTAAAAAGAGAAATAAAGTTTTTTTCTTATAAAAAAACTTAAAAACTAAACAACTATGCAACAAGTTAAACAACTTTCAAATAAAACTATTTAAAATCTTAAAAGTTAAAAAACTTGTATTATTTAAACTATAGCTACTTACAAGCATGCGCATACATTTAGTTTTTTACAAATTACTTTTTAAACTAGCACTACTAAACGCCGAAGTAGCAACTAATATTAAACTTAAAAATAAAAAGTACGAAGTCGAAGAAGTTAAAGACTTATAGAAGTTTAGACGTTAGTAGAAATACATAGTTAAATAGCAAAAATAGCTAGAAAGCTAGAATACATAGAAACTAATACGAAATTTTACAAACTGCAAGAAACTAGTACGAAAGTATTACTAGCAAAATTTAGAAGCAAAGAATTCAAGTTCTCTAAAAAAGCAGAAAAGTTAAAAAAAAAAAAAGTAAGTAAAGAAAAGTTAGTCTGTAACTAGTCTAAGTTAGCTAAAAGCGTTTCAAATAGCAGTAGTACAGAACTATCAGTAGAAGCTGTACTTTTAAAATTAAAAAAAGCGCTCAACTGCGCTTTTTTAAGACGTTTTATTTTTTTAATCGTTGCAAGCTTACAAGCAAACAACTTTTTCTTTTTACTAATAGCTGCGTTAACTTAAGCCCAAAGCTTAAAAACACGCTAACGAATTTTAAGCTTTTGAAACTCTACTGCAAAAAGCTTTTAACGTAGAAACCGCTATTTCTTAGCAACAGCAGCAAACTTTTTTTTAAAAAAAAAAAAACTGCACACTAAGCTAGAAGAAATACAGTTTAAACAAGTTTCTTTAGGCGAAAAAAAACACTTTAGACTTTTTAACAAGCAGCGACGGTAGAGCTTCGCTACAAAGTAATCTATCGCACGAATACGCGCAAGACAAGCGTGCTTACAAACAGTTAACTTTGCAAAAAAAAATACAAAAACCTTAAGCATAGTTAAACTCTAAGACTTAAAAAAATACAAAAAAAAGTTACAACACGATAGAAATTAGAGTTAACTTACTTTTATACAAAAGAGCACTTTTAATGCAAAGCGCAAAAAGAACTAGCACAGCATAGCAAAACAGCTATTAAAACAATATTCTTAAAAAAAGAAATAATGTTACAAACAAAAACAATACTAGGTATTGTAAACTAAGCAATAACGCAAAAGAGTTGTTAAAGCTTGCAAGTTTGCAAGACAAAAGTACAGCAACGCGCAAAGCAGAATTAGGTTAGCAAAAGTTACGTAATGCGCTACGAGTGCTACAAAGCCTTAGCACGTAGTACACTAAGCAATAGTTGCTACGAGCGCTACAAGTGCTACGGCGTAGCAAAACGTAGCAAGCAAAGCAAAACGCTTTTAGCAAAGAATTATAGAATTATATAAATTAGCAAAATTTTTTTTATAATTTAAATTCTTTGTAGTTAACTTTTCTAAGTACATTTTATACATAGATTAAATCTATAGGCAACAGATTGTTACTTTGTTATTCTATCTAAAATAGAATTAAGATTGTTTTTTTGTTGTTATTAAGCTTTTCAAACATAGAACAATTTCTTAAGCAGAATTTTCGAGTCTAATAACTCGTACCTTTAGTAAAAGAACACTTCTAATAATACTTAAGTCTTTGCTTTCTGTAGATTCGTGCTTTAAGTTAACTTGCTATCGTTACAATTAAGTTGCTTGTATTTGTAAAACTAGTCTAAAAATGCCTACTTCTTGCGGCCGTTGTTTTAAAGAAAACCTAAAGTGCCTAGTTAATTTTTTGTTAGATAAGTATGCTAAATGCCTTTAGTCTAGCGCGCTTTACAGTTTTGCTCTAACAAAAAGAAAGTAAGCAGCTTTTTAACAAAAGCGTTGCAACTTGCAATATTAGCTTTTGCTAGCTAAGCAACAAGTGTTATCTGCACGAATTTAAGCTGCTTAGCTAGTGTTCGCAGCAAAGTTTCGTACTGCTACTCTTCAAGTAAAGCTTTCTATTGCTAAGATAAAAAGAAATTAGCGTTTTGCTAATAAGTAGGTTGCTATTAAAGAGCTAAAGAAACTAAAAGCTGCGCAATTTAGCGCTGCTGTTGATTTTAAGAGTACAGCTTCTACCGATAGTTTTGTACTACTACTATTCAAAACGCTTTCAACTAACTTAGGCTAGTTACAAACTAACTTTTCTCTACTTGTTTTTTTTTTTTTAACTTTTCTACTTTTCTAGAGAACTTGGATTTCCTGCTTCTAGATTTTGCTAGTAATACTTTTGTACTAGTTCTTTGCAGTTTGTAAAATTTCGTATTAGTTTTTATATATTTTAGCTCTTTAGCTATTCTTGCTATTTGACTATGTATTTCTACTAACGTCTAAACTTTTATAAGTCTTTAACTTCTTCAACTTCGTACTTTTTGTTTTTAAGTTTAATATTAGTTGCTACTTTAGCGTCTAGTAGTGCTAGTTTAAAGAGTAATTTGTAAAAAACTAAATATATGCGCATGCTTGTAAGTAGCTATAGTTTAAATAATACAAGTTTCTTAATCTTTAGAATTTTAAATAGTTTTATTTAAAAGTTGTTTAACTTGTTGCATAGTTGTTTAGTTTTTAGGTTTTTATGTAAAAGAAAAACTCTATTTCTCTTTTTAAAAATAAGTTTTTTAAGCTTTTTTTTATTTGCTAACTTAGCTGTTGTAAAGTTTTTTTAAGCAATTCGTTAGCTTAATTCGTTATGTAATTTTTGCATTTTAAAAGTCTTGTTGTCTACTACTAGCAAAATGCTTTTAATATTTTTTAAATTTTAATAAGCTACTAGCTTATATTTATAATTTGCGTAGTAAAGCGAGTATTTTGTAGTCGTAGACTTTGTGCTGTTGTAAGCTAATTGTGCTCTTAGTAGAAGTTTAACCTAGTTGTTTTGCAACTTGTTAGTGTACATTCGTAGATACTATTTTAGTATTTAGTTTGTTTGTTCTGTCTAGCTGTCTGTTTGCGAGTAAAAGCTAGTTAATAGTTTCTTTGCAACTTTTAACTAGGCTAAAAACGTATTTTAAAACTTTAATGTAAATAGCTTGTTTCTATTAGTAATAAACTATTTTAGCAATTTGTAATTAGCAACGAGTGCCTTTGTAACTTTGTAAGCTATTTTTTTTGCTGTAATTAATTTTTCTGTTAGTACAAAATGTAATTTTTTAGTTAATTAATCTACGATTACTAAGATTAAGTTGCATAGCCGTGCTAATTTAGGTTTTAACAATTTTAAAAGCTTTACTATAAAGTCTATTGTAACGCTAATCTATAAGCGTGCGAGTAGTTTTAGCAGTTAAAGTAATCTATAAAGCTTGTATCTTTTAAGTTTGTTTTTTAAACAATTTAAATAGTTGCTTACTACTTTTTAAACTATGTTTTGTACATAAAGCATTAAGTACTCGTTTAAAATTTGTTAAACTATTTTGTTAATCTTTAAGTGTTTATATGCTTGTAAAGCATGTAATTTTTAAATAAGCTATATAGCTTAAGTATTGTTTGTAACTATTTATTTTTGCTAGTCGTTTTTGCTCTATTTTTAGTGCATTTTTTTTTTAATGTTTTTAATTTTAGCTATTTTAGCTAGTTGCAGTTAGTTGTATTTAAGAGTTTTGTTTAAGTTCTGTCGTAGTACTAGGTCGTGCGTAACTAGTTTGTTAGTTTTTATAAAATTTAATTTTCAACTAAGCGCGTTTGCAGCTCTATTGTTAGTTTCTTTGCAATAGTAAATCTTAATGTCGTAATTTGCTATAAATTTAGCTTATTTAACTTGTTGTTTATTTAATTTTTTAGTTGTAGTAAAGTTAGTAAAGTTTTAATAATCTAAGTACACTTGTACTTAATGCCTTGCTTTTTTTAGCTGTGCTTTTTATTGTTTAAAAGCGTTTATTATTGCTAATAGCTCTTTATTATAAACGTTGTAGTTAAGTTTTACTTTTAAAAACTTTTTAAAATAGTAAAACACTAGTTTTTATTTTCTGTTGTTGCATTGTTATAATAGTATTGCTTTTAATGCGTAGTTTAAAGCATTAGTTTTTACTTAAGTTTTTTTTTTTAAGTTGTGCATCTGTAGCATTAGTGCTGTAGTAAACTTTTTTTTAAGTTTTTAAAACGCCTATTCTTGTGCTTTTGTTTATTTAAACTTTTTTTTTTTTTTAGTAACTTCTAAAAGCAGTGTCGTAGTCTTAAAGTAATTTTTAATAAACTTTTAATAAAAGTTAACAAATTTTAAAAAAAACTGCACGTTTTTTACTATTTTAAAAGTTAGCTATTTTTATACAGTCTAAAAAATTTTTAAGTTTATAAACATACTTTTTTTTAAAATAATAAATCTTAAATAGCTAGTTTTTGTAACGTGAAATTTACATTTTTTTAAATAAAGTAGTAGCTAGTACTGCTTTATCTTTTATAGCACTTTTTTAACATGTTTTTAATATTTTTTAAGCGTTTTTTTAAAGTATACTAATACGTTGTTTAAGTACGCTGTAACAAAAATGTTTAAGTATTTATATAGTGCTTTGTTAATTAAAGCCTAAAACGTAGCTAAAGTATTAGTTAGTTGAAATAGCATAACCTAGTACTTATAAAATCTATATTAAGTTTTAAAAGCTGTTAACTATTCGTGCTTTTTTGCAATTTTAATGCGATAGTACTCGTCTCGTACGTTAAGTTTTGTAATTTATTTTACTTTTTAAAGTTAATCTATAAGCTTTTAAATAAGCGGTAGTAAGTATTAGTTTTTTTGTGTAACGTTGTTAAGCTGTTAATAGTTTACGCATAGTTTTAATTTTCTATTTTTCTTTAGTACAAACAATATTAGCAAAGCTATTAAGCTTTTGCTTAGTTGTATATATTCTTGTTAAATATTTTTTTAAATGTATTTTTTTAATTTTTTTTGCTAGTCGTAAGTTAAAAGATACATTAGTTTTAGTCGCAGTTTTGTTTCTTTTTTAAAAATAATTTTGTAATTTTATTTTTAGTAGTTTGCTAAGTTGTGCTTTTTGTTTTTTTTTAAAAAAGCTTTTAAACTTTGTTTAGTATTTAGTAAAAAAGTTTTTAAACTTTTTGTTTTGTTTTTTTAAAAAGTTAAATTGCAGTTTGCTTATTTTTAAAAGCGCAACTTGTTGTATCTATATAACTTTTATTTGCTAAAAGTTTTTTTTACAAATTTTTATAATTTTGTAAAGTAAAATTAGACTAATTTTTTTGTTTTTAAGTAATTTCTAAATTGTTAAACTATTTTGTAATACTACAGCAACTTTTTTTCTAAACTTTTAGCTACGTATTGTTTTATTTTTTTAATTAATGTTAAAGTTGTGTTTTTGTAGCTAGTTGTACTTAATATACATATTAGAACTTTTAAAGTTTATAATATTAATACGCTATTAGTATCTAATGCTCGCAATTTTTAACTTAACTTTCTAAGTTTTTAAGTTGATTAAACTGTTTCTATATTTTAGTAGTTGTCTATTAGCTAACACTATTTGTATTAGTTCATTTTTAACTTAGTAAAGTATTCTAATTTTTTTTACTTATTCTAGAAAAACTAATGTTTAAGCAGCTTTGCTATTAAGTAGTGTAGTAAGCTTTTAGCTTGCAACTTTTGCTTTTACTTTTATGTAATTTTATTTTAGTTGCGTTTTTTGTACGCTTTGTACAATTGTGCTAAAAGCACTTATACTATTCTAACTATAAGTTTAGTAGCCTGCTAGTTTTTTGCTAAAAAAGTTTTTAAAGCTTGTTTTTTTAAGATGTTTTATTGTTTGTAGTAGTTGCACTTGCTAGCGAAACATTTCTAAAGCTTTAAAAACTTGTCGTAGTTTTAGTTTTTAAAATTTTATTTTATTGTATTTTTTTATAGCTTATAGATAGTGCATTTTGTAGTGCAAAAAAGCTATTGTGCTGTTTAGCACGTATCGTAGTTTTTTATACATAATTCGTTGTTGCATTTTAAGTAGTCTTCGTTTTCTAGACTTATAAGCTACTATTTTATAATATGCTTGCAAAACTAGTATATTTAATATTTTTTATTATAACACTACGCTTATTTGCGGCTACTGCTGTAGTTTTTAAACTAGTTGTTGTAGTTGTGTACGTAGCATTCTGCTACTGTACACTCGCTATTTTTAAACAAAACGTATAATAGTAGTTTTAGCTATTGCTAAATAAAAATTTTATTATTTGCGTAGTATACATAGTTCTTTTTGTTATACTAGTACTAAAGTAAGTTTTTGTAATTATTTTAATCTGCGAACTGTATTTTTTTTTTGTTAGCTTTTATTATGCTATTGCTAGGTTTGCAACTTTTTATTTTTATAGTTTTTTAATTTAAAGTGTATAAAACTTGTTTTTGCAATACTAAGCTATGTAGGTTTTTTAGCTGCACATCTAGCATTTATAGTTTTATAGCTATCCGTTAATTTTTTAAACTTGTAAAGTTAATAGTTTTTTATTATTTTAGTTTGTTAGCTTTGTAACGTCTTTAAAACTTTCTATTTAAATTTAATTATTTTTTAATTTTTTAAGGTTTTTTAAGTATAGTGTAGCTACTTGCTGTAGTTAAACTATAGCAATAGTAGCAACTTAAGCGCTTACTACTTTTTATTGTATTTTTAAGCAGTTTCTGCAAAAGTGTTTATTTTTGCTGCATTAAAAACATGCTTTGTTGTTATAACGTCTTTAGCGTTTTTTTTTTAACAACTTGTTTTTAAAGTTTTGCTTTGTTAAAGTAGCGTTTTTTTTGTTAAACTACTTTTGTAGTAGTTTATTGTTCTAAACTCGTTTAATGCTGTCAATATTTATTAAGTTATAGTAATAAGTTTTTTTAATTGTAACTACTAAGCGTATGTATAGTTTAATAGTAAACTTACGTTTTTACTATTGTTGCTATAGTTAGTTATTAATTTATACTACAGTTTTAATTAACTTATTAAGTTTTTTTAGTTTTTTGTTTTGACTAATTTTATTTTTTACGTGTTTTTTTAACTTTGCGTAGTAAAACTTGTATAAGCTGCGTTTTTCTACATTATCTACTTTAGCCTAAATTTTTTTAAATTTAATTGTGTACTCGCTAGCTAAGCTTTTTTGCTTAAGTAGTTTAAGTTAGTTTATTGCTTGCTGCGTTTTGTTTACTTTGTTGTAAATCGTATAAAGTTTTTGCTTAAACAACTTTTAATTTTTAAAAATGCGCTTTGTGTTTTGCTTTATTCTTTTTACATTTTTTACGTGCGTAACGTAGTTTTTAGTGTATAACTAAAACTATTTTGCTGCGTTGTTTTTTATGTGCATTTTAGCTACTAGAATTTTGTTTTAATCTATGTAAAAGCTGTTGCTATAATAACAGCAGTAAAAGTCTACGTTAGTAAAAAAAAGTTTTAAGTTTTTTTTTTTTTTGCTATATTTCTCTAGAGAGAGTGCTTTTGCTAACTTTTTTTTTATTTTACTTTAAAGCTTTGTAACTGCTGCTAATAGTTTTTAAATCTATTCTGCTTGCTGCTGTATTTAATTAGCTTGCTTTGCTATTACAGTTGCTAGGTTCGTTGTAAGTGTAGTAATGCTACTGCTTGTTGTGCATAAGCTCGTAAGTATTGCTATATTATCTTAGTTCTAAACTTAAAGTAGTTAACGTGTTATTAAAAGTGTTTTTTTACTAAAAGTAATTACAATTAAACTTAGAGATTCCGCCTAAAGAATTGTTTTATGTTTAAAAAGCTTAATAACAACAAAAAAACAATTTTATTTTTATTTTAAATAGAATAACAAAGTAACAATTTGTTGCTTATAGATCTAATCTATGTATAAAATGTACTTAAAAGAGTTAACTACAAAGAATTCAAATTGTAAAAGAAATTCTACTAATCTATATAGTTCTATAATTCTTTGCTAAAAGCGTTCTACTTAGTTCGCTTAGTGTGCTTAGTTGCTAAGCGCTTTAAGCTAGCTAAGCGCTTGCTACTTAGTGTACTTAGTTCGCTAAAGTTTTAATCGTACTAATTACTATTACGTAACTGCTAACCTAATTCTGCTTTGCGCATTGCTATGCTTTCGTTTTGCAAACTTGCAAGCTCTAACAACTTTTCTGCGTTGTTGCTTAGTCTACGATACTTAGTATCGTTTCTATTTGTAATACTAAGCAAGTTTAATATAGTTGTTCGTTTAGCTAAAAAGTAATAAAGTAATAAATACTAAGTGTTTTTTTGCCTAGATATTGTCTACTTAGCTTAATTAAATGCTTTTATTAGCAGCTTTATAGATAAAGCTTAAAAGCAAAGCAAATTTATTAGCGCATATACATGCTAGAAGCGTAATTTATGCGTAGTTTCTATTCTAAAGAAAAGCTTTAACTTTTTTTTTTTTTACATTTGTTAGCTAAATATTTTTTTTAATTTACTAACAATACTAATTATAAAGCTTTTTTTATCTATATTGTAGATATAACGAGAATTTATTTAATATTAATCAATCTTGCTATGTAAAAGCTAAAAATAGAAGTAATATTTATTTTCTAAATTAGCTTTGTAGCAATTGCTATTTATGCTAAATATCTATTGTAATATAAAATAATTGCTATGCTAGTTAATAAAGCGCGTAGCCTAGCTTTTACTAACTAGCTTTTAAGCTATTGCTAATGCAAAATTGTGTATTATCTCTTTTGTAGAAAGTACATATTTTTTTAATAGTTCTTTAATATACTATACAAGCTTTTGCTTTTGCTATAAGTTAAGTTTTTGTTAATTAATTTTCTTAGCTTTATTAGAGTTCTAAACGCGCTTGTGCTTTTGAAATAACGTAGTTCTATTAATATTATAAGTAGCAGCAATTTTTCTATACAAAAATAATTTTTTTAGATTTAAAAATTTAATCGCATTAATTGCATCGTTAATTGCTTTTATGTTAGTAGAGTTAAGACGCGTTAAAGTTAAAGAGATTTTAGTATTTTAGTAATAAGTAGCTTAGTACGCGAAGTAGCTTAGCACGCGTATAAACACGTTACTATGTCCGTGCACCTAAAGTAGTAAATAGATATAAGTTAAGTTAAAGTTAAGTTAGCTTACGTAAAACTCTAGTGCTAACTTAACTTATACCTACGCTAAAACGTTTTAGCGTAGGTATAAGTTAAGTAAGCACAAACTTTTACAATTTTATATTTTAATATATTTTCTTTTTATAATTATAATAGCTAGTTATAATAAGTTTATTAACTTAAAAGTAGTACTTATAACTCAACTTTAACCTACGCTTAAATTACTCTAACTTAACTTTAACTCTAAGTTTGTGCAACTCTAACTTAACTTATACCTAACAATAAGTACTTTTTACTTATTCGCTAGCGTACGTGCACTTAATGCACGAATTTAGCTAATACACGCTTACGCTAGCGAATAAGTAAAAAGTACTTATTATTGAGTATAAGTTAAGTTAAAGTTGCACAAACCTAAAGTTAAAGTTAAGTTAGAGTAATTAAAGCGTAGGTTAAAGTTAGGTTATAGGTACTACTTTTAGGTTAATAAATTTATTATAACTAGCTGTTATAATTATAAAAAGAAAATATATTAAAATATAGCATTGTAGAGGTTTATACTAGCCTAACTTATACTTACGCTAAAACGTTTTAGCGTAGGTATAAGTTAAGTTAGCACTAAAGTCTTACGTAAGCTAACTTAACTTTAACTTAACTTATACTTATTTACTACTCTATGCACGCTAAACACTAAATACGTTAAAACTTTTTAATTTTTAATACGCAACAACTCTACTACTATAAACTCTATTTAAGCTGCAATTAATAAAATCGAATTGCAAAAGCTAGAAAAAGATTTTTTATATATAGAAATTGCTACTAAACGTAGTATCAATCGCAGTATACTATTGCAAAAATACTAAAGTATTACAGCGTCGCGTGCAGCTACTGCAAACAATTAACAAAAACTTAACTTATAGCAAAAGTAGAAGCTTGTGCGATTTATTAAATAACTTACAAAGAAACATATACTTTTTACAAAAGAAATAATACAAAATTTTGCATTAACAATAGCTAAAGAGCTAGTTAGCAAAAGCTAAGTTACTTACTTTATCAACTAACACAGCATTTATTTTATATTACAATAAATAGTTAGCATAGACAGCAATTGCTACAAAGCTAATTTAGAAAATAAATATTGCTTCTACTTTTATTTTTTACATAGCAAAATTAAGTAATATTAAATAGATTCTCGTTATACCTACAATATAAACAAAAAAAGCTTTTTAATTAGCATTATTAGTAGATTAAAAAGAATATTTAGTAGACAAATGTAAGAAAAAAAAGAAGTTAAAGTATTAATTTAAAATAGAAATTGTGTATAGATTACGCTTCTAGCATGTATATGCACTAATAGATTTGCTTTGCTTTTAAGCTTTATCTATAAAGCTGCTAACAAAAGCATTTAATTAAGCTAAGTAGACAATATCTAGGCAAAAAAACACTTAGTATTTATTACTTTATTACTTTTTAGCTAGACGAACAACGATATTAAACTTGCTTAGCTTAAGCAAGTGTTTAATCGCTGTACAAAAAAAAAACTTAACAATTTTATTAACTTTTAATTCTAGATAACGTAAACTACTAGTAACTTAGCTAAACTAGTAACTCGGCCAAAATTTCTTGGCACTAAATTCTTAGGTTCAAAGCTTAATAACGTTACTAATAGTAGAGCTATTTAGATAGTTTTTACACCGTTTTAAAGCTTTACTCTAGCACTTTCAGATTAACTAAAAACTGCCTAAATAGGACTAGTATAGCTAGAGTTATTAAGAGTTAAGTATAAAAAAACTCGCTTAGCTTCTAAACTCTACTTCTAGTACTAGACTACTATAATAAATAGTAATACTTTCTAGTATTCTTTTTTATAGTTATTATTAAGTGTTTATAAAGATTTTATAGCGTGCAGCCTAGAATTACATTTAGTAAATAGAATTAGATTCTACATACAAAGTTAAGTAGTTTAGAGTAGTATTATTATTTATAATAATAAGTATTTATTACTTTTCAAACTTAATATAGCTGTAGTAGACTATAAACTAGATTACTTATTAGCTATATAGTAGATTATATAAGCTATATATAAATATTTTTACTTAGAAAGCATAAAAGTATTAGTAACTTTCTAACTCTATTTACTAAATGTAATTCTAGGCTGCACGCTATAAAATCTTTATAAATACTTAATAATAACTATAAAAAAGAATACTAGAAAGTATTACTATTTATTATAGTAGTCTAGTACTAGAAGTAGAGTTTAGAAGCTAAGCGAGTTTTTTTATACTTAACTCTTAATAACTCTAGCTATACTAGTTCTATTTATGCAGTTTTTAGTTAATCTGAAAGTGCTAGAGTAAAGCTTTAAAACAGTGTAAAAACTATCTAAATAGCTTTACTATTAGTAACGTTATTAAGCTTTGAACCTAAGGATTTAGTGCTAAGAAATTTTAGCCGAGTTACTAGTTTAGCTAGGTTACTAGTAGTTTACGTTAGCTATAGATTCTATATTGCTATAAATTTTATTAACTACTATAGTTAAAACAAATTTATTTTTGCTATTTTACTTCTTTATTTAACTTATACGCTTTAGCTACTTAATATAGTAATATTTAAGCTTCTATTAACTACTTACTTAGTAAAACTATCAAACTACTTTTAAATAAGCTAAAGTTTTTTTTTTATTACTAAAAGCGACTTCTTTCTACTATTCTAGAAAGCGTAGAAAACTTTCTTTAAAAAATCAACAATTTTTAGCTTTTTTAAAGCACTAGGCATAACGTAAACAATTACCAAGTAGCTAATATTACTAAGTAGCTAGAAATTTCTTGGCACAACCAACTTATTTTAAAGAATATTAAATTAATTGCTATTAAACAAGAAACCTGCGTACGTCGTGCTAGCTCTAGATTCAAAAGCTTTTTTTATATTCTTTTAGTAGGTTTGGGTATTGTGTCTTGTATTACTATAGTTTCTACAGCGCCGTAGAGCTAGTTGTGCTCTTTTTTAACTCTTTTTACTACGCGCTTTCTTTAATAGCTAAAGCGCTGTAAACGCTTTAGCAGCTACTTGCGCTAATTCGTTACTATACTCTATTGTACTACCTATTTAAATTTGCTTTCGTTTGCGCGATTTTCGCTTAGTTATCTTTGCTAATTGATTTTTAAGCTTTTTAATATAGTAGTTCTTAAGCGCGTTCTAATGCAGCATTAATTCAGCTCTTTTTACAAGCTAAAAGAAGCTACTTTGCGCTAAAGTAAGCGATCTAGTAATAGAATCGCGTACTAGCTTTGATTGCGATCTAAATTTAAGCGTATTGCTTGAAGTCTTTAACTGCTACGGCGTTTCTAAGCGAGAAGTAGTAGCAAAGTACACAGTTGTACTTTAAGACGATTAAAAACTACTTGCGCGTTAATAGAAACTAGCTTTAAAGCTTTAAAAGCTTTCTTGTAGTTCTTTGTTGTAAATACTTTAAAAAACGCGTTTCTAAAGGCTAGCAGAAAGCTTTTCTTGTTAATATAAAAAACGCGCTAGCGCGCTAAGTTCTAAACGCGTTGAGAGTACTTTAACTTTAGCAGCAAAAAGCAAACTACATCTAGTAGCTAAAGAATATAAAATAAATAAGCTAGCATGCAAAGCGTAAGAATCTTGTTTTTAAAGCAATAGTTTTTGAAATTCTAAAATCGGTAGCTCTTATAGCTGTCTAGAATAAGTAGCTAATACTTTCTTACCTAACGCGCTTTTGTATGCGCGTTAAAATGCTTTAACTACTTAAAACTAAAAGCGTTGTTTATCTAGCTGTTCTTAGAAACTAAAAGCTTTTAATTGCTAGGTATAAAGTTTTTTTTGTACTATGCTAAAATGTAAACGCGCTCTTTGTAGATAATAAATAGTAAAATCGCGTACTTTGCAGCGCAAATGCTTTGAATAACTATTACTTACTTCTAATTACCTAGCTAGATAAAATTAAGTTGAGTACGTTTTTAAAAGCTTGTAACGACTTTTATAAACTTAATTACGCTTATTTAGAAACTAGTTTTGTTAAAGTTGTGCACGTTATTCTCGTAGATACTGTACTAGGCTTTGGTATTTCCAACTAGCTTAAACTACGCGCTAATTACTTTAGAATTTTTCTATTGTATTCTTTGCTAGTTTTTTGCTCAATTAAAAGCTATTTTAAGCTCGCTTAAACGCGTTACAAATCTTGTAGCTTATTTTTTGCCTACTAGCTTTCTACTTTGCGCAGCTACTAGTTTATTCTCTAGAAACTACTAAGCTACTTACAACTCTTTAGCTAAAGTTTATAAACTTTGCTATAAGCAACTTAACTCTTTTTGTAAGTACACTTTTTTGCACTTTGTTTTTTTTAACTGCACGCTTTGCAGTTGCGTTGGCAAAGTCCGCAAAAAGCTAAGCGCGCTCGCAATTTTTTTTAGCTACCAAATTAATAACAACGCGAGCTTTTTTAAACTAGAATATGTTAATACAAGTTATAGTAGCCTATAATAGGCCAACATACTTTTTTACGCAAAGTATTAGCTTGCTTAACATTCTTTTAAAGCTTTGCTACTACTAACTAGTTAAACAACTGCATAAAATACTTCTGCTAAAAAGCAGCAGCTTTAACAGTATAAACGCAACTATTTAGCTTAACCTTAGCATTAAGATTTTTATTAAAGTTAGTAGATTTATTGTAAAAGTAGAGGTGCGCGCTGTAGAGAGCATATTAGCAACTAGAAACTAAATTAGCGCTTTGCTACACTTTAAGAAGTTAAAACACATACTTATTAAGCGTTTTAAAAATGTTCTTGCAGGTCTTGCTTATTTTTATTATAGCAAGCTTTACTTTATTATTAGTGTATACTTTAAACTAGCGAAAAGTTTTAAAAACTTTTTCTTTAGTTTTAAGCGCGCTAGGGAACAAAAGCTTGTAAGCAAAGTTAAAAACAACTACAAAATAACTCTTGTTGCAAACTTTTTTTAAAGCGAGCACAACTTCTTTTAACTTATTTTAAAGCTTTTTTAGTATTTTATACAGAATTAGAATAGCTTATAACGCTTTCAACTAGTTTAAATACGCACTAAATAGCAGTTTTAGTTTGTATTAAAACACTAGAAGCATTTTAGATACCTATGCTCTTTGCTTTTGTTATTTTTAACAATTTACTCTTAGTACAAACGCTTGTTAAAGTTGTTAACAATAAGCATGCGGCATTCTACCTAGCCTAGGTAATAGTACTTTCTATTACTTTAAAACGCAACGCAACGCGCGTAGAAGTGTACTGTAAAGTTGCTATTATCTAGAATATCATTGCTAACTCTAGTAATGTTCATGTTAGCTAGTAAAAAATCGAAGTAACTAAGAAAAAGCTAACGCGAGCTAATATACGAAAGAAAAACTAATAGTTACACTATTAGCTACTAAATACTTTACAATAGCCTATTATAACCTAAATCAACTTACCTATTCTAACGTTAACTAATTTTTAAATTCAAGAATTTAGCGAAGTTGATGTAAGAATAAAAGTTAAAAAAAGCTAGTACGAGCTATAAAAGAACTATAAGCAGCACTTGCTGCTAGGCCGAAAATTCGCTAGATTCTGCTAGCAGTACACTTTACCGCTAGTTTTACCAAAAAAAACTTTACTACTTTTTTACTTTAACTTTACTTAAGTTCGCACTAGTTCGAGGTATTAGTATAGAGCTCTAGAGAGCTATTCTGCTTTACAATAGCCTATATAAGCTTCTATTAGAAAATTTCAAACGAAGTTAGCTTACGAAACGTTTAAGCTCTTAGAAAAAAAATAATGTAAAGCCAAGTAGCTTTACGTATTTGTTTTCTTTCGATTAATAGCTACTATAAGCTATAATAAGCTAGACTAGTTTTTTGCAAAGCTTTCAAAAGTACCTCGCATCGAATTGCTGCTAAAACAGCGATTCGTTTCTTTTACACGAATATACTATTTTTATTACTAACGTAATCTACTACTAAGTAAAACACTTTACTAAGTAAAACAAAAAGCCTTAGCATAACCAACTTATGTTACGCATTTTTAATTTTATTGCTATTAAACAAAAAGCCTACGTACGTCGTGCTAGCATTTAATTTAGAAAATGCTTTTGTATTCTTTTTGCACGTTTGCGCATTGTGCTTAGTTTCGCTGTAGTTTTTACAGCGCCGTAGAGCTAGTTAAGCTCGTTTTTAATTACTACTACTACGAGTTTTCTTTAATTGCTAAAGTTTTGTAAACGCTTTAGTAGCTACTTGCGCTGCAGCACTTCTATACTCTATAGTACTACCTTACTAGATTTGCTTTCTTTTGCGCGATTTTTGCTTAGTTATCTTTGCTAGTTGCTTTTTAAGCTTTTTATTGCGAGCAGCAAGAAGCGCGTTTTAGTACAGCATTAGCTTACTACCTTTTATAAGCTAGAAAAAGCCTGCTTAAGCTGTAACAAGTAATTAAGTAAAAAACTCGCGTACAAGCTTTGACTAAGATTCAAACTCGTACGTATTGCTTAGTGTTTTTGACTACTACAGCGTTTCTAGTGCGAAAAGTAGTAGCGAAGTACATAGCCGTACTTTAAAACGATTAAAAACTACCTACGCGTTAATAGAAACTAGCTTTAAAACTTCAAAAGCTTTCTTGCAGTTCTCTATTGTAAACACTTTAAAAAACGCGTTTTTAAAAGCTAGCAAGAAGCTTTTTTTGTTAATATAAAAAACGCGCTAGCGTGCTAAGTTTCTAATACGCTAAGAGTACTTGCGCTTTAACAGCAAAAAGCAAACTACGTTAAGTAGCTAGAGAATATGCAACAAGTAGAGAAGCATGCAAAAAGTTAAAATCTTGTGTTCAAAACAGTAGTTCTTGAAATTCTAGTTAAAGTAGCTTTTATAGCTGTTTAGAATAAGTAGCTAGTATACTTTTACTTAGCGCGTTTTTGTATGCGCGTTAAAGTACTTTAACTACTCTAAACTTAAAGCGTTGTTTGTCTAGCTATTTTTAAAAACTAAAAGCTTTTAATTGCGCAGTATTAAAGCTTTCTCGTACTACGCTAAGATGTAGACGCGTTTTTTGTAGATAATAAAGAGCAAAATCGCGTACTCTGCGGCGCAAATGCTTTAAATAACTATTACCTACTTTCAATTGCCTAGCTAAATAAGATTAGGTTAAGTACGTTTTTAAAAGCTTGTAACAACTTTTATAAAGCTAATTACGCTTATTTAAAAGCTAGTTTTGTTAAAGTTGTACACATTGTCGTTGTAAACGCCGTACTTAGCTTTAGTATTCTCTACTAGCTTGAACTACGCGCTAATTATCTTTAAATTCTCTTAGAGTATTCTCTGCCTATTTTTAGCTTAATTAAAAGCTATTTTGAGCTTAGATAAACGCGTTACGAAGCGCGCAAGCTAGTGCTTGCTAACTAGCTTACTACCGCGTACAGCTAGCAGTTTATTAGCTATATCTACTACTTCGCACAGTCGAAGCGCAAATTCTCGCAAATCAAAGTTAAGAATATATTAAACAATTGTTTGCTCTTTAGTCGCAGTGAGCTTATGTTAAGCGTAGCGAGTTTTAAAGCAATGCGTAACTCTTTTGCGTTAGCAAAAAAGTATTGTAAAAAGTACTTTAAATGCTTTAGCAGCGCGTTGAAAGCTTAGAATTGTTAGCTATTATAAGCAAAAAGAGCAAGCTGAATTTTGCTTTTTTAGTTAGATAATTGCGCGTTTTGTTGTTGAAACATGTTGCGTTAATAAGAGAGTAGAAGTTCTTAGCAGAAACTATTCTACTTAGTAAAGTATTCTACTTAGTAGTAGATTACGTTATACTATTAATCTATTTTAAGTATTATTAAACCTACGATTAAACGTAGTTTTACACTAGGTAAAATACTGCATGCTTGTTGTTAATGTAATAAGCTAAAAGCTCTATGAATTGCTTTAGTCGTAGAACTTTAGTAGCTATTAACGTTGTACGTAACAGCTTCGACGATACCTAAAAAAGCCTCGCTAGTTTTTAGTTAACGAAAGCCTTGCGGTATTAAGTTTTTACATAGCTTTCAAAAGCGCTTCGCAGGTGCTTTGAAAGCTAACTAACTATAAAGTATATAGAGCTCTTTTGTTCGCGTTGTAGATAAACTCTATCGAATTTATTACATTCTTTATCTAGAACCTGCTTTCCTAGGCGATTTTTTTTTATTTGAATTTAATTAATTTCTACGCAGTGAAGATCGTGAGATCTTTAAAGAGTACGACACTTTTGAAAGTTAGAAGCAACCTCTAAAAAACTTTACGACGCAGCGAAAAAAGTTTTTAAAACTAAATCGCTACGATAGACAGTACTTAGAATAAGTATATTTAGATGCTAGTTGTAGAAGCTCGCAAGCTAGAAAGCGAAAGCCAAAGTAGCAAAGCAATTAAAAAAGCTTTACAAAAGCTAATAAACAACGACAGAATTAATGTAGAAACTTAAGAAATTTGTTTCAATGCAGCGAAAGCTACATATATGAGAATATTCGTTACAAAACTCGTAATAGAACTACTTAAAAAAGTAACAAACAATTAGCTACTAGCAGCGAAGCTAGTTCTCGCAGAACTTTTAAATTCTAAGCAGCTAGTTAATAACGAGAGTGCAAAAGCTTAGGCACTTATTGAAATACTGCAAAATTAAATTTGAATTCTCTAGAAAAAAAAGAAAGCTACGCTAGCAATACTGCTAACTTCTCTTAGTATTTTAAAAGCTTCTACGCTAATTACAAAGCGCAACAAAATGCCTAACCTAGCCTAGTTCAACGAAACAAAGTTAGACTACGAACAGTTTAAAGTCTAAGTAAAAAACAAAATGCTTAATAACGAGAATCTAATTAGAAACTTATGCGGCTACATTTACAACTACTTAACAAAGCAAGCAGCTACTACTAAACTCGCTTAGTATTAAAAACACTATAACAGAACAGCAAAAAAGTTCTAAAAGTACTTTAATAGGCACTACTAAAACTACATGCGAGCGCAGAAAGCGCTTAACCAACTTTTTGCTTTTAGGCAGAAAAAGATGTTCTTTTAAAAGTACAATAAAAAATTCATGCGCTTTGCGTACGACGCAAAGATAACGAGCAACGTAGCTACATTAAAAAACTAGTACAAAGCAAAGCTTCGCGCTAATCTACAGAATAAAATAGTTAGCGTTATTGTTTTCCTAGCATAGCAACTTTAAGACTTAATAAAACGAGTTACCTAGATTAAAAAAAACCTAAACTGCGCAAAAGCAAACAACTAGTAGCAAATAGTACCAAATTAATCGATAAGCAACACAAAAGCTATAGACTAAAAGCTAGCAACTAAAGCTGCTACCTAAGTAGTCCGCGCAGCTACTAACAACAAAAAGAAAAAGCAGGCCAAATAAGCAAACAACGTAAAAATAACGAAACAACAAAAGAATTACTTTTGCTTTTAATGTAGTTTAGCAACTTACATGTCTAATAAATGTAAGCTCGCAGCTTCAAAAAAGCTTGCTACAACTTAAAAAGCAACTTTTAAACTAGTTAAGACAATAGCAAAAGTTAAAAAAGTCTTTAAGTCTAAGGACTTAAAAAACTAGACACTTCTAACCAAAAGCGCGGTTAAAAGTAGTAAAAAAAGAAACAGTTTCTTTATTAAATGAGTTTCTAAAGTTTTGCTAGCGCTAGCTAAACAGGAAACTACTTACAGTACATGCAATTATTAATTAATCTATTTTCGCTTTAGCAATGCTCGACTTTAGGTGCACTACCTATAGTTTTGTTAGCAAAAAGTTTTGTAAAAAGAACCGTTTTTTGCGTATTTTAATAAAAAAAAGCTTGTAGTAGGCATTAGCGAACAAGTTGTTAAAGTTACAAAAGCCGCTTAGTTTACAATGAATCTAAACGAGTACGAACAAACAGTTTAAGCGTACGTTATAACTAAGAATAACTAATACGATATTATTCTAAAGCGCTTATAAATAAACGGAAGCTAGGTAACGCTAGCTTTAGCGAAGAAATTAATTTTTATCTATTCAACCAAAACACGCGTGCGAAGCTAGAAAGAAAAAAAGCTTAGACAAAAGCCTTAGCAAGTGTTTGCAGCTACGTTTGAAATAATAATGCAGTAGTCTAAGAAAAAAAACTTTAGCGTTAAGATTTTCGCTGCGTTTATAGCGAACATCTAGAAAGTTTTTTAAACTAAAGTAGTAGTTAACCTACGCTTAACGCTGCTTAACTAGATAAAAAATTAGTATACAGCGTTTATGTAGTTTGAAGCTAACAAATTATCTCTTACCAAAGCCTAATGAACTACGGCATTAAACTAATTAAAAAGAATAAAAAGAAAGTAGAAGTTTTATAAGAACTTTTGTATAACATGTTTAAAAACAAACTATTAGTTTTGCGAAAGCAGCTTACTGCGCATTTAAATTGCGAGTTTATTAGAGTAAGTTGCTTCTAGGCCGAAGCGCTAGTGTTGTTTGCAAAGAAACCTAGTAGAAAGCTACGCTTTTGCGTAGACTATTAGGCGCTTAACGCTATTACGAAAAAAAACCAATACTCGCTGCCTTTAATTTACAAGACTCTAAATTAGATTAGCTAGGCTAAATAGTTTACTAAGCTAAACGTTATTTAGGCCTTTTACAAAGTCCAAATTGCTAAAGAAAACAAGTAAAAAACAGCTTTTCGTACAAGATTTAAATTGTACGAATAAATAGTTTGCCTATTTAGCTTTGCTAACGCTTTAAGTACGTTTTAGCAGTTTATTAACTACACTCTACGTAATTACATTAACGTTAACGCTTTTGCATACTTAGATAATGTACTTATCTACTTTAAAAGTTTTTAAAAAGACTACTAGCAACGTGTTAAAAAAGTTGTTAACAAGTTAAAAAAAGCGAGGTTACAACTTAATATTAAGAAATGCGAGTTTAAAGTAACTAAAACTAAATACTTTAGTTTTATTATCGAGGTAGGCAAAGGAATTAGCATGGATCTAAAAAAAGTCTGCGCGATTTTTAAATAGAAAGCTTTAACTTTAGTTAAAAAAGTGCAAAGCTTCGTTGGTTTTGCAAACTTTTACTAGCAGTTTATTTGCGCCTTTTTTGCAATTGTTTTTCTACTAACAAAGTTAACAAGAAAAAGCGTTGAATTCTGTTAAAAGCTTAAACAACAAAAAGCGTTTGACACGCTTAAAAAAAAGTTCATATCTAAACCGTTATTAGCTTATTTTAACTTTAATTTGAAAACTGCTATTAAAGCGGACGCTTTGGGAATAGCTACTAAAGAAGCGCTTTTTTAAAAAGCAAAGAACAACTTGTAGCGAGTAGTAGCTTACTACTTTACTAAAATGTTACTTACAAAGTCCAACTACACTATTTATAACAAAAAATTATTAGCAGTAATTAAATGCATTACTAAATAAAAAGCAAAGCTTAAAGCAGTGCTAAAGATTATAGTTTACACTAATTACAAAAACTTTCTATACTTTACTACAGCAAAGTTACTAACAAAGCAACATGTTCGCTAAGCGAATATTTTTTCTAAACACAACTTAGAGTTTGTGTACTACTTTAGAGCAGCTAATAAAAGAGCAAACGCTTTTTTACAAAAAAAGCAGAATTTTCTCTAAAACTAAAACGATGTTCGGCTAAAAAGCTGTAAATTTTAACTTCTCAAACTAACTAGTGTGTTAAACGAGAATAACATTACAAAAAAAACTTTAAGCGTAATTCGCGCGTTTCTGCTCTATAGCACTTTAATACCAACGCTAAATATACTTGCTAGTAAGCTTGATGCTTTCTACAAAACAAATGTAGCAAAAGCTTTAAAGCAAAATGTTTCTTTCTAGATCAAAAGTGCAAGCTTTAAAAAGCAAAATGCTACAAGTTTTAGACAAAATGCTGCTAGACAGAAAAAAAATGCTAGCACGAAAAACAATTCTAAGAATAATGCAAAAAAACTATCTTTAGATAAACTTTAAAATAGAGAAGTTTAAAAAAACAATTTGTACTAGAAAGCTTTAAAAGCCGTAAAAAAAAGCTAAACTAAAAAAAGTACCCGTAGGAAGTTTCTCTTAGGCCTTTAATTAAAAGCGTTTTTAGCAAATTGCGCTGTTAAAAACGACGCGCTTTTTTATTAAAAAAGAAAATAAGTGCCGAAAACGTATCAACTACGTACTAGATTAATTTTTAAAGCTTACGACTTGCCTATTGCAAAGCACTCTAGCAAAAAGAACACTTATAATATTCTCAAAAGAAATTTCTTCTAGCTAGAAATAAGCTTGGACATTTGATAGTACATTGCTAACTGCGATGCATGTAAACGAGCGAAACTATAGCAGAAAATAAAAAGTAGTTTTCTTTGCTTGCTCTTTGTTCTAGATAGAATCTAGAAAGAACTTTTTATAAACTTTATTACTAACCTGCTAGAAAGCAAAAAGTGCACGAATCTACTAGTTATTACAAACTAATTAAGCAAGAATATAATTTTAATTTCTATAGCAAAAATTAACGCAGCAACTGTAGCAAAAGTATTTATTAAAAAAGTAGTAGCTTACTACTAGCTTTCTAACGCTATTGTTTCTAACTAAAAAGCACAATTTGTAAGTAAATTCTAGAAAACGCTTTGCAAAGAGCTTGAAATTGTAAAGCAGCTATCTACAGCTTTTCACCTAAAAACTAACAAAGCTATAGAAAAAGCAAATTTAACAATTAAAACTATTTTAAGGCCGTTTGTGAATTAGGACTAAAAGAACTAAGCGCAGCTATGCTCTATTGTACAAATCGCAATTCAAAAGCAAAAAGCAGTATCGACAAAAGTAAGCTTTTTCTTTTTCTAGCATAGTTACGAGATAGACTCAATTTAGCTCTAAGCAAAGAAAAAAGCGGATACGCTTTACTAGGCAACTCTAGACTCTTAGCAAAGCGCAGCGAAAATAGCTAAAAAAATAAAAAAAGTTATTAACTTCGCGCAAGCTGCTATGGCGGAAGCTTAACAAAAGCAGAAAAAATAAGCAAATTAACATAAAAAAGAAGCGCTGCTGCTTCGAGTAGAAAATAAAGTGTAGTTGCAATACAAAAAACACATTTCTAATAGGCGCCTAAGCAAGAAACTAGACTAGAAAAATAGCAAATATATAGTTTTACAAGTTAAGTTTCTAGGCAACGTAGTTTTAAACACACTTTCTAAAATAAATCTAACATTTCTAATAAATAGGCTTAGACTTGCAACAAACAATTCTTTAAAAAGCTAGACAGTGTTTAATTAGCGCTTAAAAAGCGTTACCGTAGAAAGCGAGCAAGAATAGCTAGTCAAGCGCATTACGAGCGAGCGCTAGAAAAAAGTCAAAAAAAGCTAAAAGCTAGAATATTAGGTTAAATAGACTAGCTATAACTAGCTTACATAGAAACTAGCGCTAAAACTCGAAAATACAAAAGCTTTATCTACTTAGCAAGAATTTTCGGCAGCTTATCAAAACGCCAATAGAAAATTGCCAAAAAACTTTCAAAACGGCACGCTTTTAAAAAAGACGCTAGAACGCTAACGAAGTAAGTAAATTGCTACAGATTAAAAAAAAAGCTTATGTAATAAGCTAAAAGCTCTATAAATTGCTTTAGTCGTAGAATTTTAGTAGCTATTAACGCTGTACGTAACAGCTTCGACGATACCTAAAAAAGCCTCGCTAGTTTCTAGTTAACGAAAGCCTTGCGGTATTGAGTTTTTACATAGCTTTCAAAAGCGCTTCGCAAGTGCTTCGAAGGCTAACTAACTATAAAGTATATAGAGCTCTTTTGTCCGCGCTGTAGATAAACTCTATCGAATTTATTACATTCTTTATCTAGAACCTGCTTTTCTAGGCGATTTCTTTTTAGTTAACAACTTTAACAAGCGTCTATACTAAAAGTAAATTGTTAAAAACAACAAAAGCAAAAAGCATAGGTATCTAAAATGCTTCTAGTGTTTTAATACAAACTAAAATTGCTATTTAGTGCGTATCTAAACTAGTTTGAAGCGTTATAAGCTATTCTAATTTTATATAAAGTGCTAAAAGAGCTTTAAAATAATTTAAAAAAAGTTGTGCTCGCTCTAAAGAGAGTTCGCAACAAGAGTTATTTTATAGTTGTTTTTAACTTTGCTTACAAGCCTCTATTCTCTAGCGCGCCTAAAGCTAAAAAAAAAGTTTCTAAAACTATTCGCTAGTTTAAAAAGTACACTAACAATAAAGTAAAGCTTGTTATAATAAAAATAAGTAGAACTTGCAAGAACATTTTTAATACGCTTAATAGGTATGTGTTATAAATCTTTAGAGTGTAGCAAAGCGCTAATCTAGTTTTTAGTTGCTAATATGCTTTCTACAGCGCGCACTTTTATCTGCACAATAAATCTACTAACTTTAATAAAAATCTTAATGCTAAAGTTAAGCTAAATAGTTGCGTTTGTACTATTAAAGCTGCTGCTTTTTAGCAGAAGTACTTTAAGCAGTTGTTTAACTAGTTAGTAAAAGCAAAGCTTTAAAAAAACGTTAAGCAGGCTAATACTTTGCGTAAGAAAGTATGTTAGCTTATTGTAAGCTACTATAACTCGTATTAACATATTCTAGTTCAAAAAAGCTCGCGTTGTTATTGATTTAGTAGTTAAAAGAAATTGCGAGCGCGCTTAGCTTTTTACGGATCTTGCCAACGCAACTACAAAGCGTGCAGTTAAAAAAAACAAAGTGCAAAAAAGTGTACTTACAAAGAGAGTTAAGTTGCTTATAGCAAAGTTTATAAACTTTAGCTAAAAAGTTGTAAGTAGCTTAGTAGTTTCTAGCGTTAGATTGCAGCTTTTTAAGCTATTGTAGCGTTAAAAGCGGTTTATTTGCTTAAAATAGTTTTTGAGCATAGCGTTAGCGTTTTAGAACTTTATTTTAGCGCAATAGAAGCTAATACCTAGTAGTTAGTGTAAAAGCAGTTTGCTTAAAAGTAGCATAGTTATGCATACATTTTTAAAACCTACTTTGTTTTACTTTGCTATAAAGTGTGCTACACTAGCTTATAATAGCACAAAGTAGCTTTTCTAACGCTATGCCTTGCAATAGTAAAATAATATTTTATTTCTTTCAAAAAAGTTCGTTACTTAAAAAGTTTTAAAATTTTAAAATTTTTAATGCTAACTATGCATTAAGTAGCAAAGTAAAACGTATTAACTATTTTCTTTTTAAAAGCACATTGCCTAAAGTGGGTTTTTTATTTTTTTTGCTACAAATATTCTTTTTTTTTTAAAAATTGTTAAGTGCATTTGCACTTATATTCGGCTTAGATTTCTAAAAGTTTTTATTGTTTAAGTATTCTTTTTATTTAACGAGGTACTTTTAGGTGCTAACTAAAGATTTTTTTTTATTAAGCACTTTTTTAACGTAGTACACGTTGTTTTTAAAAGTGCGCAAAGTATCTACTAAAAGCTTGCTTTAAAAAAGTATTAACTTTTTCTAGTTGTAAAGTTCTAGCAGGGATACGTAAAAAACTAGATAAACACTTTTTAGTTTAAAAAAGTTTACTTAGTACGCGTTGGTGCTAATTTGTTTTACAATAAATAGTACCTAGCTCTACGTACTTCTAGTTAAGCTTTTTCTTTAGCCTAGTAGATTTTATGTAGTAGTTTGAAATTAGCACTTAGTTACTTTGCTTTAGCAAGATGTGCTTTTTATGCTTGTTAAAATACTTCTTTTAATAAGCGTTTGCAGCTTTGATTTTGCGCTAGCATTTAACTTAGAAAGCAATTATGTAAGCTACTATGCTTGTTTCTATAAACAACTGTTTGTTACTAAAAAGCATTTTAAGCTAATCTAAAGCTTTTAAAGACGCTTTGTAGTACGCTATAAAAAAAGTAATTTTTGTAGTTACGTATTAGCTATTGTTGTACGCGAATTTCGCTACTAGCAACTACACAGTTCAATTGTTCTATTCAAAGCAACAGTAACATTAAAAGTACTATTCTAACGTTTAATTCTGTTTTTTAGTTTAACTATTTGTTTAAGAGTAATAAGTAAAAGAAAAGACGCTTATTAAGCTAAGATAGTAGCAGAAGCTGTTCTAAAACTTTGAGTTTATAATAAAACTTTAGTCTAAAATAACGTTCTTTAAAACGCTATAAAGTTTTACAATTTCTTTTATTTAAACTATTGCAAAGTCCTTCGCTGTCTAGTTAGCGCAAGCTAGAATATAATAAACTATCTTAGTTAAGTAGTTTACTATAATAAGAATAAAGTTGTATACTTGCTTTATATACTTTAATAGTAAGAGTTTTGTAATAAAGTCTATTGTAACATTACACTACAGGCTATTAAGCGCTAGCAAAAGTATAAAGAGTTTGTAAAAGCTATGTTTAGCTACTACTAATTTGCAATACTTTAAACAGTTGTTGTAGTACTTCTTAATGTTTTTTTTTATACTTTTTTACTCGTATCGGCGTTTAACCTGCTCTAAGGTTTTCTTAACGCCGAAGTAACTAGCTATTAAGCTGTTATAACATTTTTAGAAAGCTTTTGCTTTCTTTTTTGTTGTAACGAGGTAGATTTTATTTAACTACTTTGTTACAGCTAGCTCTAGTTTATTTTAAGCTACTATAAGCTTTATTAGTTCAAACTCGTTTTTTAAGTTAAAGTCTAAGTTTAAGTCTAAAGAGTTTGCAAAATTGCTTACTAAATTACCTAAAAGAACTTTATTCTTTAAAAGCCTAAGCTAGAGTGCTTAGGTTAGTTCTTTCTTAATGTGCATTTTTAAGTTCAAAGCTTTTATTTTCTTTAGAAAAGTTAGCAGGCTTGGTTTTTTTGCAGGTTAACTAGTTGATTTTGTAATTGCTGCTACTAAAGTAGGCTTACTATAGATACTACAAGTTATTAAAGCTTATAATAGATCTACGTAGATTTTATTACTTTTTTGCGCAGAAGCATAAGCTTCTTTTATGTAGTCTAGTTGTTAAAAAAAGCTATTAGCTAGATTTGTCTTTTTAGGTTAATAACTTATAACGAAGTTGTACTTTGTTAACTTTTTGTAAGCGCAAACTTAATAATAATTTAAAGTTTTCGTTTTTATAAACTATCGTAGGTTATTGTAGTTTGTATAGAGATTAAACGAGATGCTTAAGAAAAAATAGTAAAAGTGTAACAAACTTTTGTTAATTGCTAACAACTCTTTATTATAAGTATTGTAATTGTACTTCGCCTTGTTTATTTTCTGCGAGAAGAAACCAATTAAGCGCTAATAAGCACTTTTTTCGCTGTTTTAACTGTTAGAAACTTTTTAGCTTAAAATTCTACTAATAGCGTTTTTAGAAGCGTTAGTTTTGAGCTTTGTAAGCTATTTTACTTTATAATAAGCTAGAATAGAAACATTAATAAAAGCACTCTTAAGTTTTCTAAACGCTTTCTTAGCTTTAGTTCTAAAGTTAATTCGCTAGCTTTTTTTTTTCTTTAAGCGTGCTCGCTTCGGGCCGCTTCTAGCTTTTTCTAAGTTAGTTTAGTTAATAGTAGAGCAAGCTTAGAGAACTTAGTAATAAAGCGCTAATAATAGTTTATAAAGCCTATAAATACTTGAATATTTTAAACTGTATTTAGCATTAGCTACTTCTAGATCGTTCTAATTTGTTTTAGGTTAATTTTAACTTTTTCTAGGCATACAATGTAACTTAGGTACTTCGTTTGCCGTATGTGCTACTCGCACTTGCTAAGCTTTAAATATAGCTTTGCTTTACGCAAACGTTAGAGAACTTTTTTAACCTAGCTTACATAGGCTTTTTTTGTATTAAAAAACACTAGAGTGTTGTTAAAGTACACAATGCAAGTTACGTTAACTAACTTAGCAAAAGCTTAGTTAATGTAGGCTTAAAATGCTGTAGAAGCATTTGTAAAACCAAATAGCATAACAAAGTACTTAAAATAACTATATCGAGTTCTAAAAGCTATTTTCTATTTGTTTTTTTTTTAATTTGAATTTTGTAATAGGCCTTACGGATGTTAAGCTTAGTATAGACTTTTGCTTTAGCTAACCTTTTTAAAAACTCTGCAATAAAGAGCAAAGAATAACAATTCTTAATTGTAATTTTGTTAAAGCTTCGATAGTTAACGCAAAGTTTTAAAGTACTATTTTTTTTCTTTGCAAAAAAAATTAGCGCACTAGCTAAAAACCTTAAGCGCTTTATTTATTCTTTATTAAAGTACTCGTTTACGTATTTGCAAAAGTGCTTTAATTTTGCTATTAACATGTTGTACAAAGGTTAATGCAAAAGAGTTGTACTAGGCTAGAATTTAATCGCGAAATTCTGCTTTCTATAAAACGCTATTACTAACGAGCTATTAAAGCTCGCTACGTTTTAGTACTTTTAATATTTAAGTTGCAAACTAGAGTCTTGCTTTTTTTAGTTGCTCGCTTTAGAAAGTGCACTAATTAAACAAATATAAAGCTTTGCATTAAAACTATTCAAAGTTTAAACAAACTTTGCTGCGTTTTTTAGAGCTACTTTAGCATAGTTTAGTTTATTTAGGTTTTTTATGCTTCTAAAGAGCATGCGGCAACGCGAATAGTTCAACTTTAACTAAAACTAATCTATTTAAAAGAGTTCGAGATACATTAGAAGCTTTTTGAAATTAGCTACTACAAAGGAAATTCTATAAGTTTGTACTTTGCCTTTAGAATTTGTAATGCAAACTTTTGCTATAGTACAACTATAAATAGTGTAACTTAATTTTTTTAGCAATATAAAGAGGATATTAGAAATTAGTTTAAGTACTAGATTCTATTCTTTCGCTACAACAGCTAAAAGAACATTAAAATAAGCTCTACTATCTACAATTGCTTTTAAGTTTTTTAAACTTTTAATCTTTGCTAACGCAGTAAAAAACGTTAGGTTCTTGCTTGTTAGCATTTTACAAAAAGTGCCTACTTTTTTTAACTATAACAAGTTAATATAGGCTACAAAGTAAAAGGCTAATTCTTTAAGCTTTTGCTTTTTCTCTTTTTCTTTTTAAAGTAGGCGTTTTTCTTTGCCTTGTTAGAGTAAGCAAGAACAAAATAGCCTAGTTTGTTACATGCGTAGCAAACTAGCTTGTTAAAACTTTTGTTTTTTTTGTTATTACTTTTTTTAAGCTTAAAGCGGCTGTTGCGTTTCTTTTTGTGCCGTTTAGCATTAGAATAAGTTAATTCATGTTCTATTAGCGACGCGGCTTGCTTTTTGTTTTTCTTAGTTTTTCTTTAGATCTTGCTATTCTATTGAAAGTTACAATAGATTTAATTAGCTTTTTGCTCTACTTAGTAAAAAGTAGTGCAACTTTGCAGCAAAAAGTAACGTAGTTGCTTTTTTACTTTTTTAAAAAGTGCTGCGATGAAGTTCGCTGCTATGCTAAATAAGCTTGTTTAGTTAATCTTAGTTTAAAGAGGTTAAAAAAGTAAGAGTAAGTTAAAAAAAGTTTAAAATAGCTTTTAACGTAAAGTTTTAATAGAATTGTATACTTGCTACTTACGTTTTTTAAAAGTGCTTAAAGTACTTAACATTTGTTTTTTAAGCAATGCCTAAGTAAAAGACTATAAAAAGAATCGCATTTTTTTATAGATTTTATAGGTTTTTTAGAGCGTACGAAAGTTTTTAGTAACGTACGTTAACTTAAAAAAAACTTTTTAAAGTTTGCTAAAGAAGTTAGAGCTTTTTGTATAGTAGCTTTTGCAATTGCAAACTTATTAGTTGTAGTTTACGCAATTTTTCTTTAAATAGCAGTGCAATAGCTTAAAGCGAAGCAAATTAACCTAGTTAAAAACAGTTTAAGCAAGTGCTAGCACAACTAGTTGCTTAATAGCTTTAGCAAGTGCCGTTTTGTTTTCGTTTTAGTATAAAGCTTTTAACGCTTTAAAGCGAATAAGTTCTGTACAGTTTTACTTATTCTGCTACTAAGTTTTTAGCTTGTTAAAAGCTCGCTTCGTAAAAAAGTTTAATAGTGCGTTGTTATTTTTATTATTTAAAAGTAAAGTGTTAGAATTTTTTTTGAAGCAAACTAGGTTATTCTAGCTTAGTTCAGCGCTAGAAGCGCGACTACGCTCTAAAACGTTAGCACTATTACTAATTTAAACTTCTTTATTAGCATTTTTATTCTACTTAGTTTTATTTACGACTAGAAGTTAAAAAGTGCTTAGTGTAAAACTGCGTCTAATCGTAGGTTTAATAACACTTGAAATAGATTAATAGTATAGTAATAAAGATAGTATATTTGTGTAAAAGAAACGAATTGCTGTCTTGGCAGCAATTTGGTGCGAGGTACTTTTAAAGGCTTTGCAAAGAACTAGTCTAGCCCGTTATAACCTATAGTAGCTATTAATTAAAAAAAAACAAACACGTAAAGCTACTTGGCTTTACATTATTTTCTTTTTAAGAGCTCAAACGTTCTGTAAGCTAACTTCGTTTAAAATTCTTTAATAGAAGCCTATATAGGCTATTGTAAAGCAGAATAGCTCTCTAGAGTTCTATACCAATGCCTCGAACTAGTGCAAACTTAAGTAAAGTTAAAGTAAAAAAGCAGTAAAGTTTTTCTTGGTAAAGCTAGCGGTAAAGTGTACTGCTAGCAGAATTTAGCGAATTTTCGGCCTAGCGGCAGGTGCTGCCTATAGTTTTCTTATAGCTCGTACTAGCTCTTTTTAACTCTTATTCTTACATCAACTTTGCTAAATTCTTGAATTTGAAAATTAGTTAACGTTAGAATAGGTAAGTTGATCTAGGTTATAATAGGCTATTGTAAAGTGTTTAGTAGCTAACGGTGTAACTATTAGTTTTTCTTTTGCATATTAGCTCGCGTTAGCTTTTCTTTAGTTGCTTTGATTTTTTACTAGCTAACATGAACATTACTAGAGTTAGCAATGATATTCTAAATAATAGCAACTTTACAGTGCACTTTTGCGCGCGTTGCGTTGCGTTCTAAAGCAATAGAAAGTACTGTTACTTAGGCTAAGTAAAATGCTGCATGCTTATTGTCAACGACTTTAACAAGCGTCTATACTAAAAGTAAATTGT